>OY735200.1:85626939-85744439 GCA_963457665.1 Thysanoteuthis rhombus | reverse complement strand
TCTGTTTTGGTATTTAAAAAACTTAGGAGGCATAACAGGTCGCACTGTAAGCCAATATGGTAAAAATATCTCGTATCCAAATCCTGCAACTTGTTACTTCACGTCCCTTACAACTAAAGATTCCTTACTAAGCTTCCATTTGAGAAGATATTTGGTGTCCCTTAAGTTGACAATTCTCTTGTAACCCAAGACAACAGTAATTCAGGATGCAAAAAAAATTCCCATCTTGTTTGATAATGACACACCAGGGTTGCCAAATTAACCATTTTTTGGCTGGATGTACCAGATATTTTTCCAGTTGAGGTAATGAAAAATCTAAGATAGTAAATTAAATTTTGTAAGTTAAATGAAGTTAGGAGTACTATTTTCATTAATAATTTGTTCAAGGGCATTGATTCCCAAGGTGGGTGGTACCTCTCCCCTGGGAGTGCTGGAAGATTCAAAGTGCAGGCTGGAACACAAGGCGATATTGGGAGATGGGGGGGGGGCAAGAGTTAAAGAATAGAGATTGATCCTTCTTATGCATAAAGTTTTATCAGGTCCTGACTTCACATTATTTATTCTTACATCAATCAATCAACTACTCATAAATACTTCTGTACAATTAGATTGTGGGTTATAAAAAGAATGCTCAAACTAAAAAAATTATTAAGATTACATTTTCAAGGTATAATTTTTGACCGACTTTATGGTTGGGGAGGCATTAATGAAATATATGCTCTAAAAGGGGGCAGTAGTCCGGAAAAGGTTGGGAAACACTGCTATACACAGAAAAAAATGTTATGTAGACCAACTCAGAAAAATGACCCTAATTTGCTACACCTAAGTTAATTAGTTAGTCTCAAAGTATATTTACTAGACTAGTACAATTCTTTTCAGTATATAAGCTTTAAAATTTTTAGAAGACTAGTATTTTGAGGAAGGCTTACAGACAAGCAGGCAAACAGCTGACGGTGACATCTGCTAATATTCACGAAGACACGCTGGAGAGTTTCATCCTGGGAACTAATGATCTCCACGTGGTGCCAATCAAGAAAACGATTTAATGAATATGCAGAGTCAACTGCTAAAAAAACAACGACAAAAAATATAAAACCTTGAACTAAACTTAAGGATAAAAAACCATATTACTGGGAGATGAGGAGTTAGGGACTATTGCTCATAATTTAAAGAAGATGTTGGGGTCTGTGAATATTTAGAGCTTTACAAATTCATAAAGACATTCACCTTGATAGCATGAAGATTAAGATAACATTTTCTTGTAGAGATGAGAATGTCGAATTTTGCAAGCAGATTGGTAAAATGAAACCAATTAGAAACCTTCAACTTAAACTGTTAACATAAGTTTCTTCAGTTTTCATGTTGGTCTGGCTATATTTTTTCTATCCATGTACAGGCTACACCAATGGAGCTAGATGGCTGGAAATCTAAACATTTACTCTTTATAACTGGAAAAAAATGTTTTTTGTTTTTTTTAAATTCTCTGCTTAAATAGGTTTTTAGTGGGGGGTCAATTTGTAATATAAGTTTTTACTGAATTGATCCCTTAGTTTGTGTTTTTTTTTCTGAAAATTCTGGCTATTTTTAGTGATCACTGCACAACAAAAGTTGAGAGAAGTATTGAACCTTTTATTATGGATTTGAAATTCTAAATGCTTGAAAAGATGATAATCTGTAGGAGAAATGTCAGGTGAGCATGGAGAATGCTGCAAGACTTCATATCCTGAATCTCTAAGCTCAGACATATAATATAATACATATATATGAAGTGTATGCATTAGTTATTAACACTGTATAGTCTGCTTTCTCTCTCTCTTCTTTTCCTGTACTTTCCATTTTTTTATCTCAAAAATTGAGCTAAAAAATGAAATAGAGTGATGTAAAAAAAATATTCCTCTTTCTTTGCCCTCTCTCATTATCCTTCCTTTCTTATGAACCAATTGAAATTTAGTCTGGACAGAAAACTTTCTTGTATTCAAAGAACTGACATTCCTCACAGTTTAAAAAACAAACTTCACAAACACTGCCTTTGTCCGCAAGAATCTTTAAAAGAGAAAAACCCCAAGGATAGATGAAGTAAACATCTGAGGAGAGCCTGAAAATGCATTTACTGATATATTGTGATCAAAAGAATAAAGACAAAGTGTGGATAGCTCTTAGAATAATGAATCATGTGGTAATATGATCTATTTTGACAGACTGCAAAAACCTCTGGGCTTCCTCTACTGCACTGTGATCCTTCATGCAAAGAGTCAGTGCACATTTTCTAAAAGTGGAAATGTGAACAATTGAAAGCCACTCCATATATTTTTTGTTTGTCTGTCCTCCGCCGTCCCAAATCTGCTTTGTTTGCACTTCATGAGTGAAAAGAGAAAATGTTTACTCTTATGATTTCCTGTTTCTACACTTAAAGTTCTCTTAGGAGACCTTCCAATAACACTGTGCACCATGTAAATTGCTGATACCCACAACAGACTAGTTCAATCGCTGCTGCTGGGTTTTGGTTATTTATATGTTCTGACATTTATATCTATCTATCATCTGTCTAAACTTTGTCCAGCTCTTACTTGGAATTTTGCACACAAACTCACTCAATTATTAGGGAAATTTTTTTTTTGTTTTTTAAAAATTCCCCACCTAAATAGCTTTTAAGTGAGGGGGCTCAATATTAAATGTAAGTTTATGCTAAATTGGTCAGTAGTTTGTGCCCGCTTGTTTTTTATTTTTTTAAATTCTGACCATTGTTAGTGATCAGAGCCCAACAAAAGCCTCCCCTTTTTCCAACTTTTTAATTGATTACCCCCAACACTGCATTTATGGGTGTTAGTGATTCATGATTTCCTTTGGCATGTTAGATTAAACTTCCTAGTGTCATTTCCAAATTGCTTTTGTGTAAAAAGTATAGAAAATGGCTATATGTTCCTTCAAACTTCGCTCTTGTCGACCAGGACTCAGATATTCATATATAAATGTTTTTCATACTGTGATTAAAAATGTGTTAATTTACCTGTTGTATAATTGGAAATATGTAGATTTCAAATTATCACCATCTTGATCTCAAATGCAAAGTGTGAAGGGAATAAGTAACACTGAACAACAGTCGCCACCAAAGACGGCAAAGGGTTCTCCCCTTTTCATAGATGCATGTCTTTGTGTGTTTTTCAGACTTGAAAATCGGCATCAGTACACCCCTTTGAAAAAAAATTTTTTTTCATCTTTGGAAAAAAAACTTTTTTGATATTTTGGGGGCATTATTTGGTCAGGTATAGTTTATTGATAAAATGTAGAATCTTCACAATTCTTTTGCTGTTGCTAATTGTTCTCAGCACTGGTAGTTTCCAGAACCTGTGGGGTAATGATAACGATCTCTAGGGATATACAGGTTCTCCCACCCACTGTCTTTTCCCAAATTTCTTTTACACCATTTTTGGGCTTTTACAAAAAACAAAAGCACAAATAGTGTTCAGCATTTTTTTTTGCAGCAAGTGGTTATAGAGGCAACATGCACTCTTTTCCTTTTAATCCTATACCCCAGTCTCCTGTAGCTCCCACAACTCCAACAATTTAGTTCAACATACCATCATCCCCTTTTTGGAGCCTGGGAACACTCCTGTATAAATTAATGGCAATTGCCTCTTCGTTTCAAGCCATTTCTGCTTACAAAAAGTTTTTACAGGATCGTTCTACTTTTGGAAAGCCAAGGAAACTGGTATGTGAAAACTTTGATTCATAATATTATGTATAGTGACATAGCAAACACTGAAAGCTTATAAAGGTATACCTTGATTAGTGCAGATAATGGTTCCAAAATTTTCCAGACAGATCAAAATCGCAGTCTGATTAAAATTTAATGAGTTCTTTGGTTCGTTTTTTTCCTTTTGGGGGTGGGGGTCAGCTTACACGCAGTTACATTAATTTGTACAGCAATACATTAACTGTAAGCCTCGCAAATCAAAACATACTATTCAAGGTATAGAAATTCACTGGAATTTTTTTTACAATAGAAATGCTTTACATATTATGTAAATGCATTGCTAATGTTTTAACGATTGCTTTGCAAATTCATCAAACTATGTGTCAAAACTTTCATTGTCGCTTAATGATTAAGTATGATTATTCATAAGTTTTGTTCCCGTGGTTAATGACTGAAATGGTTATCAGCCGATTTGCTACAGACTTTTTTTTCCTTTTCATGCATTTTATTTCTATAGAAAAATAATGAGGTCATGAATCACATTTGATCTAAAGAGTCAAATTATCAAATGCAATTTTCCTTAACGGGGCAAGCAACACTTTTAGCAAATTACCATTGGAGTAACAGTTTCTGTTTCAAAGTAAAACATTCACAAACTAGAGAAAACTCACCATTGTCAGGGGTAGTGATTTAGCACAGATCCACCCTTTGACAAAATTTCATTCAAATCCATTGAGAACTTTCGGAGACATTGTGTGGACAGACATGAAATTTGAGTGATATGATGTGGTTTGGACATATATCTATGACTTGGGGGAGGTAATTGTACATGAAACTGCCCTAAAATTCAATCAGTCCACTCATAGCCTATTTTCCACCTTTCCACAAAATTCAATGGAAATTCATAGAGAACTTTTATGTACAAAAATGTATGAAAAAAGAAACAAAAAATAGTCCTCCATCAAAAAAAAAAAATACCCATGTCTGCCCCAGAATGTTCTTTTTCATTTCTTCCTCACCCCATTGCCTATCCATCCAGAAAATTTCATGGAAACCTATCCAGTACTTCTGAAGATATAATCTGGACAGACAGACAGGAAAATGCAACCAAATACATGTATATCTCCGACTTTGCTGGAAGAGGTAAACAAACCAGCAACTCAGCATCATGGTCAATACACACATCATTTGCTTTTAACATGTGATTTCACTATGTAAACAAAAACTAATATACCCAACTGTGTAGTGTCCTCTTTATCCACACAAAATACAAAGCGGTCAAGTCCTATCCCAATAATGTCAATATGAAACACAGTTGAGCTTCAGAAACTCAATAACATCAGGAACTCGACTATTTTTAAGAGCTAAATAATTATCAAATTCTATGAAAGTTTTTATCTACTGATAGGTAAAATCCTTTTCTTTCTGAATAAGAATGTTTCTGAAGCATGTACGTAGAATGAATATTATTAAATGTCAATTTTTTTTAAAGCCATCAAAAAAATTCCTGGTAGATATCTTTTTTGGTAAAACAAAAAAATGTTTGTAATTGTTTGGTACAAAGTGATATAAAGATATTTTATCGAGATTTTATAAAATCAAATTGATATTTTGTTGATATCATGGTACTCTTAAATTCTGGGCTCTTCACATAACTTTGCAGCATTAATGACCCAACCGTGTAGTACCTGAAAGTAAGCCTAGTCTATACTGCACCAAAAACCCAAGGAATTTTTGAAACTTGTAACACCCATGGTCCCAAAATTACTGAGTTTGTGATGCTTAACTGTAATAAAAATAAAATGAAGTATCAAGCAAATTAAATCCTCTTGATAAGTAATAATCCAACAAAGTCACTCTACTAATCACTTACTCTCTTTGCATACCAGTAAGTCTTCTCGGGAAGAGCAATAATGAACAATGTTCATTAGACACAAATATATACTCAAATGTACTTATTAAAATAAAAAGGTACCCATTAGGTTCATGGCCGACAAAATTAATGTAATTGATTTCAGTATTTGAATCAGCTGCATGCCTTATAGTAATTATTGTATTATCTACAACTTTGAGAAGAGTCATTAACATTCCAAGCTCCGTTCGAACAATTGGAGTCCATCTTTGTGTTGTTGATGAAGTTATCACAGTACAGGGCAGACCTTAGGGTTCCTGGCACCTCGGGCAAGCTGAACTCTGGTACTCTTCAAAACCTGACATCAGTGATGAAAATTTTCTTTGCCAATTGTTTCTCTTAGTTTCATCACAGCAGAAAGTATATAACTGTCAGATATTCTTGAAATATCTGGCTTCACAGGGCGGAATTTTTTTTATTCCAACTATTTTTAGTCAATTTAATTCATTCATTTTCCCATTTGGATTTGGAAAGTCCTACGGACACATGACATGTATCCCCTAACACTTGGTACCTCAAGCAATTGCCCATGGTACAGGTACTTGAGCCCGGCCCTCTCACTGTAGTAATGTTCTGCATGGCCAGCTTGTTAACCACAACTCTGTGGTAAAAGAGCCCCTTTTAAGCTTTTGCTGTTTAAGAGCTGTACCTTCTCCCTTCCAGTCAATTTTCAGTGCAACATTTCATGGCTTTGTGGAAAAAAAAGAAATATTCACTTGAGGTACAGAAAGTTTCATGAAAATGTTATTGCAGCTTCAAATATGTGTAGGCCTGAACAGAGGGGTTGCAGATGGGCCAGTTGGCATGAGTCTATGATTTGGAGGGGTCCTACCCTCCCTAGTAGAGGCAAATACTTTTGTATTAACTGTTTCTTATTGGTTGGGCCAAGACTTAGTCATTCATGCCACAGATTGGTACCCAGGACACGACAAAATGTGTGTGCATAGTGACCATCATATTCTGCCAGAGAGCCTTATTTTGGAACCTCACTTATGGAGTCTATTACCTGCAATGTGTGGATGATGCCACAGAGAACAGGCTCAGGGGCGATCAATGCTGGATGGTGTCATGAGGAGGCTCATACAAACGACAACGACTCTATTAAACATTATGAATGAAATTGCATGCTATATTTTAATGGATGATTCTATCTCTTTTATTCTGTTCAGCTATTATGTACACTGCATGTATATGTATATGTGTATACATAAATCAAGTACTTATCACTGATTACTAAATGAGCAGTCTGAAATAGGAGTCTACATTTCTCATCTGACCTAGGCCTATTAACAGCTTTGCATAGGCTTGCATGAGTCTTGCAAGCTCTTGATTTCTAGGTCTTTATAATGATCTGTATTACCAGCTTGTTAACCATTATTCCACAATGAGAAGAGTATCCTTTCCAGGCTTTTGCTGTTCAAGAGATCTACCTTCTTCCTTTCAGTTACTATTCAGTTTAACATTTCACAACTTTGAGAAAAAAGAAGACACAAACTTGGCTGTGCTAGAGTCATTCTCCCTTGATTCATTGAAATCTAGGTAAACAAAACAGAATTCATTTCTCCATATGATATTTTACCAAAACTAGATGTCCCATTTCAATTCCTTTATCAGCAGCTCCTGTGATAAAACAAGTTGACCTGAGTTGAGAGAGTGAATTCATCATCAGTTTTAGCGTACACAACTCTTATTTGTGCCGTCATGATGTCACTGGTTTTTGGTGAGGTCATTGTCATCGTTGTGACATACAAAAATAAAGTCAAAACTCAATGGTAGAAGTTTGACAATATCAATTTGAGATATGGGACGTTTCATGAAAGCTTTGTTGCAACTATAAATTTGGATCCATTTGTTGAAAGAAGTCGGTTTTATACCTTTTTTATGTTTGTGTGCTTAGTGTACTGTTTCTTATACTATTTCAGAGTCATTCACTTTCGAGTCTTTATTATAAAATCTCATTCACCCATGACGAAATTTACTTATGTTTTTGATTATTTTCATCTAATTCTCCTTTGTGTGTAATTTTATTTCAGTTTGTATTACGAGTGAAAAGCATAAATCATCTTGTTTCTCAAGTGTTTATTTTATTCATATTTTTTGAAGATCATCACAATATTCATAGAAAACTAGGAGTGACAAAAAAACTAACTCCAAAAATGAATAGAATTTGTATAGTTCACATGAATTTAACAAACAGCTGTATTGAAACATAAAAATTTGAATTTTAGGATTACTGTTCTCTTATTGTGAATGTTTATCACCAAATTACATTTTTTAAGAATAGAAAAAATAGAGATATCCCTTCATGTTGCATCCATCCCTCATTAACTCCTGTAGTTTCATTCACCCTCCACAAAAATTTTACTCACTTTTGAATGAATCATTCATTGGTCTCGTGCAGTGGTTCTCAACCTTCATTGTATGACAACACACTGAGAAATACAGTTGACTTACGCAGCACACCAACTTCTTTCTCCATTAAGATATGAATATATTAACATATTCAGGATGATGCAATAGTCATCCACAAACAGGGAGACCATATTCAGTTCCAAACATTGGAAATACGCGTGCAGAGGAGCAGAAATAAGAAATGATACACATAAAGTTATTGCAAAATGCTGAAAAATACCGGTAATCTCGACTCACACAATGAATTCCCACAGATCATATGCAAAATTCTGGCAAGCAAAGAATTAGATAGTGTTACAAACTAACCAAGTTCAAAAAGTGCTGGTTTTGTTACTCTCACAATTTAGAGGCCTGACGAATCTTGGCGAAAGTCAATGTCCGATTACAGATATTAAAAGGCTGAGGAGGATAATGATGATGATGATGATGATTGTGCTTTGGCATACAGTTAGGGAAATGAGTTCTTGATTTTTAAGCCTTTTACCTTGAAAGTAATATTAAATTCTACCCACTCAGCATACTACAAATATTTGTTAATTAAAGTGTCCATTTCTCAAGAGACAATTCCCAGTAGAATATACAGCCAGTGACAAAGTCCCAGTTTCCGTTGTATGCGTCAGTTTAATGAGCCTTGAAAGTGTCAAGTCTGGTCAAGACCATGACTTTATTCTCTCATGACCGACCTCTTGGCCGGACCCAAGTCTACCGGATGGAACACTTCCACCCTTTTCACACAGCTAAGAGGAACTGGGGAAAAACAAGCCAAAAGGCTGAATTATTATTTATGCAATTCATGTAGGCACTAATATGTATGGAAACATATATGCAAATCCTGGTCAAATAAAGAAAGGAAAAGAAATTACCTGAACTTCTATTTACTACCTTCACATTCAAATAATACACCTGGGGAAAGCTGAAACATAGAAACAACTTCACAAACAACAAGGAAAAATTCAATCATCCAAAAAACTCTTTGAATTAAAAATATTCTCGTTATTGTACAATATCAGTGGAAATGCAATTGATAGACTATATTTCATAAAGCTTTTCGCTGCCCCCTTCTATTTGGTGTCCCATGAGAGGGGGGCAAATGATCACCCCCTG
This sequence comes from Thysanoteuthis rhombus, assembly GCA_963457665.1. Lineage (NCBI taxonomy): Eukaryota > Metazoa > Mollusca > Cephalopoda > Oegopsida > Thysanoteuthidae > Thysanoteuthis > Thysanoteuthis major. Next base: position 85,735,317 of record OY735200.1, on the reverse strand, counting down.
CCCCCTTAGCTGCCCTTCTGTTGTGTCTTTTGATTTATTTCTGTTCATATAGAATAAGAAATTCATCTTAAGTCAAGCAAAATGAAACTGATTCTAACATAGTATGTAGTACAAACGTTTCTTTGATATTAGCCCAAACTGTGTCAATTCCTTTCACAAGAGAGAATAGAAAGCTGATTGGACAATGCCCTTATATATTAGCAGTGGGGATTCCAAGGCATCTTCTCCTAGATAAACTTTACTGTGAACATCAAATTGACCATTTATGATGAGGGAATCTGTGAAATTTGATTCTAGTTTTATTTGAAATCACCAAATTTAAATCTGTGAACACGACTTCATCATCAAAATCACCATCAACATCATCATCATTAGCCTTTTAGTGTCCATCATTGGACATAGACTTTCTCCAGGAATTACCAGACTTCTCAATCATGGGCGTCATAGAGCCAGTACTTTCTGAACTTATCCCTGATTTTGCATGTGATCTCTGGGGATCCATGTTGTGAGTTGTGATGTCCAACGGGTGTCTGACATTCTTGCAACATGACCAGCCCATTGCCATTCAAGTTTTCCTATTGATTCTATCATATCTCAGACTCCTGTCTTCCCTTTAATATACTGTGCTTTTTCATGATCTCTCCATGTGAGGTTGAGCAGGATTCTCTCTTGTGCACATTGCATGGTTCTCAGTTTGAGGGTCATTGTCTCAGACTAAATAATTTTTTTGAAAGTTATAAGTGGAAATTTGAGTAAACATCCATGTACTTTCTTTTGAATTAAATGTATATATCTGTGTACCTAGAATATATTTATGTGTGTGTGCATGCATGAAATGTGTGTGCATTTATAATATAGATGTGTATAATATGTATGTAGATTTGTAGATATCTTTGTGTGTAATATGTATGTAAAATTTGTAGATATATGTAGATACATTAGTACGTAATATGTGCGTATACATGCTTTTTTTGCTTTTTCTATGGTCCACAATTTGTCATTAAAAACAAATGAAAAATCTATATTTCTATTTCATATTTAGCTCAATTTCTTGCACAGTTGATAAATGAAGGCTTATACACGCACACACTCACATACACGCACACACACACACACACATACATATATATATATATATATATATATATATATATATATATATATATATTTGTATGTATATATATATATACATACATGTATATATAATATAATATAACACTCACCATAACAGTCAATAATAGAACAACTGCGGCATCAAAATTTGAAGTCATACAAAAATTTTGCATCAAAAAATGAATATGGTCAGAATGAATTCTATTTATTATAACATTGGAGAATCTAGCTGTTGTTAATAAACCAATCAAAATAAGGCCCCAAAAAGGTTAAAAAAAATATTTAAAAAGTGTCTAGTAGAGTACTAATGCTAATTTTCAAGTTTGTAGACAAAACAGTGTGGCCAGGAGCATTGGGACACACAAACACATAAACTAACACAGAAACGCAGAAACATTCAAACACATCCAAAGATTAAAAAAAAGATAAAACCCTTTGTCATCTTTGATGGCTACGGTTGTTCAATAATATATATAAATTTTGTTGCCCTTTCAGTGAGAGAAGCTTTTCTTTTTCTTGCGTTCACGGGTCTTCTGAATTTTTTTTGTGCATGGAATTCACATTATCACATCATGATCATCATCATGATCATCATCAGTCTTTTAACGTCTGTCGTTGGACATAGACCTTCCCCAGGATTCGCCGCACTTCTCTATCATGGGCGTCACGGAGCCAGTATTTCCTTAATCCGTCCAGTTCATTTCTCCATCTTGTGTTCTGTCAGCCTTGATTTCGCATGTGATCTCTGGGGATCCATTTTGTGAGACGTGATGTTCATCGGTTGTCTTTCATCCTTGCAACATGGCCTGCCCATAGCCATTTGAATTTTTTAATAGTTTCTTTCACGGACACCTGTTTTCTTCCTTATATACTGTGCTGTCTTGTGGTCTCTCCATGTAAGGTTGAGCATGATTCTCTCATGCGCATGTTGCATACTTCTCTGCTTGCAGGTCTGTGTCTTGGTTAGGTTTCATGTTTCAGCTCCATAAGTGACTATCGAGAGGATGCATTGGTTGTAAACTCTTCTTTTTTCTTTTTTTTTTCTCACTGCAGCCTAAGATGCCAATAACGTTGTTTTGTTAATAGGAAAACGGAAGGTTGGCTGTTTCTCATGGCACCAGTTCACTGAAATATCTTTTATTCTTTCCGTTTTGCACACAAATGCATTCTATGTCCAGTCCATCAAATGCTTATTAGCTCAAATCACTGCTTATCTGAACTCATCACCTCATCTTGACTTGTGGAAACATTTAGAAAAACATTATGTACATATCAAGTATCTTTATGATAAAAATACTTAGATGAATCATTTACACTGGAACCCCGAATGCTCTTTGTGAACTTTATTCTTTATATCTATACATGCATTGCCCTGTATCTCTCTATCCTTCCATCTGTCTCTCTGTCTCTCTGTCAGTCCACACAATACCTCCAAAACGTCTCCATGAATTTCAATGAAATTTTGTGGAAGGGTCAGCCATGGGCTACAGAAGAAGTGATTAAATTTTTGAGCAGATCCATACTCAGTTACCTCCCCTGCTTTGTAATGACAATCGTGTCAGAAGAGGTGTGCACTCTCTGAGTGCTCTCCAGTTAGGAAAGTGTTTAATCAACTTCCATATAACAACCATTTCTGATATTCACAAACTAAATTTATACACATTTTTGGACATTTTATGGGCGGGAATATATATGTATTAATTATTTCATAATTCCTCTTTGGGGATCTCCAAATACGCACAAGGGGATGAGATAGAGGGGAAGAGTAAAAGTAACATACGTTTGTGTTTGCATTTTGTTCGAAAGGTTTTGTTTTGTTTTTTCTTTTTTCCTCTATTTTTTCTTTTTTGGGAGGCTTTTTTGCAAGTTGTGTTATTATGATATTTATTTTAAAGTTGTTCACGGTTTTAGCTTCTTTTATTGCTTGATCTTTTTACACATCAACTTCATAACGAATACAAATGATAATAATCATATTCAATGTACATAGATACAAACAAAATCTATAATTCAACATAATTCACGGATCAGACTTTCTTGAAAATCCCATCAGACGGATTCCGAAAATGTCATTGAAACCTCATGCTTTTTTCATAATATCTATACTTATCTAAATTATTTTTAACCCCCCCCTCTCTCTCTCTGTCTCATATATATGCATACATACACATATGTATGCATATAAGTATATATATATATGTATGGTGAAATGATTGATTCGTTATACAAATACATTTACCTGAAGAAGCCCAAAAAGGCAGAAAGATGAATGTGTTCGTGTAGCGAATCCATTATTTCACCATATTCAAAGCTCTGCTTAAACTCAACATTTTTGTATCGAGCACTTTATGAACATATGATTTACTAATTTGTACTTTGGTACATATATATATATATATATACATATATATTGCTGAAACCAATTAAAAGTATTCACAAATGAACTTATATACAAACCTATTAAAAACCCATTCTTATGATTTGAAAAAAAGAACACTAATTGAAAAACCTTTGCATTTAGAGCCATTAACAATATAATCATATTAATAAAACATACCATGATTCTTCTAATTAACTAATTTTCTGACTTATATGAGCTCACTAATTATGCATTGTTTTTGGTATGTTGATTGTATATTATCACAGAAACAATTATAAAAATTAATAACACTTCATAATGTCGTATATGCATTTATTTTTTTGTTATTAAGCCATTGCATTTTACATGGACAAAAATTTTAAATGATTTTCTGGAAGCTTCACAAATTTAGATTTTTGAACACTTGCTTACATTACAAATAATTAAATAAATAAATGTAAGTGAGAAATGAATGTACCCTATAAGTTGAATAACCACAGCCATCATAGATGACAAAGTGTTTTATCCTTTTTTATAGGCATGTTTTTTTTGTGTGTTCCTGAGTTCCTGGCCATACCATTTTGACTTGAAAATTGGCATCAGTACTCCGCTAGACCTCTTCTAAAAATGTTTTTTTTTTTGACCTTTTTGGGGCCTTATTTTAACAGTTTTAAAGTTTTAATTGGTAACATCTAGAATCTCCAAAATCCAGATGTTTCTGGATATTTTAAAAATTCTATCTTGTACGTTTTCCACTGGAGAAGGCCCGACATAAACAGATCTGATTCTGCCCAGATTTGTTCTTTGATGGAATTCTTTTGATGATGATGGTTAATTAGTTATTGACTGTGAAGGCGAGTCTTCTTCAGAAATGTTTACAAATTTATTCAAATACAAAATAAAATCTGTCATGAAATCAACATTACATTATATAGAGAGAGCCTATTGATATTCGGACTATCCTCATCTTGGTTGATTTTCATACAATGTTTTGGCCGTTGTACTCGATGGCCGAAACGTTGTATGAAAAACAACCAAGTTAAGGATGGTCCGAATATCAATAGAAATAATAATACCTCATCTCAAAAATTCAGAGATGTACAGAGAAAGCCGTTTGTTATTATCATAGATAATGTTACCAGATGGTTATTGTCACAAAAATCTGTGGTTTCAAACACTTTATTCAAAATTGATTTTTAAAAATTTCAAATTGATAAATGAATTTCATATTGATTTTAAAAATTCAGAGTTGTTTATAACAATGAATTTATAACTACAAATGTCAATTTTTAACAATGAATATAAATTTTCCAATTTTTTTATCTTTTGCTTAATGTTATCAGTCAAATGATCACAATAAGCAGCTTCCTCTGTAAATATTCAACTTATTTATTTAGATTGATGAACAATTTTTCTTTCTCTTACCATTTTTTTCAGAAGCTTTACAACTGTTGTCTGTAAAGGTGGAATTGGAGCATTTCTTTCAAAGTACCTTTCATGGAAAGGAGGATACTTTTTTTCTAACCAAGGATAACATTTCTATTTGCAAGCATCAACCCTACATTCAAAATTAATTGGTGGATTGAAAAAAACCTTTAAAAGGGTTTTTAGGATGCTCATTACTTCAGGAGAGATTTGGGATACTTTCAGGTGAGATATCTATTATCATGTCTGTAAGTTGAGTCGTTTACATGCATATGTATTTGGTGACTTTATTCAATTGCCTTGGCCGCAATTTAGAAAGGTATCCATTGTGTCTTTTTACCTGTATTTCTGTCTTTCTGTCAAAACGATTTCTCCAAAAGGACTTAATGGATTTCAATAAAATTTTGTGAAAAGGTGGACAATAAGCTACAAAAGGAGTGATTACATTTTGTGACAGATCCATGCACAATTATTTCCCTTCTGTCAGAGTTAAATGTACACACTACATGATATCACCAAAAGTTCATACCTGTCCACACAATATCTCCAGGAGTTCTCAATGGATTTCCATGAAATATTGTGAAAGTGATGGGAAATTGGCTAAAGACAAAATTGTAAATTTTTAGGGTAGGATCCATACACAATTACCACACCCTGACAATGGCGATTGGCAGAGGTATGTGCTTTCTGGGTGCTTTTTAGTCTTTCCATGTGTCCTATGATTTTCATAGGGTAACAAGTTGGTATGTATATTTGGCAGATGTTTAAATATCTATATTAAGAGGTTGCCGGTTAACAAGAATGGGATCAGTAACCAGTGTTCGAATTGAGAAAGTTTATGTTTCTTTTCCACTAATGCCCTTAGGAAAGGCATATATCCATCTATTCTTCCTACCAGAACAAACTAGACTCTCTAGCAAAGGTTAGCAACCAGTATAGGAGACTGACAATTCTGATTCTAAACCAGCCTGAGGAGGAGTAGTCTCTATCAGGCTATCTCACCCTAGACACACATAAAATGAAATTACTAAAAATAAATAAATAGGGGTGTTCTGGGGGCATATAGGTTATCAGCATAGAAAACAGATTTGAAGAATCAAGTTCAAATCCTGTGAGAGGCAGTTCAGGCTCACTTCATATTGATGCGTTTTAGAAATGTATGAATCTATCTCTCCCTTCACTCAGCACTGCTGTGGAATATCCTTTAAAAAATCTTCAATGTCATGTAAGTGTGATTGATAGAGAACCGAGTGGGTGAGTGAGTACTTAGGCAAACCATTCTTCAATAACTATCTCAAGTATGGCCGTTACCCACATTGTCAACCTTTAAAATCTTTGCACACATGCACATATGTATATATATATAAATATACATATATATGTGTGTGTGTGTATATTTATATACATATGATAATCCTATTCTATTGGTCAGTTACACTTACATTAATTCCTGATCATCGCCAGTTCCTTTTTCTCTTAATTTTCAATGTAAAGCAAGCAGACTAGGTACAACTTTTTTTACATCCATCTTAATTTATTAGTTGATTTTTATTGCAACTTCTACTCAGGTTGATTTCCCTCCAGCAGTGAATAAATAGCATTGAAAAAATCATCATCATCATCAGTCTTCTAGAATCCGTCCTCAGACATAGACCTTCCTCAAGATTCATCAAACCTCTCTATGATGGGTGTTAAAGAGCCAGTACTTTCTGAGCCTGTCTACCTCTCCTCGCCATCTTACTTTCTGTCGGCCACTATTTTGCAAAGGATCTCTTGGTATCCATGTTGTGAGTTGTGATGTTCAGCGGTTATCAGACATTCTTGCTACATGTCCAGCCAATTGCCATCAGAGTTTCCTAATGGTTTGTAAGATATCTCGGACCCCTGCCTTTTCTTTGACATACTGTGTTGTCTCATGATCTCTCTATGTGAGGTTGAGCATGATTCTCTCATGTTCATTTTGTATAGTTCTCAAAAAGTTGAGAAAATAAAGAATACCCGTTAGGTGAGATCTAGACACACATCCCCAGCAGGAAACACTGTTTATATTAGCCTGCTCTACCAATTGAGCTAACATGACTCACCCGGAAGACAAAAGTCCGAGTAACACTGTGAAACCCATCCTTCATTCGGATCAGCAGCCATGTTTGTTCACATTTCAGTATTTCAATAAATTGGTTTGTTTTTTATTTATTTTTTATGAAGAAAAATTTTAAATGATTCTGATTTTCAATACATCATCTGATGGAAATTTATTAAAATGAAAACGAGAAAAAGAAATGAAATTTGCCCAAACAAATTTTAGATGAAAAAATCACAAAATTTGGTTCTTAATCATTAATTTTATCTTGAACAACTGCTGGGAATATTTCTGTTGTTAAAGCAGGAAAAGACAAACACCTTGTGGGAGTGGTTAAGTCTGTGAGCAGTTGTATAATAGTTGAAATGCTGCATCTGCCTACCAAGATCAAACGCAATTTGCACTTAAATACCTTTTGCTCCAAAGGAAAACAACATTCTACCGACAGTCAAGCATGGAGGAGAATCCATCATATTGTGGGCTACTTTGCTGCCTCTCGTACTCGAGGCCTTGACCAAATCAAAGGAATCATGAGCAAAATATGCCATCAGTGTAAGGAAATTAGATTTAGTCCAAAGATAATAGGTACTCAAGCAGGATAAAAATCTAAATTTAAAGCACACATCCAAAAGTTGTGGTCAAAAAAAAGAAAATGGACTTTTTTAAACAAGCCATCAATGAGTCGTAATCTCATTCCCATTGGAAATCTTTGCAGTGAACAGAAATCTACTGCAATGGTTTCAATATGTGCCATAGACCGCAGGAATCCAGCAAACATCCCTTTGCTTGAACATATTGCAAAGAAAGAGTGGGACAAACTACCAGCTGACAGGGGCAAGAAGGTTATAGATGGCTACAAGAAACATTTGGAGGCAGTTATCATTGCCAAAGATATGGTTGAAAGCGCTAGAAACGTTTAGACAATATTCACATTCATTCAATCCACATGTATAATGTCTTGTATGTTGGATCAAAATCGTTTTTTTTTCAACATTCCTTGTTAATGGTATTTAATTAGACTTATATTGATGAAAGATCACTGCGTAAATACACATTCAAAGTACATATATATATATATATATCATAAGGAAATGGATATATGACCGGATAGAAATGGTTATAAATGGTGATATATTATATTGAAACCCTACTTGTAATGATCTCCCATTATTACACGGTGAATGTTGTATCATTTGGCAAAGTAAATAGAATAAACAATTAAAGAAAATGGAGCTACTGCAGGAATCCATCTCTTTATGATATAACTGTCCACATTGAAAGAAACAAATAGAGCAGATTGAGACCATGAATAAACAAAAATGAGAATTCGGGCTTGAAGGAGTTATTTGGGCCCTTGCTTTACTGGTGGCTGTTTAGCTCAATGGTCAAAGCAACGCTATGTTGAAGCGGCTACACTATTGGCCGCAGGTTTGATTCCTATAGCAGCCCCATTTTCTTTAATTATTTATTCTTTTTACATTTTTTAGGCCAAATGATACATTCAATGTGTAATGACAAAAGATCATTTCCAATAGAGCTTATATATATTTGAGAAAAAAGTGAGAAGGGGAAAGCCAAACATTTTAGTTTTAGTTTTTAGGTATAGTAATAGTAATTTAAATTATTAATCATATATATATATATATATCTATATATATATATATATATATATATATATAGTCTAGAAAGTTTTGTAGCTTTAAACACTAAACATTAAAAAATCTTTTCAAAATCTTTTTTATGTCACTTCAGTCACCTATTTCTCAGTATCGTCAGAGGTTTTTTTAATGTTTTTAGATATATCTTATAATCATGGTACAATGTATAAATTTCATATCATTGAGATGTATATATTTATATATTAATTGAAACTCTATTTGAAATAACATCCCATTTTTATATGGAGAATGATACGCTCAGCCTAGGCAGCATAAATGAAATAAACAATAAAAGAAAAATGGGGCTGCTGCAGAAATTGAACCTGTAACCAATAGGGTAACTGTTTCAACATTTAAGTCAATGGTTAAGAGTGACATTACGTTCAAGCAGCTACCCCATCAATCGTGAGTTCAATTCCTTTTTCTTTAATTGTTTTTTTTATTTATGCTGTCTATGCTGAGCGACTCGTTTTCTATGTAACAACAGGAGGTCATTTCCAATATAATTTCAAAAAATATAATGAATATATAACTATATATTCATTTATCTGTACATACACATACACAAAGTGTGACCAAAATTTTTTCGACCATTTCAGCAGCTGTTTAAATTTACTGCTCCACAAACTTCTCTAGATAGTGCCCACCTTTTAAGTACAGAAAAAGTCTTGATTTGGGAATGACAAAAACCACTTTGCAAAATAACCCAAGTGAGGAACTGCGTAGAGTTTTGTGTTAAACTTGATATTATTTTCTCAGAACCACTTGTAACCAGAAAGCATTCAGTGATGAAGCCTTAGCCAAAACAGCTGCAGTAAAGGACGGTTAGCACTGAAGATACTGATTTTCAAAGCTGTCCCTCAACTTTGAATTAATTCAATCAAGCCATTTGCCCAATGAGGAGCATAGACAATTAACAACACTCTTTCAACTCTATGCAGTCTTCTGCATATCCCTCAAGGAATGGCCAATTCTTGGCATTTCTGTTTCATTGTCCTTCTTTTTTTTTCCCTGTGGGTCCCAAGTCAAGTCATATTGCTGGGTGTGGTTGATCCAGCATCTCTTCCTTCTTGGGATCTGTGGCAACCAGTTTTCAATTCATTTTTTTCCGCAATTCCCCATCGGTGATTCTCTCTGGCCAGTGGATGTGCACACAGCTGTTGATGAATGTCTGGAGTTTGTGGAGTGTTGCTTTTGTGATTCTCTGTGTCTTGGAACCATAGAACCCTTAACTTCTTTCTCATCTGGAAATATTGTTGCCATGCAGAAGGAGGTCCTTGAAAATTATCATCTGTCAATTAGACAAGGAGCTGAAGTTGTTCTGGAGATAAATATCATGTTATTCTGATTCAGAGATGAACTTTTTTACTCTGTTAATTTTTGGCTTGTCTTTTTCTTCATCCTAAATTTACTTTCAGTCACAGCTTTTTAGGTTTACGGCTCTCCAGTTGTTAAAGTAGCATGAATTAAGAAATATGTGTTCGTATCTTGCACAGAGAGGATGATGGTAATTCAAATACAATGTTCGTGCTCTCAAGTAGTTTTTCGAGATAAGACATTTTCACAATTAAATGTTATTGGGACTATTTTTTTCATCAATTTTTATTACTTTTCATCACATCTTTTTTTTCACTGATTATTTCTCCAACCATTAAACTAAACTAAAAGAAAGCAGAACAAAAAATACCTCTTAACCCTTTCAAGACTTCTGGGACATGTATATCCCGAGTCTTCTATGACTGCAGGGTTATATATATCATGAGGACCTCTTTTAAAAATCTACAGAAATTTTAATTTAGGCATTAAGTATTCTCATAGATAAGTCTTCAAGAGTAAATGGAACTCAGTCTCACCTTATTCCGGGAGCCCATCTTTCATGGATGATGCCTTAATCAGTTAGGTTACCAAAGCTATCATAATTAACCAGGGTTTTTAGTTCTAGTTTTCCACCACAGTCATTTCCTTCTGTCTCTATTCTACACTCGTAATAGAACCATATTTGACAGCAACTAGGCTCAAAAAGTAAAAGCCGTTGTCCAGTCCCACATTTGCCAGATCTTGAGGAGGAGTCAAAATGTTCAGTGAATAATGCAAGCAATACAGGAAAATGTGGGTTTTTTCTTCATTATTCCCTGCTGAAATGAGGTGAGGGGGGGTCTTATAATACCATCAAATATGGTAAAACTCTTCACTCCTCTGAGCCTTTCCTTTTTCCTCTTTGCAAACAAGGCGTAAAGTTAGTTTTAATTTTAGGCTCCACTGAAAAAGAGAACTTGATTGCTATTCCATATTCTGTGATGAAAGAAAAAACAAAGGTTGTTTTGCTGTCTTTGAACAGAAATGTGAAAAATACAGAAAAAAAAATCATCAGTCTATTGTAGTTGAAGAATTTTATAGAGTCAAAATTGATACCTAAGCATAAGTATTTGCAAATTGAATATTATAACCGTTCTATGTCCCTAAAAGTTTGATATCTGGTTCCGTGGACAGGCATGGATCCAGCTGACCTTGCTGTAGTAGAACACAATCTAAAAAATATGTACATAGATGAAAAATCGTATGAATGAAAATAAACTGAATAGTCTGAAGTAAACTAACCATGAAAACAAAAAATTAGTATATCCATTATCTAATTAGTCAGATGGAGAATATAGAAGTCCTTTGACCCATCCCCTACTCAATATCCTAGATCTGCCCCTCCCCCAAGGGTACCACTCCCACAAACTGCACCATCCCATTACACTAGGAGGGTCTGGGTCAATCCCTGATGACTGAGGCAACTAAATACTACCACTGTCCTCACTGAGAGCACACACTCACATTTTGGAGATCAAAGTATGTTTCGTACTTTGTAATTTACACATCATCCCAATTGATGAAACAACTTCATGAACTGATGAAGATAAGAGAATGTGTTGGCTTAAATGTAGGGATCAAAATAACAAATATGAAATTTTATCACTAGTTTTTTTCCATCTTATTATTGTTGCTTTTTATTGCAACTCTCTGGATTAATAAATTCTTCAATCTCTAAAGAAAACAGTCTGAAATCAGGAATAGAATAGTAACTGTTGACAATGCATAAAATTACATCACACGCTTTATCAACCTAGAATGATTCGTTCATGTAACTTCAAGCATTGTAAATTGTAGGTAATAATAATTCTTGGTCCAACGGATGTGATATATAATGGTTGATCACAGCATAGAAAGGCTCCAAAATGTATAAGCATACAACGTATTGATCAGATATTAACACAATAATGGAATTAGAAGCCATTAATTTGTCCATTGTCAGAATATTGTTCACCATGAATTGGTTTAGGTATAATGGAAACAATGCATCCAACGTGCAAAATTATTGTAATTTCTTTCTGGGGCACTTCCAGAGATTTTCAACGTTCTTGGGGTTTTATAAAGAACAAATTAATCGCTTTTAACTTGTGCTAGTATAAGGTCAATATGTTTTAAAATTATATTTTTGGAGCCTTTATGGACTTTTTGGAGCCCCTGTATGCTGTGTTCAGCTACCATATTTTACATCCATAGACAAAGGATTATCATTACCTCCAATTAATGACATTCAAAGTTAAATGAACCAAACGTTACGATAATAAGCGACAACAGACGGAACAAAATTAGTGATAAAATAATAATTTCAAAAATGTGTCCTGTAGAGATTTTTTCTCAAGATAAGTATGAAAATACTTGCCCGAATAACTCCAGGAATAATTCAGTTATCCATGAGATTTCCACATGACTGTATTCACATATGAAACATTGATTCGCTATTTATGTTTATAAATAGCAGGTCTGGTTGGTCACTCATTAGAAACCATTATGTGACCAATGTCTTTTGACAGCATACCATGTTGGTGGAGATTAATAGAAAATTTCCAAAAAAAGGGCTGATCAATGATTGAATACATTCCTCTCACCATTTGTTGAGCAGTGATCACACAAAAAGTCCAAATTTATAAAAAAGCAAACACAGATGCTGTAGGACAGAAACTAAGGGCTAATTTAGCATAAACTCGCATTACAAATTAAATCCCCACTAAAACTTATTTGGGGGTAAGTGGGGTAGAAAAAATAAAAAATATGTTTTTTTTCTAGATATAATGAAGAGTAAATGACTAAATTTTCATCCCTCTACCTCTATTGGTATAGCCTGTACACATGACATATACATACAAACATGTAATCATAGCCAGCTAAACCAACTTAAAAAATGAGGGAACCTATGTTGACAGTTTCAAATGATTCAGTTACACATGAGATTTATATGCAACTGTTTTCAAACATGATACATTGATTTGCTATTTAAGTTTATAAATAATAAAATATTTGCTCAGGGAAGATGTTTTCTCCTTCCCTTTTATACTCATTACTAATAAGACTTTTCCGTTCTCACTTTTGTCCCATTCTCGTTCATAACAACAGTAACATATAAACTTCTGAGCCAACAATCTAATGCTTTATGATCAGACTATTGAGTAGAAATGTTATTCTTCTCAAGTCTCTTGTACTAAATTTCTCAACAACCTGAAAAGAAATGTGGATTGTCTTTTTTTTAATGTGGTTTTCCATGAGAAGAACTCATTGCCTTGATGTTAACTATTATCGAGAAAGAACAATGGAAAGTGCAGCAAGGCAAATAGTTGAAGGAAGAAAAGTTTTTAAAGTTTTAAAAGAAGTTATATATGATATATATATATATACAATATTTATTGAAATGATCCAACTACATTGCAGCAGAGGCATTATCTGTATTATGCTGAAAACAGTGGAAAGAACGGACTTTTTTTCAAAACATGCAACGTTGTTTACACAGTTTTTGACAGCATTTGGTAACATTTCTCAACATTTGTTTTTCTAATAAAACTATTTGTTTTCAAATGATTGAAAAGAAAAAAAAAGAATGTAAAGCTGTTAAGAGATTAAAAAAAAGCCTCTCCAAAAATGGAAACTCATTTGTTGTTTTGCGTCTTGTTACGTTTTCATTTGAATCCTAATGAGTATCGATTTTCCTCCCCAATAACTCTACATAATCACAAGATATGTTGAAAAATATCCCAACGTCTTAAATTATGATTGCTCTCTTAAATCATATTCTTTTTATTTTGAGAATTGATTAAAACCAGGATGATATGAAATAATATGACATAAAAAATAATAAAAATAAACACCTCTCTCTCCAGCCACTCTCTCTTCACCTCCTTTCTTCTGAACTCTTTCAACCTATTTCAGTTTGGTCTGGAAAGAAGTGACTTGGGTTTTCATAGACCTATTGATGTTTACCACAGATAAAAGCAAGAATACAAGAAGCATCTCTTTTAGAGTGGAATAAAAATTAACATCTTTTTTACTTTTTACTGAAGATTTTTCACTTATTGGTATATTTGTTTTGATTCTTCAAAGCATGATTAGACTTGTATTCCTTAATCGATCACCAAAAAAGGTTCAATCTACCCTTGTGAATTGAATAAAGGGTTTAGTTTAAAATTTTCAAAAGGTTACCAACTATGACGGACACTTGAAGTCATGTTATTGTATCTGTAATAACCAAGATAAGGACACTAGTTTAAGAAAAACAATGTACAATTGATAATTGAACCATAGCTTTAAATTTTGGAGTCATGTAAAAAAAATTCTACTGAAGAATAAATATGGTCGAATAAATTCTATTCATGACATCACTGAGGTTTTCCACTTGACAACATCTAAAATAGAGAAGAAAAAAAATCTATTAATACAATGTTAAATAGGTAAATATGTGGTAAATAAAAGCCTAAAATGTCAGAAGTTTTTTTTTCCAAAAATGATGAATACATTTTCAGAATAGGTCTAGAGGAGTACTGATGCAAATTTTCAAGTCTGTAGACAAAACGGTATGGCCAGGAGCACTGGAACAACGCAGACAAACACATAATCAAACAAACAGACGTACAAAAAAAGGATAGAACCCTTCGTCATTTTTGATGGCTATGGTAGTTCAATCCAATTAGGAGGGCAACAATTCTGTTAGCAATACAGCAATACAACCCTGGGGCCCCCAAAGGGAATTAGACTCACCCAAAAGCTTCATGAATAATAGTTTACCTATTGCATTACTATTGACACATCTCACTACATGTTGGAGAGGGGCCCTCAAGGCGCCAAGTTACCATGGGCCCTTAAATCCCCAGCTATGCCTCTACTCAATGCAAATAGGTCATTGAAGACTTTAGTGATCTGACTAGATAATCACCCATTGGAAAGGCTGCATATGGCCGACACAAAGCATCGTCTTCTTGGGCTTGGGAAACTCAAATTCCAAGGAATTTACAATACGACAAAATTAAACAGAAACAAAGAGAGAAAGGATTTCTCTTCTTTTACCCACTTCATGGTTGGAAATGTTTTCCTTCTGCTCAAAAAGAATAAATAAGAGTTGCTTTTTTCTATATTTTTAACCTTATTCTTCAAAACTGCATGGCACAAAAGAAATATTTTTTTAAGATAAAACATTTATCATTATTCTTATTACATACAGACACACGTGCATGTATGAATAGAAATAAAAAACCGTCAGCCAAATATGTCGCCATAGGTTTCTTTAGTTTTCAAGTTGGTCTGGCTGGCTAGCAGTCTGTATGTGTCATGCGTACACGTCATACCAATTTAAACATTTTTTCCCTCTTATGCCAGGGGGTTGTTTGGTCAGTTTGCAAAGTAAGTTAATGTTAAATTAGCCTAAGTTTGTTTCCAGCCACGTTCACGCTTGTTTTCTGAAAATTCAGACCTTTTAGTGTTCAACAAAAGGCAAGATTTGTAACTTATTGGTTGATCTCCTCTTTTCCAAATCTTAATTGATCATCCCAACATGGACTGCTGCCAAAAGATGTCGGTCACATGAAGGTTTACATTGAGTGACTAACCAGACCTGTATATATATATATATATATATATATATATATATATATATATATAATGTGTACTTTAGAGAGTGAAACAGACTCGGGAGTGAAGTGTTTGGTGGTAGGGTTTATTAATCCTTATAAGTCGATAGTCCATACATGTTTCGGGATTCTTCCCATCATCAGTGGTGTATGCTGTGTGAGTGTGTATTAAAATGTTATATATATATATATATATATATATATATATATATATATATATACAGGTCTGGTTAGTCACTCAATATATATATATATGTATGTGTGTTTATCAATTTTTGACGAGTTTCCCCATTTTTTTTGGCTGCTTTTTCATTCAGAGAATTTATTTATCAGCTATTAACTCTAATTACAGGAAGAAGCTGCAGACAAAACTTGAACTCACTTCCTGCACCATAGGAGCTTGTCATGGCATGTGACCACACCTTAATTATAACCGCAGTAACATTATTAATTGAGAGAATATACAATTTATGTATGTAGTAACTGTTTATGTTAGCCATGATACCATGATATAATATTTATTAAACAAGTATGTCAAAATTTTCATTGCTAATGATTGCATTTATACTGACACTGCAAATTCTGGCAGTCAAGGTAGAAAAATGAAACAAAAATTACAGTTGCGTTTTAGTGGAGACTTCATTTGAACCTGGTAAACATAAGTAGAATTTCATTCTTTCTTTTTGCTGCCCACTGACTTTACAGCTACTTCACCACATCCCCACTTTGCTTTAGATGGTTGAGGTGGTTAAGGTATCATCAATGAAAAATGGGCTCTGAAGATGGGAAATGCAAATCCAAATCTTAACATAAGTTACCTCTTAATTAAAAGCAAAGGTAATAAGTATAAAACTAGTATTAAAATGGTATTAGTTTTGGAACCGATCTATATCAAAACCCCAGAACCACAATACTACAGACAGAAAGAATTTATTTTTTCACTAAAACTCTTAAACTAATTTAACTGACTCTCTAGCATATTTTGGTTGGACATTCATGTTTGAATCATGTTTTGAAATCATAATATTTTCCTTGATTATCACATCATTGTTTGTTGATCTTAACTAAGTGCATCTTGATCAATTTTTCCAACAACTTCTAAAATAGTATTTTTTCAAATTTCAAATCCGATTTTCTCACAGTGTACAATTTCCGATCATTTACTGACTTTTCATTCTCTGAAGAGTGTCAGGTGGAAAAAAGTTTCTTAGGAACTATTTAGTTTAATATGTATCATAAATATATATATAATATATACATAATATATATATATATATATTATAAACTTCAAATCACCATACTCCCACAAATGGCCAGCCCAACTAACCAGCCAAGTTGGCTACAGATTCTTTTTTTTTTTTGCTTGTTTCTCTTTTTTTTTGCTTGTGTATCTCTGTGTATGTGTGTGTGTGTCTCCTGTGTGTGTCTCCTTTCAGAAGCTAAAACCTTGAGATGGTGCATTTTAACTAGGCACCATCTAAAAAAAAAAAAAAAGATTTTTTTAAATGTTCCTTTTTGGTCTCTACGATCATTTTGGACCAAGAATGCACAAATCTTGTACTGAAATTTTTTTGATAATTTTAGATGAAAGATTTATTATTTTTTTTGGAGGAATTTTGACAATTTTTTCTTAGGTAATAAGTTCTGTTGTACATGCATTCCACAGTGATTTATTTACGCCAAGTACGGATAATATAGATATTCTGTTTTATCGGTTATTTACTGGGATTTTGAAATAGTAATAGTATATACAAAATTCAACTTACTGGTATCCATGTCTACAAATAATTTCTTCTTTCTCCACTTTGGACTGAGTTTTCTGTAGAAGTTTTTAGAAACCACCAACCAAAACTGTCAACCTCAACACAGGTACTTTAATTTTTAAGTGGTTCTTGCTGGCTAGCTGGCTGGTTATGCATGTGTAATCCATACAAACAGCATCAATGGAGCTAGAGGGCAGAAAATTTTGAAGTGATCATGGCCAAACAAAAGGCAAGAGAAGTAATTTATTAATTGATCTCCCCATTTTCAATTTTTTTAATTGATCAGTCAGAATATGGTAAGCTGTCTAAAGACATTGGTCCCACAACAGTTTCTATTCAGTGACTAACCAGACTTTGATTAATTTTTGTCCAAGACTAGGTGGGCCAAGGCAATGACCGTTTATCAAGGAATTTCATTCTAAATTGGTGGAATTTTTTCCTTTTTTTTGTTTCTTTTATCTTTTTCATCTATCCTTTATTTAAACTTTTCTGACGTATTTTACGAATCGAATGATGTCATTCATTATGTCATTCACACACCCTGAGGAGATAAGTTGAACAAAGTAGGATTTGTGATTTCAGTGACATTTGTGAAACCCACAAGATTTATAGTCTTTAGAGATATTTGATACACAAGACACTGATTCTTTGAGGAAACTGGGCCAATTTTGTGACTAATCTCAGAGAGATATATTCACCACTTGCAGAGGACCGATTCTAAGGAAGTCTGATTTGACTGAATATTTAAGATATCTATACCTCACATATATGATTCACCATAGCCCTCGCATATTAGAATTGATTATCTAAAAAAAAATCATCAGAAATAATCTTAAAAAATAGGTCTTTATCTTAAATTACCTTAAAAAAAGTTACCAGCAGAAGATTTGGACATTGTTTTGAAAAAACAAAAAAAAGTTTTTCAATTTCGACAAGTGGTTTACTCATGGAAATGTTCATGGTTGTTGCCCCCAAATGTGACTAGGAGTGCCAGACACATATACACACACACACACACACATAGATGAACAGAGAGAGAATCTGTAGCTCACTCGGCTGGTTGGTCGGATGGGCCATTTGTGGGGCTACAGTGATTTGATAAAAAAAACTTTTCTCTCTTGTGTCTATCAATGTACTCTCTGTTGAGTTAGCTAAGTCTGGTACAAGAACATCAGTGTGGGTCAACTAATGAGTATCGAACTCATACCAGTAATAATGGTCAGTTGCTCTACAGTGAAGATTTAGAACTTTCGGATAGTGAATTAAAGTTCAATATTGTAAGTCAAGGACTATGAAATATTATTGTTACTCCTGTTATTACGGCACCCTCAGGTTTTTGAGTGTGCCGTTATAACAAATTTGCTGTTATAGTTGGTGGATTTTATATGAAGTGGATTAATAATGAGAAACCAAAAAGTGCAAAAATACCTTTTTATACCTTTTCACTGTCTAATGTCCTATTTACAAGTTACAGATAGTGTTGCCAACTCAAAAAATATTTTTGCACTGGTTTGACTGCCAAAAAGCATTAAAAAGTGCTAAATTTCTAAAAAGAAATCCTCAAAACATGCCAAAAATGGCCAAAATGTTCAAACACATCCAATTTTGGCAATGCTGATGACAGGTCTGCAAATAAAATGAATGAAACCAAAAATAATTATGGTAATGAAATTATAAAAACAAATGTTTCATTAGAATGCATGTGTCATTAAACAATGCTTTTAGAAGGAATGCCATTACAACAAAATGACTGTAAGGACATTTTGCACTTGCAGCTCTAGCTTGATAATCAAGATGTAAGACTTTTATGAGTTTTAGTCCACAGTGCCTGGTTAGTGACACTCATTATAATCATTTTACTTTGGAAAGGAAAATTCCAACTTTAACTTCAATAGTCTTCTCTTGCATAAGCTCATCAGGGTAGACAACTCTTGATCTGAAAATTCAACCTTTGGAAGAAAAAAAAGGGTAACTTGTTATTTGAATGAGAATTGCCTATATAAAGTATGTCAGGTAACAAAGTCCTGGTTTCAAGCTTCCAGTGTCAGGTTAGTGAGCTTACAAGTTGCAAGTAAGGTTTGAGTCCAGGACTTTATTCTTACAAGTTTTTATGACCAACCCCTTGGCAGGATGCAAGTCTACTGATAGGTATATCTCAACCCTAATCACACAGCTTACATCGGGAAATTTTGGTTCTTATGAAGAGTATTCTACACTCTCTACTCATACCGGGAATCGAACCGAGAATCTTCTATATGTGAGGAATAACACTATCCATGTGGAAGAATAGTCTACATATTGTTTCATAATAGGTGAAAAATAAAGGGAAAGACTTTAGCATAAAAGAATGAAGAAAGGGAAGAAGAATAGGACAAGAAAGAGGAAAGAAAGAAGGAAGATGAGAAGAGAGAAAGAAGGAAGAAAGGGAAGAAAGGGCCAAGAAAGAAGGAAGATGAGAAGAAAGAAGGGAAGAAAAAGGAATAAGAAGTAAAAAAGAAAAAAACTTAGAGAAATCTATGCTGACAGTTTGGTTGACCTTCTTAGTTGACTGTTTCTAACAGAGAAAGAATAAATCAGGATAAGTAACGTAAATACAAAAGAAAGAACCAGAGAGATAAACAAAAGACGAAACAAGACGAAAAGTAGTCCAGTCCCTTCTACAGGGATAGCAGTATTCGTTTATTTTCACATATCATACTTCAACGCTGCAAACATTCCTGTTATACCACATTGAAGCTAGAAGTTAGGTAGGTTAGTTAATTTGGGACCACAATCATTGGAGTATGAGATGCAAAAATAAAGCAATACTACTAGCTCTGTAGGAGGGACCGCACTACTTAACTTGTACCAACCAATGAAAAAAAAAAGA
Organism: Thysanoteuthis rhombus; assembly: GCA_963457665.1. NCBI lineage: Eukaryota > Metazoa > Mollusca > Cephalopoda > Oegopsida > Thysanoteuthidae > Thysanoteuthis > Thysanoteuthis major. The sequence continues at coordinate 85,715,109 of OY735200.1, read as the reverse complement.
AGATTGAGACATGAGAAAGAAGGGAAAACAAGAATATCAAACGAAAGAAAGTGAGGGAAGGAGAAGGAAGTGAGAAAATGTCCTTTCTCTTCCGTTGACACTTCTGAATATAAGAAAAATACATTACAAGAACCAAGCATTTTCTACAAAAATGTTACCCAAAATATAATTTCCTTTGACGTTGTTTCCACCCAACTCGTCAACCTGTTGGACTGAAAACGGGTCTCTCGTGTCCTCAATGTGTCACAGAAGATGAACATAACTCTACTGGAATTATTATAAGAATAAATTTTGGCCTATAAATTTAACAGGAATTCTAAAATAAAATATTTGGCAATCCCCAGTACCCACCCCACTTTGCAAAAACAAAACTCTGGAAAAAAAAAATTAAGTCAGACACTCATTTGATATTTGAGCTGGTCCTGAATTAAAATGGCACTCATTTTGAAATTTTTTGATTTTTGATACTTTTATTGAATTATTTATTCATTTTTAATGTAACCTTGCCTTAGAGTCTTTCTTTAGTAGTTTTGTCTCACTCCTGGGTCACGCTTTACCAGACCCACCCTGACTTCTAAAGAATCTGTCTCTCAAAAGACAACTCCCATTGGAGTATACAGCCAGTGACAAAGTCCTACTTGCCACAGAGTGCATCAGCTTAGTTATCCTTTCAAGTTCCACATCTGGTCAAGACCAGGACTTTTATTCTTACAAGTTTTCAAGACCCCCCCCCCTCCTTGGCATGATGTAAGTCAACCCAATGGATACTCCAGACAGCTTAGAGTGTACTCAATTAGCTGCTGAATGCACAGGGGAATTAGTCCCAATGAAGAGTTTTCCATTCACTGATAATGCGAATCAAACACAGGACTTTCTGCATGTGAGACAGACATGCTAACCAACATACTATCCTAACGGACTCAACTTAGAGTAACTCTTGTTAGAAACCAACGACTGTCACCAAAACTATCAACATGCATGTATCATACATACAAGCCACACTAATGGAGCTAGAAGGCTAAAAATTTAAACATTTATTCTTTACAATGTCTATGAAAAAGGTTCTTGCTTTTTTTTTCAAAAATCTCCCAGCTAAATACTTCTTTTAAAGGTGGGGGTTCACTTTGCAATAAAAGCTTACGCTTAATTGATCCCTCCATTTGTGTCTGCTTTTTAAAAAAATCCAGACTTTTTTTTAGTGATCACTGCCCAACAAGAGGAAAACAAGGTAATTTATTTTTTGATCTACCCTTTTCCCAATTTTTTGAATGATTATCCGGGCCCCAATGTTGCATACTGCCAGAGGAAGTGACCACATGATGGTTTCTATTGAGTGACTAACCAGACCTTTCTAATAACGTTTATATTTTAGTGGTTTTATTTATTCTTTCATGTCTTTTTAATGTAAATCTTGCCTTAAAGTCTATTTGGTGATTTCAACCTTTTTCATCTAACTGCACAGTAAGTCAAACACTGAAATGGCTGAAGCATACCATCAGTATTTAAGGATAGATTTGATCTTTTAAAAAAACAATGAATGATAATGATGTGTTCACAAGTTAAACAAATATATAATTTGTTGATTTTATTGTCAAAAGTGTATTGTTGCTCAGGGTTTTTAAAAGATCTTTAAAAGATTATTGCATATTTGTTATTTCTACACATGGAAACAAGATGTCTTTGAAGAATAGGCTATTCATCAAAAAATAATAAGAGATCAACGCTTCTACATTACAGAATTCAGAAGAGAATTCAAGGAATTCAGAAGAGAATTCAAAACTGCCATTTGAGCCTTTAATGAACAACACATTTATTTATTTATTGCATCTTTGAAAAAAGAACTTTAATTTGCTCCATAAATGTACCAGTAATCTCAAATATTATCTTTGTATCCATTATGGGGACACTGGCCCACAGCCCTTGTTTGTGAAAGGATTGACCTTCCTCAAAACTACAACTGCAAACCTACGGGTGCTTTGTGGTACTTAAATGTACCGTGGTACTATGGTTGCAAATTGTTGGTTTATTTAGTAGTTTTGTGTTACACCAGTGTCACACTTTACAATACCCACCCTGATCTCTACTTCCCTCAATTTTGGCAATGAAGTTTTTCATTACGTATTTCTATAGATGTTTGTAGTGCTGGATTAACTATGTTGTAATTGTAGTATATACGACAAGCCCCGCAATTTCAAGGGCCAAGCACTAAGTGCTTACAAGCTTTTGATTCCGATTCAGTGATTCGGTACTTGTTCTGTTTCTCGAGTGCTGTATTGCTTTCAACTTTTACGAACGACTAGTTGTTTGAAGTTTGTGATTATAGCCAATCATCACATTCAATTTGGGTTATTTTTCTAATACAGTAATGGGAGAGTGGTATCTTTGTGATACACATATAACATAATTGTGAGGGTATCTAAAACTGAAGTCATAGCCACTGCACTAAGATTAAAGCAAAAATGAAGAAAACCTAAAAATAAAATGTCAGATACATTTGTAGCATTATCTGACTGTACAGCAAATGAAAAATTTAAATTCACTATGTAAGTAAAAAATGTACACTCTTTGATATTCATGTGTATTTTCTTAATTTAGGGCCCCTCTATAACATATGCAACAGGCCTTGCACTAGTTTAATCTAGCCTTGGATGTGTGAGCATTATTTGAAGAGATTTCAAAGGGGTGGGAATCTTTTTCTAAGTTAAAAGAATCTTTATTTTGTTTTATTTTATTTCTTAAAAGAAATAAATAAATCTGGTGTTGTCCCTAAATAGAATCATTGTAGGGTCGTACTAGCGAATGAGGATGCGAGAGAAAAGGAAATTAAAAGTAAAATGAAATCAAATGAAAGAGAAGGAGAGGGACGTACATAATGGAATGAGTGTTGAGGCAAATTCAAATATATATATTTATGAGTACAGTGGGTTATGCAACACAGAGCACAAATAATGGGAAGTTTGTGTTGTGACTTAAATAACTTTAGTACAATTTCTGCCGCATTTTGCGCAGCGAGACTCACACAGTTTACAGATTAAACGTGAAGACATTTTCTTACAAAATTACAACTTCTATAAAAAGCACATATGGGCACAAAAAAAGTTTAAAAAGAAAGACCAAATCTTGGCTTTGGTAAAAAAGTTTGAAAATATTTTTATTCATATTTTCTTACAACAAAGTACAGAAAATGGAAATTCTTTGTAACCCAGACTAGTTAAAAAAAAGTACTGACTCTGCAACATCTATAATAAAGAGGTCTAGCAAATCTTGGGAAACGTCTACATCCAACGACCATCGATGATGGGAAACGAGGTCATGAAAATGACCCATTTTCGTGGAAGGCTAACTGATATGGAAATAGAGCATGCATGCTCACTTCATTACAATAACATAACATTGATCTGGTAAATAAAATTCAATCATTTTCATATGTACACTCCTCGGTCAGGATTTTCCCCATGATACATACAAGTATATTTGTAAAATCCAGAACATGAATTTTAATTATGTATTAGGAAAAGAATTATTTCATTTTCAAATAGTAAAGCAACTTATAGGCAATGAAAAGACATACTGAGATATAATTTTTGATTTTGCCCTTTATCCCATGTAGAGCATAAGTCATTGACAATAGTCTTCTCTGGGCAATCTTCTGCATATTCCCCCAGGGCGAGGGGGCTGTTTCTATGCATTTCTGCCCCGGTGTCCCTGTAACAAGACTCCTTTTCCTCTCCCTCTCTTGCTATGGGTTCCAGGTCAAGGCTTTCCAAGAGATGTTGTTGGTAGGTTTCCTGAGGGTGTGGCCAATCCAGCTGTACTTTCTTCTCAGGATCTGTGGGGCGATTTTTGCTCATTTTCAACATGTCTCTGTAGAGTGCAGCACTTCGTGTGTATGTGGTTGAATTATGACTTTTTGTCATTTTCTTCTGATTTTATCTCGACTCAATGTCACATACTTCTTTTTTTAACTATACATTTGCCCAATGCAAAAATGTTTTCTTGATCAATTTAGGTCGTCTACACAGAAAACTTTTGTTCCAAAAATAAAATTTGTTGTTACTGAGACTTTTACATTTTTCTCAGAGCTCCTTTTTTGTATTCTGTAGTGAACCTGCTTGTATATGCTATCCTTGATACCAACTGGTGTCTTTGTAAAGACTGAGATATTATTTTGTATTTTTGCTTTGAAATGTTTACGCAGCTTTTGTCTTTTCCAACATTGTTGGTGAATATAAGAAACCATCAATCAACATTAACTTAGATTTCTACCGTTTGTCTGGCTGACTGGTTACTTATGTATGTGTCACATGTAAACGCTGCACCAATGGAGCTAGAGGGCTGGAAATTTAAACATTCGTTCCTTATGTCCACAAAAAAAAACGTTTTTTAATGTTTTTTTGAAAATTACCCCTAAATAGATTTTTTTTAGTGATCACCGTCCAGCAAAATGCAAAGGAAGTAACTGTTCCTCCTTTGTCCAGTGTTTTAATTGATCCCACATGCACCCAACACAGCATGCAGCCAAAAGACATTGGTCATTTGATGGTTTCTATTGAGTGACTAACCTGACCTGTTTTGCATTCTATTATGAACCTGCTTAGATAGGCTTTTACCAAAATCGTCTTTTAGTAAATACTGAAATATTGCTTTGTAGTCTTGCAATGAAACATTTGTGCAGCTTTTATCTTTTCTAACTCTGTTGTTGTTAAATACTATAATGTTAATTTTTACCTAACCTGTATGTGCATGCTTTCGTTTGTGGATTTTACTGCCGGCTTTATCTATCTGTTTTTTTTAAATATTACGCTAGTATTTCATTCACTTGTTTTTCTAGTCCTGTAAAAAAATAACAAAAGTTCAAATTGAAAATCAATTTTATGAATTTAAGAAGCTTAGAAATAAGTTTCTGGCAATCAAAAAATATAACTAATTGTCTTGATACTATTCCTAGAAAAGGATAATTAATTGATGAATTATTTTCCAGTACATTTGTAGATATCTTTTCTCTCACGCAGGGTTGGACTGAGCTGTGGGCAATTGGCTTGTGCCTGAGGGTCTAAAGCATCAAGAGGCCCAACTAGTAAAAGTCTCATATTTGAATTGGTCTCAAACGAATGTACATCATAGTTTGGGGGAACGTAGTGCCTTAGAAACAAATGTCTGATCAAGATTGTATATATCTGTTTGGAATGGATGGGTTAGTGGGTCAATAATAATCATGGCTCAGGGGCCCAGATCAGTGTCAGTCTGCCCCTCTTCTCAATAGGCTTTCTTGAATGGTTTGAATCCTTTCTATTCCGGTTCTTATTCGTAAATTCTGTAGTAGGGAAAACGGATTGGATTTGTCTCTCTATAGAACAATTGCGATTCAAACTCTTTAACTTTTTGTTTTGAGACAAAGTTTGAAGAAGAATAAGAAAAAAAATCCCATTCTATGTCACACTTAAACCCCCATTGATATTTGAATTATCAAAATAAAGAACTTTTTTCAACTCATGAGAAAATTTAGTTTCACTAACTCCTTCTCCATATGTAAATCTTTTAAGGTGTGGCCAGGATTAACAGCATGCCATTATTAACCAATATCCCTTGGGTTCAATTCCAAACAAGACTAAGTATGCATACCTAATTTGGTTGAGTTGCACTAACGTTTAAGGAGGCAGGGGATAGGGACACAGAGAAAAACAGACTGAGCCAGTTATTTTATATAAATAGAAGCCTGCATTCCGATATTCAAAAAAGGATCATATAATTCCTTATTTATTTTTCTACAAAACATAAAAACTCCCAATCTTCAAAGACTCAATTTCAAAAGATTGTCACACTAAAGCTAAATTTTGACCCTGGAGATAAAATGTAAACATATGTGTCATGCATATTAATATTGCAATGTGTAGTTCTTAAAAAATTATTTTGTAAATGGCTGACTGTCTGTCCAACATTCAAAATGGCAACACCCAATCTTTGTCTCATCTAAATTCAAGTGCAAATACTCCAGATGTTAGAGAACGCAACAGACAGATGAAGAAAGAAAATGATATATATATATATATAGCAGGAGAAATTGTCAAAGGAAAAAAAAATTTTAATTACAAACAACATTTTTTCAAATCATGTTTGAAAAATGTCAGAGTGTTATAAGATGAGAGATTTTACGATTCTGATTCTTGTTTTTTAGATGCAGTAGTATCTCTAGCACCAATTGCCGTCTCAGACTGACATAACAAAATTTTAGTTACTCTAGTTAACTTGCTCAATGCATCCAATACAGAAATTCTTCATCTAAATCTGAATGTTTTTTTGTTGTGTTTACATGTTAGATATTGATATTTGGATGGTTTTTGATAAAATAAGTAATATTTTTATTTGATTCAGTGTGATAACATAATTAACATTTTTAGAAAATTAAATAATAGTTTGATAAGATGAATGTAGAAGATTAAACTCACATTTAATTTATTGATAATATATGATATATTTCCTAGATTTTGAATATATATCTAGGTGTGTACTGAGTGGATGGGTGATCAGGCCATGCATGAGGACCCAAAGCATTAAGACACCCAAGTAACCAAGGAATTAAGGGGCCAACGACCATTTTTACCCATGGGCCCAGATCACTGTCAGTCTGCCCCTGTATACATCTGGAAAATCCAGATATTTCTCAGTGTTTCAAGATGTTTTAGGGTTAAATTTTAAATGTAAACTTGAGAAAAAAGCTGACAAAGACATTGCTAGATCTTCATGCAAGAAAAGAACTATTATGCAGATTTCTTTTCCTAAGACAAAGGGTTGCATTTGTTATCTTTAGCTTGGTCTGGCACAAGACCAGATATGCGGGTCTTCTAGTAAGTACCATAATCAGTACACTTGCAAATAATCTGTAAGAGTAGTGTACCAAACATCATACACTGTCTGTATGAGTATTTATTTAGCCTGACACAAGGCCAGAGGTGTGATACTCCCAGTGAAGATTGAACTCACAACATTAGTAATTATCTACAAGATTAGTTTGCTAACTAACGCTCCATATCATCATAATCATCATCATCTTCATCATCATCAACATCAGCCTTTTAATGTCCGTCATTGGATTTAGATCTTTCCCAAGACCTGACTGACCTCTCAATCATGAGTAGTATGGCATCAGTATATCCTGAACTTGTCCAAATCATCACACCATCCCCTTTATGGGTGGCCACAATTTTGCATATGAACTCTGGGGATCTGCGTTGTGAGTCGTGAAGTCCAGTAGTTGTTTGTCATTTTTGCAACATGGCCTGCCCATTGCCATTTGAGTTTTTGTAATGGATTCTATGATATCCTCAACTCCTGCTTTTTCTCTAATGTACTGTGCTATCTTGTGATCTTTCCATGTGATGTTAAACATGATTACTTCCTATGCACGATTTCTGGTCCTCAGTTTAAGGGTAAATCTTTTTGTTAGTTTCCACAACTCAGCTCCATAGGTGACTGTCGGAAGGATACATTGATTGTAGACTCTTCTTTCCAAAACTAATGAGATTCTTTATTTCTATGATTCAGTCTTTATCAGTGTCCATTCAATCCACCAACTGACTACACCAAATCTTTAGGTAGTCTCCATCAGAAACCATGGACCAAAACTGTGATAATTTTGATTTACAATGAAAAATAATGATACATCAAACACTAGAGAAAATGCATTAAATTGGTAGTCATCTCCCAATGTTATAGCATTAACCAAAGACCAGGTTGTTTCCAATTATTCTACAATTAGCAAGACTCATTATCGAAAAACATAAATTGCCAATATAAAATATCAGCCCCCCCTGCTGAATCACATTTAACCACCAGATCTATAAAAGTTCAGTCTTTTACTTATACACACCTACTCATTATTACCTATCTTTAATTAACTCTCACACACACACAGTCATCTATTTCTCTCTGTCTAATAACCACTCTAACACCTGTTTGTAACCTCCTCCAGTCCAAATTAAGGACATGGAATTATTTAACCTCAAACTTTTCATCTTATCCCCCTTTAATTTGTAACAATACTATCAAGTATTACATGAAAACTGACACTTTCCCCTAGATCCACCCAAACTCTGATATTTATCAATCACCTGAAGATCTATTTCCCAGCTCACATCTACACCAGGACGTCATCTGATATCTCTCTGTTGACTGCACACACATCCCAGCACTGTCCTGATTTCTATAATACACTTAAAATTCACTTTGTTTAATTATTTTCCCACCACCCTGTATCTCCATCATGTTTTCTTGAAAAAGCTAGAATGCCCTAGTGAAAGGTTGAAATATACAGAAGAAATATCATTTATACAAAACATGGTCTTCTGAAATTATCATTCCATTCTGATATATATACATATTAGTGTATGTGCATACGTGCGCTTATATGTGTGTTTGTATATGTGTGTGCGTGGGTGAGCTTATATATTTGTATATGTTTATATGCTTGTGTGTTTATGAATGTGTGTGTGTGTTTATATGATTGTCTGCAATAGGTCACATTTGCATGCATTTTAAAGGACGAATAGTTTGTGATATTTTTTTAATCCAATGACATTTTAAGATTTGATAACATCAAATGTATTTTAAATGTTAAAAATGTTAAAATATGAATCAACAGATTGTATCACCTCTAATTTACTTGACCCACTTTCAGAAAGTGAAAATTCATTTTAGCCAACAACATATCCACTGCATCAGTCATCAATTAAGTAAAAATGAATCTTGAAAAACGTTCAAAGATCCCAATTTCCATTATCAGTCATCAAGGATCCATTATGGGGTGTGGTTAAGATTCTGTCATTAGCAGCATGCATTTCTCCAAGAAGAAAAATCTTTTTTGTCCCAGCAGAGAAAAGGCTAGGGATTGTCATTTACTATGGCTGTCTATCTGTCCTCATTGTCATTGGCTGTCTGTCTGTTCTCATTGTCATTGTCGTCATTATCTCTTTTTTCTCAATTGGATAACTTTGGTAATCCTTGATATATCTTAATGAAAGTTCGTATGAAGGCTAGTCTAGATTCTGTCTGGGGGTGGGTGAATTATGGATGATCTGATTGTTGGTTAATATTTTATTAGCAAAAGTCTTGTTTTTGTTTATAATTGGGAAAATCTTTTCAGAATCTTGAACCAATTTTGCTGAAATTTGGCTAAAATGTTGACAAAATTCCAGAAAGAAAAAAATGAAGAGTTGCAATCGATCCAATTGTTTGTTTACATTTTATACACAAATAATCACGTATCAAAATGCAAAAAAAGATTAAACTTCAAGAATCTTAAGGTTTAAATTGAGAATATTGGATTTCTTAGAATTAACAGTCCCAATAAACAACTATTTTTCACTATTTCTTTCTATTTCAACTGTTCTGCATGGGACCTCCATGCTTTTAATTCTTTTTTCTTTCAATTTTAAGTGCTTTCAATCTATTAGACTTTCGAACCATCCACAAATTTGCAAATTTTTAGAAAAATAATTATTTTTGAGGATACACAATGCCCCCCATTGTGTATCCTCAAAAATAATTTACAATGAAATTATAATGATAAAGTGGGCATATCAGGTCAGTCTTTCTTTATCTATAGATAAAGAGTTTTATACTTTGAGGGATACCTATTGAATCACTGCAAAACTCATCCTCACATACCTTCAGATTTTGTCCATTCTCGTGAAAATCATGCAACCAGAAAGTTTCACTTCTATGTTATGAACTCTAGTATTAGCCTCAATATTGTCTAACTCCAAAAGTGGACATTATTTTTCTACAGTAACAAGAACAACAATCCTCACCAAAGTTAGAGGTGTAAATGGACATGTAAAATTTTCATTCCCCCACTGCGATTTGAATTCATGAAAATCTGATTGCCAGGAAACTATCTTACTGACTGAGGTAAATTGATAAGTCTTAGATATTAATAAAAATTCACCATTCAGAATTATGCAAGCTTATTTCATTCTAACAGATAAATGCATGTATACAAAAAATATATATTTTTATAATTTTTATTTTACTATGCAATATAAAAGTAGCAGTAATCATCTGTGAGAGTAGAAAATGTAGTGTAGTTCAACCCTGCAGCAGCCAGGCTTGTGAACTCTTAATTTCATGAAACACATAATACTGCTCCAAATTACAGTCAAACTCTCCTGTGATGAGAATTTTTTTGAAAAGGGAGCTCTTTTATGAATAGAACAGAAAAAATTAGGAGAATTTAGCCAAAGGTCAAAGGAAGTAATCTTGATCAGAAGTTATTCCCCTTAATAAGACTCAAAATTATCATGTATGAATTTGAAAGTTAATCAAATCTTAAGAGAAAAATCAATAAAAATGATGTCAGCATAGACTCCACATGATGCTCTCAGGTGTTGGATGTCTGAAACAGTTTTTTAGTTTTCTATAGATAGAGAGTGTCATGCTTTGAAGTACCCTATATGCATAAATTTTACCCAGGGACTTTGTGGCTAATGAGGGGTTAATTTCTTCCAAAATCTATTTTGTTAGTATTTGAAACTCTATATTTCCAGGGTGTAGTGAGTTATAGATTAATGGTAGAAACATGAGAAATTGTCACTGTATCATTTTAAAACAAAGCAGGAGTCATTTTCAACAAACTTGTTTATCAGGTTAGATTACAACAGTTTCAAATTGAAATAACTAGCATGTGTGTTTAAATGGTAAGAATGATGACAAAGGGTTTTTTTTTCTATTTCGATTGGAGTAAATATTAGCAACCATCAACCGCAACAATTCAAACTTGGGAAATAAAGCAAAGAATCACTCTAGGTTGGCAGGCTTTTGGTAAAGCAAACTCGACTTTCAAAAACCAAGAAAATCCCACAAGTCCTAAAAAGAAGTGTATACAACAGATGTTTCTTACCCATAGTCACCTAGTATATCTCGGAATTTTTGAGATGAGGTATTATTATTATTTCTATTGATATTCGGACCATCCTCATCTTGGTTGTTTTTCATACAACGTTTCGGCCGTTGCACTCTACGGCCTTCGTCAGGTATCATCTAGTAGATTTGGGGAAGTAACGAACCGAACCCTTTATTTATCCGACAGGGGTATATTGACCGTACTCCCCTCTTAGCGTTAGGAGTATTGTTATATTGTCTCACACTAGGATCGAACCTAGAACCATCAGATTACTTTACAGTAATTTGTCTGATGCTGTAACCACTGTGCTATGTGTCCGAAACGTTGTATGAAAAATAACCAAGATGAGGATGGTCCAAATATCAATAGAAACCATAGTTACCTATGGAGCGGAAACATAAAACCTAACCAAAAGATTGACTCTCAAACTGAGAACCATGCAACATGCACATGAGAGAATCAGGCTTGGCCTCACATGGAGAAATCACAAGACAGCACAGTATATTAGAGAAAAGACAGGAGTTCGGGACATTACAGAAACTGTTAGAAAACTCAAATGGCAGTGGGATGGACATGTTGCAAGAATGGTAGATAACCACTAGACATCACAACTCACAACGTGGATTCCCAGAGATGGATTTTTGGGTGGGGGGATCAATTTCTAATGAAGGTTTTTTGCTAAATTGGCCCCTCAGTTTGGGCTTGGCACTATTCATGTTTGTTTCTTTTCAATTCACACCTTTTAATGATCAACACCCAACAAAGAACAAGAAAATTATTCATTGATCACCTTTTTTACCATTTTTACAATTGATCACCCCTCCCAAGAAGACATGCTGCCAAAAGACATTGGTTATTTTATGGTTTCTATTGGATGATTAATCAGACTCGTTGTTCTAATATTTAAATGTTTGAGCAATACTTGAACTCATTGACTCCAGATATACATTGTCTACTCTGTAAATAAGAAAAGTTAATTAAAAAATTAAAACAGGTTAGTCTGGTCTGGTTAGTCACTCAATAAAAACTGTCATGTGACCAATAGGTTTTGATAGCAAGCCATGTTGGGATGATCAATCAAAAAATTGGAAAAGGGAGTGATCAATGAATAAGTTACTTCTCACGCATGTTTTTTTTTGCAGTAACGCTTGCAATGTTTGGATTTTTTAATTTAAAAAAATCAAGCATGAATGCTAACATGCATAAACTAGGGCTCTATTTAGCAGAAAATTACATTGCAAATTCACCTCCCACAAAAATCTATCTAGTCAGAGGGATTCTCAAAAAAAAGACATAACAAGGAGGAAATATTTGAATTTTCAGCCCTCTAGATCCATTGATACAGTGTGTATGCATGATATATACATAGCCAGCCAGCCAGCCAGAAAACTGATGAAACCTTTGTTGATGTTTTTTTTTCTTTCAAAAAACATTCCTTGTCAATGGTCTTGAATGGTCTCAAACTTGTATCATAGTTTAAATGCCAGGATTCACTGGTGAAACTTGGTTACATCATGCTCTCTCAGAGCTTCACTACCTTTTTTTAATATCCTTATTGCCTTGAATAATATCTAATCATCACCATCATCATTAAACTTTTAACGCCCAGAGGTGGATATAGACCATCCTCAAGATTCACCAGATCTCTCTATCATGAATGTCACGGTGCCAGTATCTCCTGAGCGTGTCTAAATTGTCACGCCCCTCTTATTTTCTATTGGACACAGAATGATCTCTGAGCACCAATGTTGTGAATTGTGATGTCCAGTGGTTGTCTGCCATGCTTGTAACATGGCCTGCCCATTGCCATTTGAATTATCAAATGATTACTATGATATATCTGACTGGTTTTCCTCTAATGAACTGTGCTGTCTTGTGTCATCTCTAAGTTATATCAAGCATGATCCCTTCCTGTGCACATTACATAGCTTTAAGTTTAAGAGACAATCTCTTGGTTAGGTTCCATGTTCCAGCTCCATAGGTGACTATAGGGAGAACGGATTGGTTATAAACCCTTCTTTTCAGGACTTATATGAATTTTTTTGTTTTTGAATATTGAGTTTTCTCTACTGAAAGCTTGCCAGTGTAGTGAGATTCTTCATTTGAATTCTTTCTTTTTTGTGGACTTCATGGAAATTCTTGTCCCAAATAGATGGAAGTGGTCTATTTCATTTATGCTTGAATGATATCAGATAATAGCACTCAAAATTCTAGTACTTTTTTGGCCACTGTATATGATTAAAAAAAAGGAGTATTAGAAAAAAAGTAGGATTCCCAAGTCTTAGAGGGGTCATGTAAAGAGTATTGGGAGTTGCAGAAATTTTTGAAAATATTTTTTTCAAAGAGAAATTATGCAATTAAAGTTTTTTTCATGTCTTTATAAAAATGTTTTCTATCTAATGCTTATTATGGAATGGCTCAGGCTAATTTTTACAAAAATAAATTTTGTTTTTGTTACGTTTTAATTATTCATTTCAAAAATATTTTCCTTTATAATAAAAGCATAAAACTTATTATAAATCATAAATAAATTGTAATTTTTGACAATTTTGTTTGGTCATTTATTTTCAAGTGTGGTTACTAGTTACTGTTGGATTGTGACTATAACAACAAACGTGGGGTTGCAAAAAAATTTGTTCTTTCAAAAGGGATCATGAAAAAAAAAGGATCTAGAATGGAAAAAAAAGCATGAGAAGCCGTGGACTTATAGCTTCAGTACCTTTTCTCAATATCCTTATCATCTTGAATGATACCTAACAACTAGTCATTCAGTAGAAACAGCTATGAGACCAATATCTCAGGTAGCATGCTGTGTCAAGAGTAATCAATTAGAAAAATCAGGAAAGCAAGTGATCACTGAAGAAGTCACTTCTCTTGCCCTTTGTTGGGCAGTGATCACTAAAAAATGTCTGAATTTTTGAAAAAAAAAGCTGACACAATCTAAGGGATCACTTAAAAATAAACTTACATTGTAAACTGAACCCCCCTTTGAAAAGATATCTAGGGGGGGAATTGAAATAGAAAAGGGAACTCTTTTCTTGGTATAATAACGAGTAAATGTCTAAATTTTCAGCCTTCTAGCTCCACTAATGCAACCTGAATATATGATAAATACTACATTGCCAGCCAGACTGACTTGGAAATTGCAGAAACCTGTTTTGACAGTTTTGTTGACAGTTACTATTAACACTAAAAATGCTAGTATCTCTTTAGCCACTGAAACAGTACAAGGGTGAAGAAAAGTGTGTTGAGCAAAGACTACGACCTTTTACATTGAGAATAATTGACTGAGATTACCATATTCACTTGTGTATAATGCTAGAAATTCAGCATGAAAAATCAGGGTAAAATTTGGGAGTAGTATTACACTCGAGTGTAAAATAAATCATAACCTCTATACATAAATTACTAATTTTTTTTGCTATAAAAAGTAGGGGTCAAATTATATCCAAGATAGCATAGTACTCGAGTAAATAAAGAACAAATTTAATTTATTGGCAAGAGATTGAGAAAGTGAATAATGTAATAATTAATTTCTGATTGATTTTGTTTCAAAGTCTAAATTTAATTAGACAGTCAAAACATTGAGTGATGACATTAATCCTCCTTCAAACTATGGGGATTATTATATGCAGATATAATCTGCACAGAACAAATTACTGGATTCTCAAGTTGGCAGTAAGTTCTTTAAGTTGATGCATTTTTTTTAGAAGATAATAAAATGAGTCTGAAGTCGGCCCTTCTTGTGTGAAGGTTTAGTAAAGGCAGTGTTGTCAATTCTATTTTCAAATTTACTCCCAGAATTGAGTTAAAAACATCATAAAACATTCAGGAACATCTCAATTCTCCAGATATATATCTAGATTATCTGAAATATTCAACGAATTAGAAATAAATTGAATGTGACTGCAATCTTCAACATTTATTTCAATCAAATATTTCTTAATTCATTTAAAACATTAGTTATCTTATTACTATAAATTATAAAAAATGCATCTTTATTAAAATTGATCTAAATAGCCATTTCTGACATCTAGACACAACCAAATACATCTACATTTAGATGAATAACATCTAGATTGGCAACATTGAGCAAGGGATATAAGTTAAATTTCGGTATGTCAATCAGTCAGTGATGGCTATCGATGCTTGACATGATACTGCTCTAAAAACAGGTTTGGGAACTTGATTGAGATTGAGAAGGTTTGAAATAATGTCTCAGTTTCATAGAAATCAGATTAGAGAGAGAAACATTTATGCCTTTTCTTTGTTTCTTTAATTCTTATAATTATTCAAATCATTTTGGATACCTTGATTTTTCTCACCATAATATCTAGTTGCTTTTACTGGAGATCAAATGATAGCAAGTCTCCTCAAGACTAATGCACCCTCTTCAGTTTTTTGTTGGTTTCAATTATGCTGTTGCCCAAATTTTCACATCTCCCATTAATCTCTTCAAGTTGGTGAAAATTCTGATGCTTCTAGAGTCAAGTATCTAAATAACAGACTGCAACTTATTATATAGAAAAAAAATTAAGCAAAGCAAAAGTCAGGCGCTTTTTTTCTCAGGTATGAAATGGTTGTGGAACCTCTAACAATCTTTCATATAACCTAAGCGTCCCATGGAACCCTGGTTGAGAAAGGTTGATCTAGTTTGGACAATCAATTGAGTAAGGCTGGAGAATGAATCAGACAAAGTTATAGTAACAATGAAAGGAAACAGGTTAGTCATCCGATAGTAACTGTCAAGTGACCAACATCTTTGGGCAGCTCGCCTTAATGGAGTTGATCAATTCAAGCGTGGGAAAAAAGGGTGATCAATGAATAAATTACTTCTCTTACCTTTTGTTTGGACAGTGATCACTAAAATTTTAAAAAGATGAGCCAGCACAAAGGACCAGTTTAGCATAAATTTATTCTGCAAACTTAACCCAGCGACTAAAAACCTAACAGGGAAGGGGGTTGTTGAAAGAAAAAGAAAACATTTTTTGTTGACACAATAAGAAGTAAATGTTGAAATTTTCAGCACTATATCCCTATTAGTGCAGCCTTTGTTATACGTATATGCATGGCCAGTCAGACTGACTTGAGAACCAGGGAAACCTATTTTGACAGTTTTGATTTACAGTTTCTAAAAAAAAGAATAAGATCAGTTGTCGAAACAACACTCAGGAAACATTAATAACTCCTACAATGAGAGAACAGTTATGACATGCTTTATGTAACAAGTCCGACTCCATTCATTATAACTCAGGGAAATTTTTTTAAATTATGTAAAGAACCGATTCTGTTCAATAGAGAAAAATAAATTCCAGATACGTTGAATAAGAGCATTGTGTTTATTGGAACTTTTTAAAAAAATGTTTTTGTTCAATTGGGGGGGGAGGGAGATCTTTTGGAGTATAATTAAACTGATATATTTCAGGCTGTTGTCATTGCAAATCTAATTATCATATTCCTGCGTCTTTGAAGTCCATTTTCTGTTCTGCGTCAACGCAGAAACAATTATTTTTTTCCATTAGCTCGAATGGAATACCCATCCTCACACATAACAATCATTGTAAATCTCCTCAATTAATTCTTTTCCATGATTATACAACAGGCTTTGTTAAACAACGGGTCAATTAATAAAGCACACTTCGTCTTACACCCACAAATATTATCTACAGACTTGCAGGCATTGCCATAACTCAAAAAACATAAACAGACCTGGGGCTCACAGCCTCGTATATGAGTCCCCAGCCAAATAAAATTAAGGAAAAGTGTACAAAATACAAAGTGGAACATCCTTACAAAAATACAGAATGCAACATTGTAAATAGGAGGATGCCTGAACCTTAAAAAATGTAATGCAAGACCCCTGAGAAAGGTAGATTGAAGGCGGGGACCGCTCATCCGACACAGCTGATGTACTCTCTACAGAGCGGGAAAAAGGGTCTGTATGGTGGGAGACAACATACTCAAGTAGTGTATGATCTTGAGAGTGTGTTAAAAGGGTGCAGGACACTGAAAACCTTCTCCAAAATAGTCCTTTCCCTTCTGATCTTACCAACACTGACTTATTGAAGATCAATCAAATAATATTTGAGTGACTGGTTGTCCAGTGTGACGAGTTATTATAATAACAATAATTATTTTCTGTGGTCTGTATTTCTATTAACTGCCATCTGCCATTGCTATTGGATATACCAACAGTTGCACTTCTGGGAATTTCAAGGTGAAAAGAATTTTAGCTGTATAAGTCAACCCTATTTTTTCAAGTTTAGTCCAATATTTGCCAACTCAGTTGAATCTCTAACATAAGGCAGCAATATGACCATCAAACTGTCAAGTTCTCAAAGTCTAATTAGACTAATATGATCCATTAGGGAAAGACAATAGGTAAAACATCCCATCTCTCAAGAGACAACTCTGAATGGAATATGGAGGCCAGGGATAAAGTCCTGGTTTCTGTTGCATGTATCGGATTATTAATCCTTGCAAACCTCACGTCTGGTCAAGACCAGTACTTTATTCCTACAAGTTTTTATGACTGCCCCTTGACAAGATGCAAGTCTACAAAGGGATATTTCTACCTTAATCATAAAGCTTAGTGCGTACTCAATTAGCTTCTGAGTACACTGGGAAATTTCTCTTAATGAAATATTCGATGCTCTTCACTCATACCTGGAATCAAACCCTGGACATTCTGTAGGTGAGACAGATGTGCTAACTATTATACTATCCAAGTGAACTATTCAGGGAAATTCTTGATATTTAAAGAGTCAACTTATATGCCATAATAAACTGTAATAAAACACTCAATTCTATATTGAAAAGTAAGATAAGAGAATGAAATCTCCACTTAATTTTTCTGTAAACACCTCAAAACTTTCTACTGCTTTATTTTACACTGGAAAGATTTTTCTGCTGATATTTGATACTCCTTATGTCAGAGATGCGTCTGTATTTTTCAATGTGGGTTAATTCATATTGCAGCAGGGCTTTACCATCTCATAAAGTGCCATTGTCTGGAAAGAGACAAAGAGCTTTATTTACCTCCAACTTTCTCGTTTGCAGCTTAGTTGTATATAGACACCCTCTACCCCAACCCTTCACATACACGCACACAATTCGATTAAATGTGCTCATTCAGTCATAGTATCGACTACCCAAGAGATAATAGAAAGTCCTCCCCCTTGATAGCTTGATTAGCAACTTCAACATAGCGATGCCCTTACCATTGTGCTAAACAGTTGCCGGTAATGCAAAGGCTAAATAACTGCTTTCAATCCAAATTCTCATCTTGTTTATTCTCAGCCTCTTCGTCTCCTCCAATGCAACAGTAATGCATTTAAGGAAAGGACATATTTGGTCCAACAGAATGAATTATAAATTGTGTTACATTATGTACACACTTATTTTGAAATAATCTCTCGTCGTTACCGGCAACTGTTAAGCTCAATGGTAAGAGCATTGCTACATTGAAGAAGCTACCGTATCGGGGACGTGTTCGATCCCTACTGCAGACCAATTTTCTTTAATTGTTTATTTTTTTTGTGTTGTCTGAATTGAGTGATATATCAACTGTGTAACCTGTTGGACCAAATATGTTCATTTCTTAAAAATATAAGTGTTATGCTGGAAGAGACGAAAGTGGTTATTTGGCGTCTGCATCTATATATACACATATATATATATATATATATATATATATATATATATATATATATATACATTTATATACATATGTAATAATGAATGCGTTATGATACTTTGAGACTCTATTTGAAATGATCTCCCGTTATTACACAGTAAATCTATCATTTGGCCTAGATTGAGGAATCAAAATAAACAATTAAAGAAAATGGGGCTGCTGCAAGAATCAAACCTGCTAGCAATGAGGTAGTCACTCCAACATAAAATGGTCTCGCCATTGAGCTAAACAGTCGCTGGTAATGCAAAGGCCAATTAACTGCTTCAACTACAAATTCTCATTTTGTTCATTCACTGTCTGTACATAATCTATTTGTTTCTCAATGCAGACAATTATATTTTTAAGAAATGGATATTGTGCAACAGAAATAACAATAAATACATTATGTTATATTGAAACTCTATTTGAAATTATTACACGATGAATGTATCATTTCAAATATAGTTTCAATATAATATGATGCAAATTATAATCATTCAGTCAGATCATATATCCATTTTTTAATAACATAATTGCCGCGTTGAAAAAAAAACAAATAGAGCAAATATAGACTGTGAATAAACAAAACTAAGAATTCGGAGTTAAAACAGACATTTGCCTTTGCATTACCAGAGGCTGTTTAGCTCAATGGTCGGAGCAATGCTATGCTGAAGTGGCAATCCTATTGGTCGTAGGTTTCATTCCTGCCGTAGCCCCATTTTCTTTAATTGTTTATTCTATGTATATTGTTTAGGCCAAATGATACATTCATCTTGTAATATCAGATGATCATTTTAATATGAGATAACGCAATTCATGATCATTCTGTCGGATGATACATATCCATTTCTTAATAATACAAACACACACATATATATATATATATATATATATATATATATATATATATATATATATATATACCAGTGTAACAAAATGTGTTGGTATGTTTGTCTGTCCAGATCTATTATTCACTGCAAAAACAGGTGATATCAGCTTTAAAGAGAATAACTCATAAAACCTATGTAACTGACTGCTGAAGCTTTGTGTGTGCATGTGTGTGTGAGTGTAACAGCTAACAATCTTGAAAGGATACATACATTTTTTAAAACAATGTCTAAAAATTGAAATATTCTTAAATATTAATCCATCTAAAAATGCAATGTAAAAAATCTTCATCAGTTTTTGACAGATACAATGCTTATATATATATATATATATATATATATATATATATATATATATAAGTGCAAAAGACACGTCTTTTTCCTCCAGCATCCATTCCTAGCATTCCATCGTTACTAGAGACATTTGTCGAACAGATAGCTCAACGTCAAACCCAGTTTTTCTGATGAACCTGTGTTTGTGTCTGATGGTCAGAACGATTGATTGTCCTAGAAGAGAAAACATTCCAGACATTTCATTGTCACTAAGGTGTGACTCTTACATAACAAACAACACTTTATGACCAGATAAATATTCCGTGGTGGAAATGAGATAGGTGGGTACGGAGGAGGGGTACAGCGAATTTATGCTCCTCAAATTTTGTGGGTTTTGTGTCTAAAGAAAGCCTGAAACTGACCATACTTTTAAAAATCATCTCATAGTGCCCCACGGCACCCAGCTGCAGTGGTTCATTTTGCTCATCTCAGATAGACCCTTTTGTGGTCCCTTAGTATAAATTCTAGGTACAGCCTTATTGTATACTTAGTTCCCAAAACCTAGTCTTACTGTTTACCTAGTTCCCCAAATCCATTTCCATCATTGTAAATATTACATCCAAACCACCTATCTTTCTTTCTCTTTCTCTCTCTTTGAATCTATCCTTCTCTTTATGTCTCCTCTCTCTCTTGCACTCTTAGCCTTTTCTCTTAATCTTTCCTTACTTCTCTGCACAAACTCTCTATTACTGTCAACCTTCCTCAATCTACATATTGCAATATTTGTCTTTTTTAATATACAAATATAAATATATATATATATATATATATATATATATATATATATATATATATATATATATATTTATATATATCATAAATATTTACAGGCCACCTGCAAGTGACTGATATTTCAAAAGCCAACCCTGCACAGTGTAACAAGGGAATTGGGTCATGGCCTTGTGTCAGACTAGGTTAAATTCAGTCATGTAATGTTGCCTATCATTGTGATAGTTTGCAGGTTAGATTCTCAAGCCATTCGATACTGGATATACTGTATTCACCGGTGTACAAAGCAAGAAATTTAAAATAAAAAAACAGGGTCAAAATTCAGTAGGTAGCATTATACTCCAGTTTGCTGATCATCCAGATTTATGTATGGAAGATCAATTCTGACCAGATGGATACAGTTGTGATGCTATTAACATTGCTTAGTGTAATCTAGAACAGTGTAGTGGGATCAGGGTTTGCCCAGTGACCAAGTCAAGAGCTTAACAATATTTGCGAGGACTTCAGAATTTTTTAGGACATTCATACCATGTTGGTGTATGAGGTTCCTCACATTGAACAGACTTTGTGTCACGTCCTGTTTACATGGGGCCACGTAAACAGGAGCATTATACATATATTAACAAACATGATAACATTTTTGCTGTATTATGGTAACAAGTCAACAAGCGTACAGAATTTGGATCTTTATTACATTGAAGATTATTTAAATCTGAAGCAAATTTTAACTTGATCTTTAAATCAACTTTAATTAATTTTAACTTGAATTTTAGATCTAAACTTTTTTTTTAACTTTCAAACTGGTATGAGCACAGAGTATGGAAAACTCTTCAGAAGCACAAATTTCCTTGGATATTCAGCAGCTAATTGAGTACACTCTAAGCTGTGTGATTAGGGTGGAGGTATCCCTTCAGCGGACTTGCATCTTGTAGGCATGAAGTCCAGATGTCAACCAGATTTGAGACTAGCAAGAATCACTTATCTGACGCATGCAAGTCACAGGCCGTCATATTCCATTCAGGGTTGTCTCTTTTTTTTACCCCCACCCAGTACATTTTTCCCTCTCTTCTACCCCACTACCCCTCTCTCACTATTTCTCCTTCTTTTTTTTTACCCTTCTCTTTCTCTGTGTTTTTCTCTTCTCCCTTCCCCCTCTTCGTATCGTTAAGTCGGCTTCCAATGTTTTCGTCTTTTTTTTCTGCACACTTGAATAAGTAATCTGAAACTGTGTCTCATTCAATTGTAAAAAAAAAGTAGAAAAACGAATCAAAAGAAATAAATAAACAAACAAACAAAAACACTAAAAGTTATTTGATTTCAAAATGTCTTGACCCAGGTAACAATTTGACCTGAAGAATTTGGGGGGGGCTTTACAATAGTGAGATAACTTAGATTCCACTTGTTACTCAAAACCTGAATTCATTTTGCTTCACAGTTAATCAAATTTCATTGATAATTATGTATGGAATTAAACATCTCCGAAAAGTTCAGAAGTAATTATTTCTTTCTGCTTATATAAGTATTTATTTTAAACTAGCCAGAGAGGTGGCATTTTTATAGTTGAAAAACCAAACAAGACAATTAAAACAATTCATAGATATAAGTGTCACAAAATTTGTTGGTATGTTTGTTTATTCAGGTCAAAGAGTCACGGTGAAAACTAGAGCCATCAGCCTTAAAGACAGGAAAGTAAACAGATGAGACAGACTACTGAAGCTGTGTCTGTGTATAAGTTTAGCAGCTAAAGATCCTATGATACACCTATCATGTTCAGAAAAAGATCGAAAACTCTACCCCAAAATGAAAAGGGTTGGGTGAGGATAGCTTTGATCAGTAGATATTCCCCTTGTTAATAATATCGAAAATTTTCTTGTATGAAACTAAGACTTGAGCAGAGAATTAAATTGCAAACTCATTTCATACATGCAGAGCAACACAGAGGATGATGTTACTAACACTATACTTACGAAGGAGCAACACCCTTTGGCAACTGCAACCAGTTTTATACAATCCACCCTGATATCTGAAACCAGAGCCACAAATTCAGTTCCCATGAAGAATGAAAACAATTCACAGATGCCCACAAATGTATGAAGTAGCTACTTGTTGAAAATGAACATGTAGTCATGTTCCTTCGCTTTCTTTTTTTCATGGTATGGTTTTGATGCTGTGAAATGATTCTATTTTATCCCTTTTTTTAAAAACCTCTACTCCCCCACCCGAGGCATAACTCTTAACTCTTTCCGACAACTGACTCTATTACTCTGCGGCTCGATGCTCTTTTATTGTTCCACTGTTAAATATCATTCTTCTTCTGCATTTCCACTGCTTTCGACTCCACCCTGTTACATTCTAAATACCTACTCTGTTAGGGGCGGCAAAAGGATTTGGAGCGAAAACCCGGTCCAAAAAAAAAAAAAATTATTCTTACAAAAAATATATGAATAATACCCATGTAAAGATTGAGATAAATTTTGAGTGGAAAAAACTTATAAAATTAGTCTGGTTAGTCAACCAATAGAAACTGTCTTATTACAGATGTGTTTTGGCAGCATTCTGTGTTGGGTGGGGTTGATCGAATAAAAAATAGGAAAAAGAGGTGATCAATGAATAAGTAACTACTCTTGCATTTTGTTTGGCAATGATCACAAAAATAAGTTTGAATTTCCGTATAAAACATGGACACAAATCAAGTGATCAATTTAGCATAAACTTTGATTGGAAATTGGGCCCGGCAACTGAGAATCTATTAAGGGGTGAATTTCAAAGAACGAATAAGGAGTGAATGTTTAAAATTTCATCTTTCTAGCCTCATGGGTGTGTCATGTTGGCATATACAGCCCACAAGACCAAGAAACCAACATTGACAAATTTTGGTGACAGCTTTTGTTGATGGATTTCAACTGAAATCCTCATAGTATCATCTCCATGTTCCCATGACCGGAATAGAGGTGATAAGTCAAGTACGTCACTTATATGTATCTAATAAATTCATTTCTAAGAAGATTTAACATCAAGATCTAAAGAAATTAACGTTTTTTTTTTACAAAGAAAATGAAAGAATATTGATATTTTCCTAGCAACCACATGCTTTGCAGCCCTGGTATCAGTCAATGGGTTGGGGACCGCTGAATTAGATAGAATTTGAAAACATAAATATTTTATAATGATAATCAGTAACTAGCTCGGCTGCTCTATGTTTCAAACTCACTTG
Source organism: Thysanoteuthis rhombus (assembly GCA_963457665.1). Lineage (NCBI taxonomy): Eukaryota > Metazoa > Mollusca > Cephalopoda > Oegopsida > Thysanoteuthidae > Thysanoteuthis > Thysanoteuthis major. Next base: position 85,691,374 of record OY735200.1, on the reverse strand, counting down.
CTTCATTAAAATCTAAAAGGTCAACAAAACAGAAGTAATTTCTCCATACAATGTTATTCCGAAACTATTTTCAACTGTAATAAAACAAGTCAACCTGAGTTTAGAGAGTGAATTTGCCATTTTTACGTACACTATTCTTGTTGATTATATCACTTATTTTTGGTGAGGTCATTATCACTGTGACGAATGAAAATCAAGTCAAAACCCAGCAGTAGGAGTTATAATATCAGTTACATTATCTTGATTTTCAATGAATGAAGCATTGTCAACCATTATCAGATTTTACATCTATTAGAAATTGTCAATCAAAACTGTCACAAAGATGTTAACATAAGTTTCTCCAGTTTTTAGCTGATCTAGCTGGTAATGTATGGATCACACATACAAGTCATTAGAGAGCTAAAAATTTTGACATTTACTCTTTACGTTTAGAAAAAACGTTTTTGTTTTTTTTAAATGTTTTCCGTTGAGGGATTCAATTGGCAATGTAAGTTTATGATAGATTGGTCCCTAATTGAGTGTCAGCAGCATTCATGCTTGTTTTATGAAAATTCAGATTCTTTTGTTAATCTCTGCCCAATAAGAGATAAGAGAAGTAACTTGTTTCTTGATCACACCTTTTTCCAATTGATCACTTCCAAAATGACATGCTGCCAAACAACGTTGGTCATGTGACAGTTTCTATTGAGAGACTAAACCGACCGGTTTCTTTCATCATAATTGCGGGTGCTTTTCATCACAACTACCCTGGCAGTCAGTCTATGGTAGTGAGTAAAAAGTACGGAAAAGAAATGAAGCATAAGCTCATGACGAGACCTAAATTAGCACCCCTTTAGCCACGGGAAGCCCTTTTTTTCTAAAACAGCTGCTACACTGCTTGAGCTACAAAAGCTTTACCATTGACAAAAGATCAAATGTAACTATTAAAATTCACTTTCTCTTAGAATGAAATTGAAATAGATTGGAAGCCTCTATTGAGTGATTCACAATACTTATATTTCTGACCTATTTTTCATTAGATCATTAGAGAACCTAGTAATGTCATAAGTGAACTTTCTGATCAGACTTTTTTTGCAGGTTTGTTTTTTACCTGGACTCATATCCCAATGACACATTTTATTAAAAATTGGAGTCAAAAGTGAGGGAAAACATTTTTTTGCCTCATGGGAGTCAGAGGTGAAGGGAATATTTTGTAGTAAATACATTCCTAATGGGTTTTACCGTAGAAATGCATTAGAAATCAGGAAGGGATTGCCAGTGGTCAGGAATTAAGGCATGTGTTACTGATAGAATAGGTCTTTTTTTATATATATATATAAAATGCATCACAAATAATTTTTCTATAGAAATACATTTGCATTTTTGATGAAATATTGGAATTTTAATGAAATTCTGTAATTTTGTGAACGTTAGAAATAAAAGTCAAAAATTGAGTAAACAACATTGCAGGTCTTGAACAGAGTGTGTTCCTGTTTTGTAAAAAGTTGCCCCTTTTTCATCCTCAGAAGAAGACAAGCAGAACTCTCTTAATGGGACCTCAGACTTTTTAGCCATTTGTCCCCTCCTCTACCCTGGCAGTGCTCTATTCACATGAATATTGATATAACATTTGCTCTTTGATGTTTACAGAATGCTACAACTCATCCAGAAATAATTTTTTACAGACTTTTCTCCGGGTGCCCCACCCCTAATGTTGGCTTTAATTCGAGAGATTGCTGAGGAGAAAAAATAGAGCACTCGAGATCTGTTTCAAATCAAATATAACATTTCTTTCATAATTCCTTCTAAACTTCCCGGGCAGGGATAGTTTGACCCTCCCTGAGGGAGAATTTGCCACGCAATCTCAATAAACTATACAAATAAAAAAAAGCTTCACTCTTCCCACTGTTCCCTGGATACTTGTTGATCTAAAAGATTTATTTCTTTTTGCTCAAAGGAAAAATATATATGGTTTCTTTTTTTCTTGCTTTTAGTGAAAAAGCACAGATCAATGTCAAATAGAAGAGATTGTTCTATTCAATCTGGCATATATATATATATATATATATATATATATAGAGAGAGAGAGAGAGAGAGAGATACATATATATGTTTATATATATATTGAGAGAGAGAGAAAGGCATAGATAGCTAGATAGATAGATTTAGGGCACGTGCAATAATACCTTTAATATGATTGAGCTGGCTTTTTATTCAATGCAGCAATTTTAATATTGTAATGACGTCTGTAAAGCTCAACCAATTTTAATAAAATCAATGTCATCTTGTGGAGAATTTTATTCTTAATAACTTTTTTGTATTACCCCAAGTCATAAGATTGTTCTGAAAAACACTAAATACAAAGTTTTAGCAAATTTTGAAATTCTCTGACTGAACAAGTTGGAGAATTTGAAATCTAAAATTTACTTACACTAAATATTTCTGGAGTTGAACTCTTTTCTTAAATAAAGTCTGGTTTTGTTGTGGGAGTATTTTCTCCAGTTGATTTTAGTTTTATGCAAGAATCAGCCAAGAGATCATTAAATTTGATAAAAAAAAAGCAAGCTAATTGTTTGCCTGAAGATTATAAATGACTTCTAAGTAGAAAAATCATGAAGTTTTAAAGAAAACAGGACCAGTAAGGGAAATGTCTCCCTATACAATGTGTTAACATTAATGTGAAAACTTTCAAAAAGCATTGAACAAGAATATTTCTTGTATAAGATAGAGAAAAAATATCAATGCAATGGCAACATTAAATAATCTTTCAGTTTTGTTACGTGTTGTTATATGCCATTAAAAGTACCTTTTTTGTGCCAGCACAATAATGTCTTTTATCCATTTTATGTTATTTTATTTTAAAATGCAAGTTCTTACAATTATATTAAGACGTTATGCAGGAACACATCTCTCTTACTGGTATAAATATATCGAAGCATAAAATTGATATTATTTGCACAATTGGACTTTTTTCTCCTTGAACTATGATAACTGCAAGTGTTTGTCTCCAGAAACCAATGGTAACAGCAGTGATCATTTCCATTTAGTGTGGCCTTGGATGTCTGAAAAGCTGAAATGCATAACAAGTTCTATGCTCCCTTTGGAAACTATTGAACCATGTTTTCATCAGCCTCGTTGGATCAGACTGATTACTTATTTAAAGAGTTGTTTATTGATTAGGGTTGGGCTCACAGCCATTGGAGGCTGGAATGAGTCACTGGCATTATTTTCTCATCATTGTTCATTTCTACTCCCTTCGAAAACAATCAACTCATATCCGGTGGTGTAATGGTTAGCAGGTTGGGCTCATTGATCTTTATTGCTGACTAGTGAGTTCATTCCTTACTGGGTGGCAAATTATAACTTCTATCAATGTGTAGCCCATACAAATTCATTATAAAAAAGAAAAAGGGGAAAAAGTCTGGTTAATCATTCAGAAGAAACTATCATGGGACCAACAACTTTTGGTTGGATGCCATGCTAGGGGTGATCAATTCTAAAATTGGAAAAAGGGGGATCAATGAATAGGTAACTTCTTCCACCTTTTGTTGGCTCACTATAGAGTCCAAAATTTTCAAATAACAAGCATGAACATTGTGAATGCAAACTAAGGGACCAATTTAACATAAATGTACTTTGTAAATTGAACCCCCAACACTAAAAACTGGGGTGAATTTCCCCAAAGCATTTCCAAACATGACAAGGAATAAATGTTAAAATTGTCAGCCCTTTAGGTCCATTGGTGTAGCTTATATACACGTGACACATATATACATAACCAGTTAGACAGAACCACTTGTAAACTAAAGAAACCTATGTTGAATTATGTTGATTGTTTCTTATAATCACGGTTTTTATTTTGGCACCAACTGCATTCAAACCTGGAATACATAAGCAAGGCACCGGGTTTTTTTTATCACTGGCCCCTGACTTTATGCAGGAGAATATTGTATCCAGTTTTTAGAATTTGGTCATTGTAATCCTTAAACCAGGTATAACATACTCCTGAGAAAGGCAGAGAATGCATCAGCTGAAATGTTGTGCTAAAAATAAGAAAGATGAAGTCAGTAGTCTGATTAATACATAGGATAGTGGAAATACTTTCAGGAAATTTATGATGGAAAATCCTGCCAGAATTTTCAGCTTGATATAGTAAGAAAATAAAATTTTAGATAAGTGTGAATTCTGCTAGACAAAAAGTATGTGACCAACTTAGGATAAATTTACATTGTAAATAGAACCCACACCTAAAAATCTATTTCAAGGGTGATTTTTCACAAACTAATTTACTAAAAACCTGCTCTGACATTCCAGTTAGTGACCATAGAAAATATGGTGGCCATTCTTGAGTTTTGCTAACAGTGACAGAGGGACAGTCAGTTAGTGAATTGTAGCAAGATGTCAGATGGACTGATTCAACAAATAGCTGATTTTACAATATCGAAAAGTAGATCTTTCTTTCTCCTGAGTAAATTTGTTTGATTCTGAACATAGAACAGAGGTTGTCTGGGTTGCCAGTCCATTGTTTTACTTTCTATTCTAAAAGAGTAGATAATTTGGTCACATCTGTCACAGAAAGTTGAAAGTAGGACGCTTTTGTAGGATTCTATTTCTTTGCCGAATGATTTTTCTCTAGAATAGATCAGGCTTTATTGTATAATATTTCATAGTAGAAATTTTTAAGAAGTTATGAAAATCTCAGAGCTGATTATTTGATTAAAACATTTTTCTAGTATTACAGTAAGATTGTGAATCTAGTGATTTTATGAAATGTCGGGAAATTTCAGTAATTTCATGGAATCCTTAGTTTTGCAGTCCGCTTGGATAGTGTAATGGTTAGCAAGTCTACCTCATACGCAGACGGACCATGATTCAATTCCCGATATGAGTGATGAGTGTGGAAAACTCTTCATTGGGACAAATTTCTCACTGCATTCAGCAGGTAATTGAGTACACTCTAATCAGTGGGATTAGAGTAGAGGTATCTTCTCGATGGACTTGCATCCAAGGGGTTGGTCATAAAAACTTATCAGTAAAAAGTTCTGGTCTCGACCGGACTTGAAACTTGCAAGGATCACTAAGCTGATGCATGCAACATAAACCAAGACTTCATCACCAACCATCATACTCCTTCATCTCAACTCACTTAATTTCACAATCAATGTAGTAAAGGTTACCAAACTTCTGATGCTGATGATTACTACTGTACTGAGTTTGATCCTTACTGGGTGCCCCAAAAACAGTGGCCTTTTGTCAAACTAAACTAAACTTAGTAAACATCAAGCATATTCTGCTTCAGTACTTTCAATGTTAGTTTCCATCTTAATCTGACACAAGGCCACAGTTGTGGGGCACCCAGTGAGTATCGAACTCATTACAGTTGTAATGGTCAGCATCACAAGCTTATCAACCATTACTACACTGATAGTGGATCTCAGGATTTCATGAAATTACCTAAGTGTTCAGGTATTTCCCAAAATCACTAAGGATTTATTGAAGTCACTAGTTTTGCTATCTTACTATTACATCTACATCTCATCTTGCATATTTTTTTCTCTTTTTACAAGAAGTATAAAGAAATTATTGAACACTAAAAGAAAAGTCTTTTTCAATGGATTCAATATGGAGTATAGAGCAAGCAATTGAAATTACTTGGTAACAATTTGTTTCCCCAGTTTTTGGGGCCTCAAATTAATGATTCATTGAAGCCTACTGACCCAAGATCCATCCTACAGACAGCCCCTCCCCATTGCACTGAGAGGGTTAGGATCACGGGTGTGCCTTGCTGTCTTCAGTATTGACAGAGAGAACCCTGGGCACTCTCTGGATGATGATAGTTGTTGAATGAATCTCATATTGCATTCCATATGATACACCTGACACATGATATAATTTTTATCAAAACTCGCCATCACAATCAATTATTGAACAACTGTGGTATGAAAATTTGAAATCATCGAAGGATAAATATGGTCAGAATAGATCCTAGTTATGACATCATTTGCATTTTCAACTGGAAAACATCTGAAATAGAGTATAAAAAGCATCTAGCAACATCTAGATCCTGGGGAAAATTCATTGTTTTTTTGTGATCACTGTCTATCAAAGGGTTAGAGAAATGATTTATTCATTGATCATCCCTTTTTCCAAATTTTCATTTGATCACTCCTAACATGGTATGCAGCCAAAAGACGTTGGTCAGGTGACAGCTTCTATTAAATGACTAACCAGACCATTTTCTCTTTTGAATTTGGAAAGTCCTACTATCTCAGATGTATGACAGACACCCCCCAAGAACTAGGTGCCCTGGGTGACTGCCTGTGTTGACGGTACATTAGATTGGACCTCTTTGAGTGTAAATGTCAATGTAAGAAAAATTGTGTTACTGGTTGAAAGTAAGGTTTCCCATATCAGTTGAACATTTGAAAAGAAGGAAATTCCCTCAAAAAAAACTTTCTGTCTCTGCCAGACACACACTCTGGCATTAGGTAACCTTTTAAAGCAGTTGTGATAACTAACTGGGTATTGTTACCTTTCCAGTTTCAAAATGGCCACCACTTCAGCTGCAGGGTTAGGAATTTTCAGGGTTAGTATTTATAGGGTTAGTGTTAGGTTTAATATTTTCAAAGTTAGGGTAAGTATTTTCAGGTTTAGGGTTAGTGTTATTGTTGTCTGCTTCTTTGACAGTGGCTGCCACCCAACAGTTGGAGTGTTGGCCATTTTGAAACGAGAAAGGTCACAATTGCCGATTCAATTTTTGTGGGCTTTTGAAAGATTTTGAAAATTCTTTCTTGGTGAAGATTTTGTGACTTCAATGGAGAAGTCCATTAAGATATGGTCTCACTGCAACCTTACTGGAAAGAGCACCTTTTAAAATCTTTGCAGTCTGTCTGTGAAATAACATGTAAAGAAGTGGAAATTGAGTAATGTGAAAACACAAAGCAAAAATTGGCTATTCTTCTGAGTGTGTGTACATGTGTTCGTTTGATGACTGTCAATAACTACTGCTTCTCCTGTCGATGCGTCAATTTCGTTTTTTACCTAAAATGAATTCCAGAATTTCAGTTAACAATATTGTGTGTTGACCTTTCAAATTACTTAATAAACTTGCTGACACAGAATTCAGCTTTACGTAAATAGTTTGCAAAGCATCTGGTATTTACTAGTTGTAGAGCCTGTAGTTGTTTGGGTATTTTTATTTATCAAAATTTATTACATATAATTTTTTCTTTAAAGCAAAATTTTTATGTTTCAATGATTTTTTAAGATGAGGTATTATTATTTCTCTTATTATTCGGACTATCCTCATCTTGGTTGTTTTTCATGCAACGTTTCGGCCGTTGTACTCTACGGCCTTCATCAGGTATCATCTGGTAGGTATGGGGAAGTAACGATCCGAACCCTTTATTAAACCGACGGGGGTATATAGACCGCACTCCCCTCTTCGCAGTAGTAGAATTTTCGAATTATTATTGTCTCACACTGGGATTGAACGTAGAACCATTAGATTACTTGCAGTAATTCTGTCTGGGACACATACCGTAGTGGTTAGAGAATCAGACAGATGAAGGCCGTAGAGTACAACAGTCGAAACGTTGTATGAAAAACAACCAAGATGAGGATAGTTCGAATAATAATAGAAATAAATCACAATTTTTATGTCATTGATTCACGCTTTTTCGAAATTTAGATTCAGCTCCAATGCTTTTCTCTCCTTTCTTCAATCTATTTGGCACAATGAAGGGAAGATGGTTCTGATTTTCAACTTTCACACACTCGCACACTCAATGTTAAAAAAGCGAACAAATGGCAGCAATTCAACAATTCAATTTATTCAAATCAACAACAATACAATTCGTGTATTTACTTCTGTTTTATTTTTGTTTTGTTTTTTTCGTAAATTCTCTTGCTCATTTTTTTAATGCACCGTTTTTAACACCGAGTATGCGAGGGTGTGAAAGTTAACTTGACGATCGGGACCACGTTCCATAGATTGTGCCATATTTTATGAATGAAAAAATAAATCGAAAACTGAAAAACAGAAAAAACAAACAAAACGTGAACAAAAAACCTAAAAATAGCAACATTGTCTGTAATCTTCGTAAACCAATTGATTAGAAGGAGGCATTTATCTCGAGTTTCCATGAACAGTCGAATCGGTACTTGTAAAACAGAAGTCATTGATTAATACATTACAAACTCACCCCCAACCAGCCCGTTAACATATACCTTACCTACATTTTCAGTTTTTCATTTGTCTAACTTGATACACGTGTCCGGTGTTTAAAAAAATCAATGCCCATTGTTATTATATATATATATACATATATATATATATATATATGTATATATATATATATATATATATATATATATATATATATATATATATATATATATATATATATATATATATATATATACATATATATATATATATAAACTATGGAAATATATTTGGGTCCAGATGTTGTCATGCTCACTCGGACTCGCTGACAGCGAGTCCAGGTAAACATGACAATATATATATATATATATATATATATATATATATATATATATATATATATAACTAAAGAGAGACCTATGGGCCCCGGGGACTTGGCTCCTTGGGGTCCCACCTTCGAATTTGATCAACCATTTTGAATAGCTGAAAATGGCTGGATTTAAGAGAAGGGAGATAATTTCTACGCTGTACATACAAAAGCAGCAACAAAATTTTTAAAACGGTATCTTAGATAAGGGTTTTATTCTCATTATTTTGCTAATAACTGATCAATATGTAGTATAATTACTGTATATTCATTATATAATTATAAAAGAGATATCTCTATATAAATATAAAGAATGGTATCTTTACATTGAGATATTGTCATTTATCATTTAGATATTTAAATCAAAGATAACGTTACATGTGAACATTAATATCTTATTGATGTATTGTGTATTTATACTTTTAAGGACCTTTGTATGAGTTTCAGAGGCTATACTATTACGTGGAAATGGTATGCCAAATTTCAGCGATGTTTTGATAAATTTAGTCACTTTTAGCCATTCAAAATAGCCGATTCAAATGGTCGTTCAAGAAATACAAGAATTTGCGTTCGTTCAAAGATTGGCATTTTTTACCATTTGTCTCAGAGGGTTACTTGGAAAACAGACAACAAAATCAAATTTCAATTCATATCATCATGAATCAGGATTTTGAATGCTGATCTTCAAGACAAGCAAACCGTTGCCAACTTGAAAGAATAACACGTTTCACTCCTCCTACCTACCAACCTACCTATCTACCTACCATGCTCTCAAAGTAACCTACCTTGAGCCAGACTAGGCTAAGCTTATGCTGCTTTGTAGTAGACATTAGAAACCGTTTACTAAAACTGTCATCATCAACATAGGTTTCTTCAGTTATCAAGTTGGTGTGGCTGGCTATGTATGTATCGTGCAGACCGCACCAATGGAGCTACAGTGGTAATTCGAACATTTTCTCGTTATGTATGAAAAGGATCTTTTTTTTATTATTCCCCTATAAAATACATTTTGAGTGAGGGTTCAATTTACAATCTGATTTTATGCTAAATTGGTCCTTTAGTTTGTGTAAGTGTTGATGTTCAAACTTGTTTTTTTTTTATTTTAACTGTTTTAGAGATCAAAGCCCAACGAAAGGCTAGAGAAGTTACTTATTCATTGATCACCCCTTTTTTCAATTTTGTCATTGATCACTCGAACAACACGGCATGCTCTGAAAAGACATTTGTCACATGTCAGTTTCTGTTGGGTGACTAACCAGACCTGTTTAAGTTTAGGTTCAATCGAGTACAACGCCAAAAAGGGTTGAAGGAAGAGGGGCTACTTTTTGAAAAATTTCCCCACTGCAATGAAAATTGACAATTCTATTGAATGCCCAAAGGTTTAACGTTCCGACCAAATTTGAATCGGTTTATGGTATTCATAAGGAAGGAATGATTGTAAAGGTGCACAAAGCAGGAGGAATATTTTTATTTCTTTTTATGTCACACAACGACATATTATTCCTTGTTTATCCACGTTCGAGATAATATGATATAAAATATAAGAAAGGAAGAAAGCAGACTATTCAGAGGTTATAACTAACTACTTTACGACGGCCGTCAAAAATGACAGCAGATATAAAATATATGTATATACATTGCATTTTATACTCGTGGATGGTAGAGGTTTGCACTGCAGTGAGCTTGGAGCATAGCCTTCTCTGCACATTGCATTTTATATACATTGATAATAGAGATTTGCATTGCAGTCAGCTGGGGGAATAAGACCATAAACAGAATACTATTTTTGCTTTTATCACTTTTATATTTTTTATTATTATTCAAAATTTGCAGTTTTATTACGTCATCAGAACATGGAATTCTATTTTACTTCGTCAGAAGACAGGCACACGTCAGTTGCATGAATGAACTTCTGTTCCACGACAGTATAAGCGAGATAGAAGACATCTGCACATAGCTAAATATTATATGTATGGATGGATTTATACATTTCATATATATGTATAGAACTCCTTTATTTCCCAATGAATTACGTACATTTAATTTCGGACGATACTTTTCCTTTTATTTTTGATACAATGATTATTTGTTTTTATTTCGTGCATTTCAACTGAGATTATCCTGAAAAATCATTTGGAAATAAATAGTTCTATCGAAGAAACAAGATTTGCCAAGTGTTGCCAAATGTCAAAAATTGGGTAAAGAACGTTGAAGGTTTTGAACAGTCTGTTTCTTGTCTTGTTTTCTTAGGTAAAATAATTTCTCTCGACCAAATCAAAATTTATAGAATTTTACTTTTTTATTTCATATTCCAACCTAGCCATGGCGATTGTCCATGGTATTTTCATCACAAAAAAATGAAACATGCATATCGAGTTATACGCAAAAATGGCAGTTTTTCAACGAAAACAGGGTATCTGGGGCTGACAAGAGGGTTTCATGCGCTCTAAGCGAGACTTACCGTTCCCAGTTATATGATCTTTTAATTTTTTTCTCCTGAAAAATTCCTGTGTCCCTGTAAGGTCCGTGCCCTAGACGGCTGCTTAGTTCGCCTAATGATAGTGCCCGTCTTGACTGCTCAATATCTTATAGCAAGATTTCGATCCCCCTTATACCGGACGCCGGTTTGTGAAATTTTAATCATATAAGTTTAAATTAGACTTTAAAGTGGCTTAGATTTAATGTTTCAATAACTAAAACGAAATTTTTCACTTTGACTGTTAGACTTTGCATATCTTTAAACTTTTCGAAAAATTAAAAACATGCCCACTTTTATTTTTGATACTTTTTAGTAATTAATTAACCGAATAATTATACACCAAACCGGTAGAGAAATTTTTATTACCTCAGCCAACGAAATTGGAAAGGTGTGTGTATTTGGAAATCCAGGTTAAAAGGCATCAGTCCATGAAGGATCGGGCAAAATGCAAGCAGTTTACGGACTACTGCGAATATCAGTGTTGATCGGTCAAAAGGTATCAGTCGAGAATGTTCTCTCTGTAGTACGAATATTCTACTTTAATTCGTACTAATTGAATAATTTGATTCATTTATTTTTTGTAAATTTGAATAAATAAGGGTTTTATTGTGATTTCATTTTTTTCAAATTTCATACCATATGTCACTGGAGGAAGAATGATAGAATAAGATTGACAAGATGGGATTCGCTTGTTTATTATTCTTTCAATATAAAAACAATGTTTTGATTCCATTATTGCGCAAACTTCTGGTAAATATGTTCTATAACCATACCTTTTAATTACAAATTATACTTTTTAGAGACACTATATGACTTTTGCAACCACGTCAAAGCAAAGATTACCGGAGCATTTAGTTGTAAAAATTGTCCTATATAACATTTCATTATAAAAGCATTATTTATTTTATTACTACTATAAATTGAAAAAAAATAAAATCATTACTTATTCTATTCTTTCTGTGACATATGGTTCGAAATAAAAGAATTAAAATCACAATGAAACTTTCATTTATTCCAATTACTATAAAGAAAAAAATATTTCTCGTTTTATTTTCTCTCCAGGGACATATGGTACAAAATAAAAATGAAAACCGTCATAAGACCTTTATTCATTCAAATTTACAAAAAATACCAAATTGAATTACCTTATTGGTACAAATTCAGCTAAAATATTCGTTCTACAGAATTAATATCTTTGACCGATGCCTTTTGACCAATCAACATTGTAACTCGTAGCAGTCTGTATTACATTGCTTGTATTTTGCCCTGTTCTTTATGGACTGATGCCTTTTGATAGGTATTCGTCAGTGTTTATGTCCTTCCATCTCTCCACGAGATATTTCTAAAATTACTCAACAAATTTCAATGAAATTTTGTAAAAAGGTGGACAATTGGCTACCAAAGGATTGATTGAATTTGGGGAAGGATCCATGCACATTTACTGCCCCTTACAATGGCATTGGAGGAGGTATGCACTCTCTGGGTGCTTTCCAGTTTATTTATTTATTGCTTAAAACTAAATTGCTGAGGTCAAAATAATTTTTGTTTGCGGACTTCAGCGAAAGAGAGGAATCTTAATTAAATTGACTAAAAGTAAGTTAATTCAATTACTACTATTAAAGGTGGCGCCACTGGCTCACCTTTGTTTCCTCCCCCCCCCCCCTGAAATATTCAAATAAATTACAATTTTATTTTGCATCTGGTATACCTTTAACGAAATCATACTTGATTTTTAAACTGAACTCGTTGTTGGGTATCGTAATGAATCTGAATTTCTCGTATGTAGTTTTTAAATAATTTCATGAGACTCTGTGATCCATAATCCGTGATGAGATGGTTAAGCTTGAGATGCAAACCATTTCTATTGTTATTAATTCGATTCTCTCCGGGAGCCTCCTTACCTTGGTCCGGTCAAACAAAGCTGTATATACACTGTGTACACTGGAAAAGAATTCACTTAATATTCACTGAGTCTGACCCAAGGCCACCAAGTGTCAATGAGGTTCGAACTCTTTACAGTAGTAATGGTTGGCATCACAAGCTTGTTAACCATCACTACACTGATTGGGAAACTACAGATATCATGAAATTGCTGAAATGTTCAGGGATTTCACGAAGTCTCTAGTTTCACAATCTTTCTGTAACATACAAACCGCGTGTCATATTTGCTCCACGTGTTAACAACAATAGCGTTTTCGTGATTTAAATTGCTTTGAATTCTGTCCTCAATCTGTGATATTTAAACGTAAATGCTAAAGCTGAAAAAGAAAAAAAAAACGCCAAAAATTGAAGATATATAAAATCTTTTCAAAAAATTAACAGAAATTAAGTAAGTAAATTCAAACTTAAATACTTGAAAAAAAAAACTGCATAGTTTTAACTTTTTGTTTTGTTTTTTTGAACTACTGGCAATTTTTTTGCATAAAAAGCAAAAATTAAAAAAGAAATAAAAAAACAAAAAGATGTTTTATTTTTTGTTGTTCTTAATTCAATGTTTGAACAACTTAAACAAGTCAAGCGTAGGATATTTCATCTGTTTCAGATATGTTTTTTGAAACAATAAGCTCTTCTTTTTGACAGAAGAAAAACGTCCCACCTACCTGACATGTTTAATCTAGGACATATTATGTTATAGTAGAAATAGTTGTGTGTGCCTATAGTAATGCTCAAGTCCGTCACTGTATATACATAACGACTATGGGACGGGCACGGGGTAAACTACTTACTATATCAGCCACAACAGCATTATTGTGTGATCGTCGTGTGGGTCGGGGTGAGGGGCACCTGCTTCTGTTTTCCCCTCGTCACACACCATTTTACTTAAACGGACTGTAAAGTAGCCAACGACAGGTAAGCATCGTTTTTAACAAATAATACTAACTTACTTCACGTTATTTTTTCCCCCAAGAATCACTCACTGTCGGTCTCTTATTCAGTACAATACTGGGAAGGTGGTTCGGTATGTAAAGTTACACACTCGCTCACTTGATGTTAAAAATACGACACACAAATAAAAACAATTCGACTATTTTCATAAGCAATAACAGTAAACACAGGACTGACCCAAGCCTTTTGGGGCCCGTTTGATTGGGGGGCCCCCACCGACATTTTTTGGACCCTACTTTCGCTCTTGAGGGGACTTGTGGCCAAGGGGGGCCCTAAGCAGCCTCTCAGTTTGTTTATGTCTCGAGCCGGCTCTGCAATAACAATATATTGATGCATTTACTGAAGTTTTTCTTTCATCAATTCTCTTATTTCTTCTTGTTAGAGTACCGTTTTTAACATCGAGTGAGCGAGGATGTGAAACTTCACAATCAGGATCACTTTCCCTACATAGAGTAATTTTTTTTCTTTATTGTTTCTCTTTTCCCGGTCTTTTTCTCTGTCTTTAAAAAGGGTTTATCGCTCAGTGGCAGAGGTTAGGACAGTATGCTGTTGGGAATCGAGGTTCTGCTGAAATTGCTGAGATACTTTCAGTACTGTTAGTGAAGCTTTTATTTTATAAATCTACTCTCTGGGTAAATCATGTCTCTGGAAAATAAAACAACTTGCATACAAAAATTCCATTTAGTCATGGATCTAAGGGTAGGTTATTAACTTAGATGACATTTGTTTTGTTTTAATTGCATAAAGGGCGGAGGATACGAGTATCAAGTGTCAGCAAATCCGATGCCAGTCCCTAAAAAATGTGTTGTTTAGACATTTACTTAGTAAGTAAAGAACGTTGATAATTTTTGCAACATTTACAATTGTTTTTATATTAATTTCAAATCGTGGAGTAATAAGTTCGATTCTCACTGGGTTCCCTGTTCTTTTGACTTAATGCTCAAATTAAGCTAAATTTAGGGTAAGGTGGCCCCGGTTGGAATTCAGCTGACGTGACGTAAACATGTGATCAATTGAAAATTTATAAAGTGAGACAAAACAATCTGATTTGTTCAAGCAATAACCATATAATTTATGTCAATTCAGTTTTTTTCTTATCTTTTCTTAATTTTCTTTTTTTAAAAATTATTTATGCTCCGTTTTTAACATTGAGTGAACGAGAGTGTAAAACTTTACAATCGGGACCACCATCCTTATGATACGCCTATGGATAAAAATACAATTTTTAGCCTTTTTTTCTCTCTCTTTCTCTCAACTTGAGTTTTCCAGCATTTAGTTACATTCTTTGAGAATATCTTGAAAAAATGGAAGGAAAAACGAAGGAAGGAAGGAAGGAAGGAATGAAAGTAAGTAAGGAAAGAGAGAAGGAATGAAATAAAGGAAGGAAGGAAAGTAAGGTTTTGGGGAAGAAGAAACTAGAGATTTTTGTGACAGTCAGAATGACACAACAAGTACCCTCATTTCACAAGTGACGCCTTTTTTAGCCCCCCGCCCCAATTCTGACACAATAAACGCCACCCTCACCTACTATCCACAACAACAACAACAACCATCATCACCACCACCATCACCACCACCGACATGGATACTCATCCATAACTAAGTACCCCGGACTCTTTTTTCTCTTTTTCTTTCTTTCATGCTACTTTTAATTCGACCACCGACGGATGGGGTTGGCTTCATAATCATAATAATAAAGGACCGGCGTGAGGGTTTCGTGTACGCCCTAGGCGAGACTATAATTCTGCACCCCTTTTTCTTCATATTGGAGTGCATCCCCAGAACCATTTGCGCCCTAGGCGACAACCTAGGTTTGTCTAATAGGTGGACCAGCCATAATAATAATAATAATAATAATAATGTATGAATGAAGATGTTTAGATCTTCAGGTATAGCAACAAAGCTGAAGCTACAACATCTTCCCTTCCCTGTGACGAGTATGGAATGTTGTTCTTGAACAAAACAAACAATCACCTGGGTGCTTTGCCGTGGGGGAGTGATTCAATCATTCCGTTTGGCACGTCATTATTGCTACTACTAGTGTTATTGAGTTCAGTTCTCTGGGTGCCCCATACGTACGACCTTGTGCCAAACTCAGTTAAGCTTAATCTATGATTCTCGGTTTTAAAGTTTAGGTAAGTAAAAGTACCATCGTTGCAACTAAATTAATTTCAACTTCTTATTTATTCAGTTTTAATTTAATTCGATTTGATTTTAAAAAAAAATAGTTTGTCTTTTATTTTTCATTATTGTGTTCGTTGTTGCTCATTCAAGTCAGTCGTTTTTTCAATAATTTTACTTTGAAAGAAAAAGACTTGTCAATCTCGTCTTTTCTGGTTTATTTTGAATTTAACTAAGTTTATTACCACAGATCGTGGGGTTTCAAGACTTTTTTTATTATTAATAATGTTATCATTATGGCTCTTCTTGCTTTTATGAACTCTAAAAATCAAATCTCATCAGATATTTCATAGATATTTTACTTACTTGACGTCAAGCAAGTTGAAGTAGTTTTCACCCAGAAAGGCAACCTTGAGTGCGTGTTTCACTTCTAAAGTAAACGTGTTGTTATTATGATTGTTATTATCATTCATACAGCATACACTATTCAATTTCTTCATCGGTAATTGTTTGGCAGAGGTTCACAAAAAATATTACCTAATTAAAAGAAATGTACAAGAAAATCAAGTTCAGCGTCTATAATAGTGACCTCCTTTTTTTTGCGAACCTCAACCAAACAATTGCCTCTTCATCTCCAATTTCATGAATTCCTTTTAAATTTCACAGTTTCATAAGGAATCCATGAAGTTTATTAAAGAAAAAACAGTACCCGATGGTATCAAATATTTTTTTCCAACAAATCAGGTGTAAAATATTTCCTTTTAACGTAGAGTTAAAAGAAAAAACAACAATTTCACTAAATAACCAATTATAAACTAAAATCTCTAGTTTGTAAAATCTTTTTGTAAATAAGTAAATGAATGAATTAGTGATAAAACTCCAGTGAATTCACGCAACAGATTTTTGAAATTATTGAATTAAACTTCGGTTTTCCCCAGCTTCCCATACATCTTGTACGTGGTATATAATTTTATTGAAGATCCAGTACTTTATCATCCATAAAAGACACTCTGTGAAGAAATATAGGCAAATGTTACCTTTCCTGTTTTAAAATGGACGCCATTCCAGCTGCAGAGTAACTGTTAGGGTTGGTAATTTTGGGGTTCGGTTTGGTACTTCGTTTAAATTACGAAATAGTCGTCAGCTTCTTTGATTTGACACTTGTCATCAGCCTCTCTCTTATTCTGTAGGTGGATGGGCAGTCAATTTAAAACGGGAAAGATAACAATTGCCAAAATAGAAGCGGTTTGTTTTTCATGATCTTTGTAGTTATGTTTGTATGTTTTTTTTTTTCTTTTTTTTCTTTAGGAACTGACACCATTGTCAAAATAGGTTTTTTCAGTTCTTGAGTGATTCTGCCTTGTTAGCTGGCTATGCATGAGAAGCTCATACAGGACATTTTCTCTTCATTTATGTCTAGAAAGAAAATGATTTTTTTTTTTTAAATTTTCCAAAGCCAAAATAAGATATGTTTTTAGTGTGAGGGGTTCAATTTATGATGCAAATTCATCCTAAACTGGTCCCTTGGATTGAGTTAAGCAGCATTCCTGCTTGTTTTTTTGTGTTTTTTTTAATTGGACTCTTTTGTAATCACGCCTTTCTCCAATTTTTTAATTGATGACCCCAACAAAATTTGCTGCCAAAAGACCTAGGTCACATGACAGTTTCTATTGAATGACTCACAAGACTTTGTTTTTTTTTGAATGACTAAATGTTCAAAAATTGAAAATTGAAAATCAAATTAGGTTATTATTGTCACTTGAGTAAACTTTGATTCCAGCAAATGTAAAATTACAAAATGAGCTCATTCATCAAGACGTAAACATTTGTGAGATGAGGGGGTTATATATTTTCCCACTGACACCTGTGACTGGTGTTCAAGCCTTGGTAAAAGCCAGGATTTACAAAACCGTCACCAAAAGTGTCAACATAGGTTTTTTCAGTTTTCAAATTGGTCTGGCTGGCCATGTATATATGATGTGTACTATGGAACTAGAGGACTGAATATCGCAACATTTACTCAATCTTATGTCTACAAAAAACAATTTCTTTTTTTTAGATCCCCACCGAATTTAAAATATAATTTTATGCTAAATTGATCACTCAGTTTATGTCTGGTAGCATTCACATTTGTTTTTTGAAAATTCAGACATTTTGGTAATCACTGCGCAGCAAAATGTGAGAAGATTAACTTATTCATTGATCACCTCCAACATAGCATGCCGCCAAAAGATATTGATCAAGTGAAATCAGCTGACTAATCAGACCTATTTATCAATGTTTTATTGTGGGAAAAACAATTACAATGGAATGTACATAGGTACTATAATATACTGATTAATACCATAGACCAGTAATTTAAATCACAATTCATCAATTATATAAGCTTCTGAGAATTTCTTTTGTTAATTGTTTCTCTTAGTTTGTTGACACCCGAAAGTATTTAACTGTCTGATATTCTTGAAAAATCTGACCTCACCTCAGGGAATTTCCCTATTTTTTACTCATTTTTTTACAGTTTTTATACAGTTTGATTTATTCATTTTCTGGTTTTCATGTTAGTATTTAGAAAGTCCTATGATGTCAAATGTATGACAGTACTTGGTGTCCTGGTTGATAGCCTATGCTATATGTTTGAAATTTCCTCAAATCTCAAACATGTAAATAGCATACAGTTTTCTCTGCACTGTTACAAGTTTCTGTGAAAAGGATAGCTGGCAACCATCGAAATGCACTGAAACATGTCCAAATGATAACAATTACTATTGAAATGTAACACTCGTTTCTTCTCTTGAATTTTCTCTTCACCTTCCTATTGTCATTTCACATGTATAGATATATATGAAAAATAATGTGTGTTTATGTATTTGTATTTAAGCTTGTTTTGATGTAAACTGAACATGATTAATGCAGATATGAATGCATATTAACAAGACCATAAATAAGTATGGCAAAAGGCCATGTACGAGGTCTCCAGTGAGGATCAGACACACTACAGTTGTAATGGTCTGCTTCACTAAGCATCATGCCTCATTGAGGTACTCCAAAGTATATATTTGATAAGCTTAGATTTATCTGGTGTGTATGCGTGCATAATATATGATTTCACAATAAGTGGTAGATCGTCTTGTAGTATTGAAATTGAAAAGTTAGTTTGTTGTCTGTTAATTAGATCACAAAAGACATGCTAATCCTTACCATAGTATTTTATGAACATTGACAGGACCTCCTAGTGACTACCAGAGCTGACAGTGATGGCCTTTATAGCCATGTTATCTCAAACATCCTATATAATGTGTTGTGATAGGGAGTGAGAGCCTGTAAGGCTCACTGGATAACATCAAAAGAATATAATCTTCACTGTTTTGTTTGATTTCATTTGGATCTTTGTCAAGGTTGACAATAAGAGTGACAGTTCTTTTGTCTTACTACTGCCTGGGTAGGTAAACTAGTTGTGGGAGAGTGATTTGCCCGAATGTTCACTTTCTTACTGTCTTATCTATCAACTTGTGAATGTAGTGACCCAAGTAGCAAGGGGAAGTGTATGCTCTCCCAGACCAAGATTTGACTGCATCTCCAGACAACAGACATCCCCCAGAAAAGGCAAGGGGTATGGGGCATAAATGTTACGGAAAAACAAACACCAAAAATGTGAAAATCAGTCCATCCATTATAACACCTCATTTAACCATATTGAAACGAGAATTGCGTGATTGATATTCACCACTAGATCAAGTGTATTGACAATGAAGGAGATTATGTTGAAAAATAAATATATTTTGTGTATGATAAATGCTTTTTTTATCATTGGGCAATTGACTTATTGATACACATCTATTTATCTATTCATTTTTTTCTTGTATCTATCTCTTATCTCATTTTATAAATGTATACGTGAAAGGTGTCTGTGTTTTTGTAATCATATAAGTGGGAGATGTCTGTGTGTTTGCGTGTCATGCTATAAAAAGTACCAAAACATGGGTGAAACCTAGCCAAATTTGGCATGCCTACTCAATGGATGAGGGGGGGGGGGAATGAAAACTTTTGAGAAAACATTTTGTAAAGGGTTTTAGAGAGGGGGTTCTATTTACAATGTAAATATGATACAAAGTGGAACCTACTCTCTGCCCGTATACATATCTTCTTATGTTATATGTTTACATATAATTCTTTAAAGGGTACAAAGCTGAGGCAAATCCACCTTTTGAGAAGGATACTTTTTCTTGAATCAAAATTTGATTAAAATCTTTGAGAAAAAAAGCATTTTTAAACATTTTAGAGGAGGGGCTGTATTTATAATTTCATTATAATACAAACTGGACCCTTACTATCAATTCAATATATAAATATACATAAATACACTAGCCAAAAAGCTCATCCCCAGGGACAGGTATTCAGCTAGTATACATATATATATGTATATATATATATATATATATATATATATATATATATATATATATATATATATATATATATATATATATTTGTCCTGAATGTATAGTTGAATCAAGAATCCACTAGCATAATAAATACCTTGCCTTTTGTTGCGCAATAAGTAAAATTATTTTCTTTTTATCAGTTTTGCATATTAAAAAATACTAATGTATATAAGTATGTGTGTTTGTGCTCAAAGAAGACTGCAGATCACAGAGAAAAAACAAAAAGCTTTGAAATCAGCAGGTTTCAAATTGCTTATGGCATACATCTTTTGCCCAATAGAATTTATTGATTTCTCTGGGGTTTTCCGGAAAAAAGTTTGATAAAATTTTTTTTTTTTTCCATTTGGGGCTTTCTCAAAAACTTATAAAGTTATACCCATATATAAACTATTTATATATTTTGAATCAATATTATCTGCAGGAGATTTTTTTCAACATCAATTTTAACCAACACACATATTAAGGGAGTGAATGCTTTTTTTAAAAAATTACATCTTGGGTATGGTAGCTCAATTGCTGAGTGTTTACAGTCACAGAAAATGTAATTGGTTGTCCAAACTCTGACGGAGAAAGTTTTAATTTTTTTCTTTCAATTTTATAGGCTTTCATATTTGTATGGGCAGTACTTACAACATACCTGGAACTCTAAACTGCACCCTTCCTTTCCATTCATCAGAGGTAACCGCAGATGTGAATTTCTCTTTTTCAAATTGGGTGAGATGACCTGACCATTGGTGAGGTGAAAGGGGTGTATTTGAACGCACCCCATCACCCCATATTTGATTTTATGAAATCTTAATAGTATAAAAAATCATTCATTTCCCAGATTTGGAGGGGTTTTTTTCCCGGCCAATGCTGAGTATCCCTACTAATCTTCAAGAAAAAAAAGTTATTTTAGCTCCTTTTGCTCCTATTCTATATTTCCCTCAAGGCAACACAATGATTTTATCTTTTCTATTATATTTTCATGGGCCATCAGTCAATCCTTCAACTAAATTTCCCAGAAGTCGACAAGAAACATACAAAGCCAATGAGCACTCAGAGAGCGCATACCTCAGCCAACCCTATTGCCACTACAAACTGAATAAGAAACATTCGATGTGTAGCAAAGAAATTCATGGATCCACCCCCAAATTTAACCACTTCTTGCATAGCCCATCGTCCACCCTTTCTCAAAATTTCACTGAAAACAATGATAACTTTGGAAGATCTCATGGGGACAGACTGTCAGGACACAACGGTAGAGGCAAAAAAAAAACAAGGCATTCCCCAATCGGGATGGGTCAGATGAAAATACCTCGGCTCACAGTTCTCTTGTCTCCGTCTTATCAAACTATTAACAAACAACTTATTCAGTCAAGTATCTGTCAATATTTGTAAGATAGACCATTTTGGTTATTTTTTATATTTATCTCATATCTCTACAATCCATTCTTTCTTTCTCTTTCCTCTTTTTTTCTTCCAGTATAGCCTGAGTTGTTTCCTCAGTATCCATCATTCAACGAACTCCATCCGATTTCTTTATCTCTTGTTTCATACCAAATATACCTGAGACGAATGGTTTACGAGGATATTTGGAGGACTATCGCTCATTGCAACTTATCCAAGCCGCATCCCTGTCCATATGCTTAGGTAGATGGACTCTTTATTATAAGACCTGAAAGTTGGTTGCAGTGTAATATTTCCATACTTTAAAAAAAAATTGAATGTTGGTCTTAAATACCGGATTATATACAGTAAATTCCTTCTACATTTCAAGACTTCATGAGAGATTCATAAAATCTATGAACAAGTAGTATCAAATTTTCTTTTCCGTAAACAGGTACAAAATTTTCTCAGATAAAAAGTTTTGCCTCTGGTATAGAGTTAAAAGTGAATTTACTAAATAGCCAATTATGAATTAAAGCAGGTCTGGTTAATCACTCCATAGAAATTGTGGCGAGACCAACGTCTTTTGATGTTGATATCTAAATCTTATTTTAACAATACTATCATAATCAAGCATTCACTTAACCTATGTTAGAAATTGCCCACCAAAACTATCAACAGAGGTTTCTTCAGTTTTCATGTTGGTCCAGCTGACTTATATATATATCACCTTACAGAATGTACCAATAAAGCTAGATGACTGAAAAGTTGAACATTTACTCCTTATTATGGCTAGAAAATTTTAAAAAAAGATACCCTTCCCCCCAAAAAAGATGTTTTCTGTAGGGGGGGTCCAATGTCCAATGCAAGTTCATGCTAAATAGGTCCTTAATTTGATCAAGTGTTCAGGGTCATTTTTATGAAAATTTGGACTTATTACTGATCCAGCGAAAGACGAATGAAGTTACTTATTCATTGGTCACTGCTTTTTCCAATTTTTTGATTGATCACCCCGACATGGCATGCAGCTAAAAGATGTTGGTGTGGTGATGGTTTCTATTGGTTGACTAACCAGATTTGTTTTGGTTGTGTTCAACTATTCTGTGATAAAACATATTACATTCAGCCAGCACTATCACAACAGCCGTCTACTGCCACTTTCCCAGTGGGGGGTATATATTTCCTGCAAGGGGGGCAGGGGGCGCATAAGGGATATATTTCCAGAGAGGGTCAAAAGGATGTATTGAGAAAATGGCAACTATGATATATGATAGAGGTTGAATCCATGAAGAAGGTGCTGCACTCACTGCTATTTGTAGTGTAAGCAAGTATACCCTAGCCCTGGGGAAGGGATGACACTATGGATCAAGTGCAAGTGAATAATAATACAGTCTCTATATTAGGGAATATTAAGTTGGCATTACAAAAAACAATTGTACTACACCATTATTCTTGTCTATAAGGTTAAAACTTCCAAATGCCTTCAGTTTTGTTGAGAAGGTTGGATTCAGATGGGGTTTATGGAGTGTGTTTGATGTATTACACCAAATCAATCTAACCAAGTATTGGCTGAAAAAAAGATGCATGAAATTGTACTAAGACTTTGAAGGATGTGGTTTCGAAGGATTAAGAAAATTTGGGAACAAATTAAATTCATTAATCAAGGTACACCTGTACTGTTGTATATTGCGTTTCATATACATGGATTGTGGATTTCCTGGTAATAAAATTGATTCATGTTTAAACAACAACTCTTTCAGACTAGCATTGAACAACTGTAGGTCAGCTCTATCCTTTTTTATGTGTGTGTTTGTGTTTGTGTTTGTGAGTTCATATATTCCAGTGTTCCTGGCCAGACTGTTTTGTCTATAGACTTGAAAATTAGCATCAGTGCTTCACGAGACCCTTTCTAAAATTTTGTTGGCGGGGTGGACTTATTTTGACGGGTTTATAAATAACATTTAGATTCTCCAGAACCTAGATGTTTCTACTGTATTTTCAAATGGAAAACACCAGTGATGTCATGTAAAGAATTCATTCTGACCATATTTATTTTTCAACAGATTTTTTTTCATGTGGCTTCAATTTTTGATGCCACAGTTGTTCGATTATTGACTGTGATGGCGAGTCCTTATCTTGGTTGTTTTTATTGTTTTGTTTTTTAAAACTTTTTTCCATGTTACCTGGTGTACAAGCTAAGTAGAAGTGCTAATGCCAAAGAATCTATAATAATAACAAATATTTGATAATAACAACATTCCATCTCAAAAGTTCAGACAGAAACTACTAGATTGACCATCTGCAGGAAGAGGTCTTTTGGCTCAGATTTCTTGTTCAAGTTTTTCTTGTATTAAGCCTTATCTAATCTTAACTGAACATTGAACCACAGACCTTGTGGCATCTGCTTTGAGCACTCACCATTCTGTTGTCTCTTATTCTTCTCCTGCACTTTTGATATCACACCATTATCATTCGAACATCTTATCACGACAAGTTGACATGGTAAGTAGGCTATTTCACTAGTGTCTGTGGCATTTACACGACAACCAATGGTGAGGGGATATGGCACAAGGACTCTTTTAATGTGGGAATACAAATACGATAGATACTTTTTACAATAAACGTAATTTTCATATACGCTTTGAATGTTTTTTCTCTCATCACATACAGCTTTTGTCAAAGGTTCACTTGCAAATGTGACGATAGTCGCCGATACGGGTGGTATAAAAAGTAGCACTGAAAGAAATGAAGAATAAATAAAAAGTCGTACATGTAAGAGC
The DNA here is from genome assembly GCA_963457665.1 of Thysanoteuthis rhombus. Taxonomy (NCBI): domain Eukaryota; kingdom Metazoa; phylum Mollusca; class Cephalopoda; order Oegopsida; family Thysanoteuthidae; genus Thysanoteuthis; species Thysanoteuthis major. The sequence goes on along the minus strand of OY735200.1, from coordinate 85,666,785 downwards.
AGAATAATACATAGGATACTTGAAATGAAAGGAGTAGCCTATGAATTCCAACCGTTCCACATATGTAAATACCAACTGGACAACAGCTGTTGTTTTCTCTAAAGGTGAATCGGGCACAATATTACCATAGGTAGTGTAACAGTCATGTGATGGAAATTCTAACTTACTTACTGAAGATTTTATATTTACCAAAACAAAGATAACAGGACTGGCTGCTTCAGGGTCAAACTTCACACCTACAGGAGCTCAGAAGTTTTGAGAATATTTCAACTTTTATAAAAACTGAAACAGAAAAAGATCTTTAAATTTGGCCAGACTTGATGAAATAGAATCTAAATAACATTCTAGTTAAATGTCCTCAAAATCTAGATATTTCTAGATTTAATTTGAGGCAATTTAGATAATAGCTGAAAACTAGCATCCATAGCTTTTCATTCTCTCTTTATTTCTCCCTCTCTATATCTATCTATCATTCTTTCATTGATTGATGACATACAAATAGTATCTGTCTCTCTCTTTTAACTTCTCTCTCTCTCTCCGTCACTTGAACCTTTTCCCTCTATAGTCTTAACCAGAAATCTGAAATTGTCATTGGTGTTATGTAAGGAAAATGATGTCAAAACTCAAGAGTTTGGCAAAAAAAATCAGTTGTGGAAATTATGATATATCAATTGCCGCGGTAGAATGAAACATGGCTAGTTACAAGGACAAAATCTTTGACAATTTGTGGAGGGAGAGGGTTTCTCATCAACCTTTGTAAAATGAGTTCAAAATAATAGATAGGGAGGAACATCAGTGAACAAGACGACTGAAGGAATCTGCCCACATACTATGCTCAAATAATTCAATCAGTAGACCAAGGATTGATATGAATAGCTTGGGAGAACCATTGATCAGGAATTCCATTGGCATTTTCAAAAGAAATGAATGAAAGCATAGCTCAATGGAAGGTCATGAGGCCAGCGCAGAGGTCAAAGGGAGACAATCCAAAAACCTGGCCGTCAATGGGCGTCAATCCAAGGAACATAGAGGTGAAGAAACCGGACATGACATTTATGAAAGGAGATATGCACGCTCCCCCAGAACCACGCTCAACATTCCAGTTCAAAAGAGAAACCAGAGGAAGGCTGGAGGATACGCAGCCAAAACATTGCTTAAAATAAACTGGATGTTCTCACAGCCAACATTTTGTTTTTTTTAGTCAAATTCCAGACCAAGTGGTGGTTGACTTTGTTTTTCCCACCTAACAAGAACAGCAATAATAAGAACAATCCTCACCATATTTACTTAAAGAGTAAAGGGTATACTTCCCATCGCATCATGCTAACCCAAACTTATGTATGAAAATGAACATTTTCTTACTGGGATTTGAAATCCCAACTATGTGATTAGAAAGCGGCTCTTTTACCGTATAAGCTCAACTGATAACCCCTACATAACTACAAATATATTTATCATGAATACAATACAAACGTTGCAGTAATCATATTCAGTCAGAAAAGAAGTAAAAATGAAGTTTGATTAGGCAGCAGCCAAACATATTTTTGTTGTTTGTTATGATTATTTTCTAGAATATAAAAGAGGCCAAAAGAGGCTTTAAATGTTTTAAGTAGGATTACTCCCCTTGATGATTGGCCTTTTTTTTCTTCTCTTCAGTTTCATCTAAAAAGGGATGCTATGATTCATCCTAACTCTTTGACCAGTAAATAATCCTACCATGTACTTCTCACCTGTTCATAAAATTAATAAGTTTGAGAGCTGGACACAGGTCAATTGTTTAGTGACTCATTCACTTCAGGTAACCAAGGTGAGGTGTATTATCCTGATAGGTGTGGGGATCTTAATGTTGCATGTCCAGTAGGCGGTATATTGTAAGATTTGCATAATTGTTCAACTTTCCTGTTTATTTCTTGGGTGTATAGTTGTACGCCTACAGTGTAGATGTTGGTGAAGGTCAACCTTTACAGGGGAAACATGTGAGTGTTTAAATGATTTTTATTGAACTGCTTTTACGAAATGATGCTTGATTTTGAAATCATGGAATCTTATAATTCACCTGAAGTCTGTTTGTATTTGACAATTTACCACAAAAATCACTCAGCATAATCCCATGAAGTTTTTGAAAATCATCCCTCAAAATTTGTTTTTAAAGGGTGGTGGGGAGAATGCAATGTAAATTAACACTAAAATGACACTTTTTTTGTAGCTGCTTCTTCAGCTGAATGTACTGTTGGAAACAAGCAGTGGGGACTTTGTATTGTTCACAGAGAGGAGGGGAGAGAAAGCAAGGAGAATGATTGTTTATTGGCTACTGATTTTGTAGTATCATTCTTAGAGAGGAAATTATAGTAAAAGTAAGAATAACTTTGTTTTTTTAAGTGTTGTGTATGTACATTTAACATTTTAAACTATGAAAGTCACAAATATCACTTTTTTAAAACATTAAAATACTGATTTTCATCTCTTGATTTGATTAATTTCCATCAAAAAATCTTTTTTTGTCAAACTCATACTATTGAGTTTTGACTTTATTTTCGTATGTAATAACAATGACAGATGACCATGACCACAACAAAAACCAATGACATCATGTACAAATAACAGTGACACAGTGACAGACACAAAAACTGATGATGAATTCACTCCCTCCTCTAAAGCCCAACTCAGGTTGACTTGTTCTGCTTGCAAATCCCATTTACAGGAACCATCAGTAAACGAGTTGAAATGAGACGTGTAGTTTTGGAATGATATTGTTTGGAGAAATGAATTCTGTTTTGTTTACCTTTTGGGATTTCAATGGAGCAAGGGTGTTTGACCTTAGTGCAGCCAAGCTTGTATTCTTTTTTCTCTTCTTCTTTTCGAAAGCAATTTACCCTGCCCGTTAGGGTGGGTATTTAGTCTAGTTTTGATAATACAGAGAAAGTGTGCGCTCAAGGTTGGACTGACAACAGTCAATAACAACCTGTTTTGGCAGTCCACTGCATGATACCCCCTCATTTGTGTCTGTTTACAGACAGACAGACATGACACGTGCCATTCTCTGTATAAACAACATTGTCTTCTAATTGTAACCAGTCTGGTAGCCATAATATCAGTATTGCCAATTTAGATCTTTTTCATCTAAACGTAGATGCTTTTAGTTGTGTCTGGATAGCAGAAATAGCTGTTCAGATTATCTTTAATAAAAATCTCTAATATTTTTCATTTAATTTAGCAATAAGATAAGTAGTATTTGTAATGAATTAAGTAATACTTTAATGAAATGATGGATGAAGATCGAAGTTGTATTTAATTCAATTACATGTGATATATTTCCTAGATTTTAGATCTGAGGAATCTAGATGTTTTAATATGTTTTTTTACTTAATTTTAGCTGTAAATGTGAAAATAAAGTTGGCAACATTGGTGCCACTCTGTAAACACAACATTGTCTTCTAATTGGAACCAGTCTGGTGGCCATAATACTATGGATTTACAATTGCGTAGTTAATCAGCTGACTAACATGATACCTGTTGCTTGCCAGTGATTCCCAAAGTGAGAGTCACTGCCCCCTTAGGTGCGCCGGAGGGCAAGGGGGCTATAGGAAGTGTAGGAAGACAAGGGGTGGTGAAGAGCCAAGAATGTAAATAAATACATCCTACATCTTAGCATGTATGTATGAAAAGCTGATTTTTTTTTTAGTGGAGCCCTTTGAAATTCCCGTATGAAATGTAATAAGAATTAATATTAATTTTAACATACTAAATCAATGGTTCCCAATCTTTTCATTACCAAGAACTACTTTTTTATTTAAAGGAATTTCCTCTCACAGCCAAGGCATTCGAAAGGTCCGCCTCCTCAATAAGCTCACGACCCCTCAGTAATACCTTTGTGGACATGGAGGGGTCCTCATATCCCAGATTGTTATTTATATCCAAGTAGTTTTAGTATTTCCAGACATTGAGATGTAAAAGACTCTCAAGTCACAAATATCATTTTTCAAAAACAAATTGGTTTTAACTCGACTGTTTTCTATCTATTTATCCATCTATCTATCTATCTATACATCTATCTATCTATTCGTTTGTTGTATTAATATTGTTTTTTTATAACAATTTCGTCTAGTTGAATTTGATTTTTATATCATCTAAAATTGTCCCCATCGAAGACTGACTGCCTGTAATTCTGGGTCTGTCTTTCTTCCTCCTTCTCTTTTGACAGCTACCATATCAAAAAACTGTTGTTTGCTGTCTCTCTTTTATATGGAGAACATTTTTTAAAAACCATTTTAAATTGGTTATGTAACTAGATACCGGAAAGTGATCAGACAAAGAGAGAGAGAGGAGAAGAAGTGTGTGTGTGTGTGTGTGTGTGTGTGTGTGTGAGAGAGAGAGAGAGAGAGGAGAAGTGTGTGTGTGTGTGTGTGAGAGAGAGAGAGAGTGAAAGAGAGAGAGAGAGAGTCCTGACACAGATACAAAGGATAGAATGTTTGTTTTTCCACCCAAAATAAGGGAGGAGGTAACACAATGAGCTGTTTGTTTTCTGGGGTTCTGAAAGATGAACTATCCTTTATATTATTCTGCTTGTTTGTATGTACGACCGTTAAGCTTTCTGATTATTATTTATTTCTTCTATGCTGTATTCTCACATCAATGAAAGATGTCAATTTTTTTTCTCCAACCTGTTCTTGAGTTTTATCACTCCTTTCCCGTTTTTAATGTTTCGCTGCAAATAAAAAAAGTCAAGGAGTCACTTGCTCTCCTCAGGAACTAAAGCATTATATCTTACTGCAATCGAATTCGAATTCTCTTTATATCTTTCATCCTTTCTTGTCTCCATTGCAACTCACTCGTTTGCAATGTGATGAACAAGGGTAAAAATAGGAGCAAGAGGCTCTCAACCTTCTCGATAACAGTCGTTCATTCATTATTCTTTCCTCGCAGGTCTGAAATGTACAGAGTAGACAGAGCAGTTCATTCAATGCCATAGATTGACAGCCTGAGGATGTTGCGATAAAAAGCAACTAAAAGATTAGACAGAAGAAGATATTAGTCAAAAATCAATCTTAATAATATTAATTGATATGACACTTCCTCTCGTAGAAATTGAAGATAGTATTACTGTTAATGAAATCTTTCTGAGGAGAGTTTACTTTATAATCATAACATATAATGGACAATCTTTGCAATAACACACTTGGAGGACGGACAATTTTTTTTCTAATGAGTCATTTTGAATGGCTAAAAGTGGTTAAATTTTTTTAAATGGCTAAAATTGGGTGTTGTGGTGGTAGTAGTAGTAGTAGTATATATATATATATATATATATATATATATATGTGTAATGAAGAATGATACCTTTTAGATCAACAATGTTATTTAAACATTTAGATCTTTTAGCTCAAGAATAACATCATTTGAACATTATCATCTGATCAATATGTTGTATGTTCTTCTTTTTGGAGCCTTTGTATGACTTTCTGGAGCATACGCAGTTACTTTTAAAAAAAAATCTATCCACATTTTGCCATTCAGATGACCAATTCCAAAATGCCTGTTCTCCCAGTGCGTTATTATGAAGAATTCCCATATAATGTTACAAACTGATGAATACATTTATAAGTATGAATGAAATGGTCCCAATATTATAACACCTTGTATTGTGTTACAAGATACACTTTCACATGCTTACTTCTACAGACGAAATAGGAAGAGATATATTTTCACTCATGTTTGTTTGTCCACACAATATCTCTAAAGTTCTCAATAAATTCCAGGGCCCATCTTTTTTGGGGGTGGATGAGTGTTTCATTGGGTAAGGGAGAGTTCATTAATTTTTTGAGTGGATCCTTGAAATCTTTTTTCAATTGAGCAATATTTTTCCATCTTTCTCTCTCTCTCTCTCTCTCTCATATATATATATATATATATATATATATATATATATACACACACACCACATATATATATATATATATATATATATATATATATATATATATATATATATATATATATATTGTGTGTGTGTATGTATATATATATATATATATATATATATATATATATATATATATATATATATAAAGTTCTTATTGAATTTCAATTATATTTTTTTGAAGGATCGGCAATGGACTACAGAAGAATTGCTTAAATTTGGGGGTGGATCCAGGATTTTTTTCTTTTTGAGGGTTGGGGATTGATAGATATAACCTTTCCTCCATCGTAGCTGTATGAACTGATTGCCATAGAGTTTTTAGTTGGCGTATGGTGTTTGCAGAGACATGCACTGTCTGAGTACTTTCTAGTTTACTAAGTATTTGCAGTTAAATTTCAAGCCTGAAGTTGGAAACTTGTTAAACAAAATGGTGTACAATTTATTTTCTTTTACTGACAGTCAATCCCATTGTCAGCAGAGGAGACGCAACAACTTCTTAGTTATAATGCTGTTTCTGTCTATTGTTGAAAAGTCTAAGTAAAAATCACTTTCAACAATTACTTAAGAAGGTTTTGAAAAATTAGGCTGGACATCAATCATCGTTAAATTCTGGAATTAGTTTTCTTTCTCTTTCCACTTACAGAGTCTTTTCAAACTGAAAAGTCACTTCACTTTCCGTTTATGATTGATAGAGGAACAAGTCTGGGTAGTCATTGAATAGAAACAGATATGTGTTCTACATCTTTTTGGAGATCGATTGGAAAATTGCTAGAAGGGGTGATCAATGAATAATTTACTTATATTGCCATTTGTTGGGTAGAGATCACTAAAAAGTCTGAATTTTCAAAAAAAGCCCCGACGTGAACACTGACAGACACAAACTAAAGGATGAACTTAGCAAAAGTTTACATTGTAAATTGAGCACACACCCCCCCGTTTGCACACACACACACACACATACACACTTAAAGCTTATTTTGTGAGGGAATTTAAAAAAAAAACAAAAGAAAATTTTTTCTCCTTGACATTTTAATGATTAAATTAGATTTTCAAGCCGCTAGCTCCATTGGTGCAGCCTCTATACGTGACACATAGATAGATTGAAAGCCTGGTAGAATCACTTGAAAACTGAAGAGACCTATAGTGACAGTATCGGTTGATGGTTTCTAACAAGGAAACAAAACCATGTAAAAATGCTAACTATCGATTCACTTACTGGTAGCACCAGCTTTACCTCCTGGCAAAACCGACAGGGCTAAAGTATCTCTCACCTGGCCTGGTCCAGAGACTTAAAATATATGTTTTTTGTCTCTGGGGACCAATTTTACGCCAGCCCCGCCACCCAATCCATGAAGGACTGGCCACCCGTTTTGGTCTTCTGTCAACATAAGTTTTCTTCAGTTTGTAAGTGATCCAGCTTGGCTATTTATCTATGTATTTATGTGTCATGTGTAAATCTAATTTACTCATTATCATGTGTAAAAAGAAAACTTTTTTGGGGAGGGTGGTTTAGTGTGAGTGCAACTCTGAAAAGTAGCACCAACCGTTTGACCACATAGAGTCATCTCCAGCCCGATTGCTTTTGGTGAAATGTGCATGGTGGGACAATCAGCTCCCTGAGGTATTTTACATACCACACATACTTCAAAATGATAATTAGTAGCAGTAAGAAAAGAGAGACATTAATGATTTGGTACAAGTTTATTTAACTTTGCTTAGTTTGGCTCAAGGCCACAGTTGTGGAGCACTCAGTGAGCTGAAGCCCTATTAGTAATTGGTCATCAAGACCAGTTTACTGACCATTGCTCAATGGCAGATACAGAAATATTTGCAAAATGAAGATCAGGTATCGTCCGCTTGGATAGTATAATGGTTAGCACATCTGCCTCTTAGATTAGGTCCTAGATTGAATTCCAGGTATGAGCAAAGGATATGGAAAACTCTTCATTAGGACAAAATTCCCTACGTATTCAGCAACTAATTGAGTACACTCTGAGCTGTATGATTATGATAGAAGTGTCCCTATCTGTAGACATGCATCCTGCCAAAAGGGTGTGGTGGTAATAAAAATTTGTTAGAATAAAATCCAGGCCTCGACCACACTATAGACTTGCAAGGATCATTAAGCTGATCCATGCCATGGAAAATAAGACTTTGATACCAGCAGCCATATTTAATCAGGAGTTGTTTCTTGAGAGATGCTGAAACTCTTTCTTTTTTAGATCAGGTATTCCCTACTTTTTGCAAGTTCACTTTATGCCACTTCTTCGTTATTTCAAGAGGGGACAGGTAGCTTAAAAACTGAAGAAACCTATGTAGAGAATTTTGATTGACGGTTTCTAATTTTCCCAAAGGTCAACTGTAAAGTCTCTGCTGCTCTCATCAGGACTAGAATGGAGAGGTTTGAACTTCAGCCCAATTTTCTAACCCAGTGTTTCCCAAACTTTTTCCTGTCTGGTATCATCCCTCCCCCTTTTAGAGTTATTCTCTGCTTGATCTCTCCTTTTGAGGATTCCATGGAGAATTGTTTTCCAAGGTAGATGTAGTGGTATACTCTCTCCAGCTTTGTGTTTTTGGTTTTGATCCTTGTGTGTTCATTTCCGCCATGTTTATTGTACACGATCTCTGTTTTGCTGAAGTTCATGTGCAGGCCAACTTTCTTGCTTTCTTTGGTCAGGTCACCTAGCATCAGTTGGAGGCCATGAATGTTCTCTGCAAAAAGGAGGATGTCGTCTGCAAATCTGAGGTTGTTTAGGTATTTGCTGTCTATTCGGATTCCTTTGTTTTCCCAGTTTAGGTTTCTGAACATCATCTCTAGGCAGGCTGTAAAGAGTTTGGATGAGCTGGTATCATCTTGTCTCACTCCTTTCAATGTGCACATGAAAGAATCATGTTCAACCTCGCATTGAGAGATCACAAGACAGCACAGTATATTTTGGAGGAAATTCGAGTCCGAGACATCATAGAATCCATTAAAAAACACAAATGGCGATGGGCTGGTCATGTTGTAAGAATAGCAGACCACTGCTGGACATCACGACTCACAACATTTATCCCAAGAGATGAAATGCAGAAACGCCAGCAGAATATTAGATGGCAAGAGGAACTGGACAGATTTAAAAAGTATTGGCTCTGCAACGCCCAAGATAGAGAGTTGTGGTGAATCCTTGGGAAAGTCTATGTTCAACAATGGATGAAAAAAAACTGATGACGATGATGACCTAAAAGTTTTAAAATGACAGAATTGAATAGATAATGTGGAAGATTGGCTTGATGGGACGAGAGTCATTTTTTCATATCTGGCTCAATATTCATTTACGCACTAAAAGATGCAGCATGAATGAATATTCTCTCATTTGACTATTTGTTGTCAGTTTTTCTTGACTTTTAACAATCATCCCTTTGCCTTCCAGCACCTCCTTCAAGTTTTCCAGCGTCCACCAAGGAAGTGTCTGCATTCACTTTAGGAATCACTGTTCTAAACTCTTTGCCACTATTCACGTCCTTCTCCGATATCTATTGAAGTAGATAATTCGTATAATTGGTAAACAGTACCTTTGTGAATAGTTAAGCTATATATTCTCCTGCAAAGAAAGTGTCGATTGGTTTTCAGCCTCACATAAAGAGCTCCTTTGTTCGAAATAAGAGCCTTGACATTTTCTTTCATACAACTTATAATCACTTAAACACGCTTAAATGACCAAGGAATGCCAGGTATTTCTTCCTTATTCTCTCACTGTCCGTTCTCGTATGTATAAACATTAGCATTATTATTTTGTCCAGATGGATTATCCCTGGCTAATACCTTTAATCCTCTGTGTCCCCTCCCCCTTTTTTTTTTATTTGTCTTCTAGAATAGTGAACCAGAAGGGGCTGAGTATATCCAAACAAAAAAAAAAGGAAAAACTGTTTCCCCCCCCCTCTAGCCCCAAACTCTCAAACTTATTTTTTTTCATTCCACTCTCTCTTTCTTCTGATAAAGTGCAAGGTGTGAACAAATAAATCCTTTTTCAGCTGTTGATGCCTCGGGAAGATTCTGACTGCATGACAGACTGACAGACAGACAGAGGTCATCTATATAAACTTATTGTGAACTTGACCTTCATTTTCAAAAGTGGTCCAATTTATCATGGATATGTTACAGTAAGACTGTGAAACTGGTGATATCGTGAAATCCCTAGGGATTTTGTGAAATTGCTGAACATTTCAGCCTTTTCATGAAATTCTTAAGTAGCTTAAGATTACGGTTCAATTCAAAGTTGTGTTAAAAGTCACTGAAAGTTAGGATGAAGGTGAAATCTAGTCAAAATTAATAATGATACTTGCAATACTTCATCCAAGAATAAATCTTTAAAAAATTAAGAAACAACCTTGTATTAAATGACAACTAGGTCTCAGTTGTAAACATCAACACGTGTGGAATATCGGTTGAAAGGAGTTAGGTTTGAGGTGTAAAATCAGCTTCCGTTTAACTATGAGGTCCCAATGGCTGAGTGGTTAAAGCAGCTAGGCGTATACTGGACCCCCCCCCCCTGGGTAGAAGGGGTGAGTTTGATTCTTAACATGGGTCTGTTATCTATTTTCCAATTGCTATGTTTAATCATACGTAGGAAAACAGTCTGATTCAGAGTTGTGATAAAAAACTACTGAAAGTTAGGATGAAGATAGAGGCAAATCAAAATTAATGATAAAACTTGAGTTGTGTGTTGCGAAAAAATTAATTTTCAGAAAATATGTTGCCAATGCTAGAAGTTTTGAAAATTCTGCAATTGTATATTGTTATCAGTTAAATTGACCACAAATAATTAGAATCAATGCATTCATAGGAATTTCTTTAAGCATTAATGTCTTTTACAGCTGCAGATCTGTTTTGTTATTTTCATAGGCTTTAATTAATTGCAAAAGGACATTTTGCAATTGCTCATAATTTTTATTTACAGTCAATCAGTGGGTTTGTTCTTTCTAATCATGGGTGTTATATTCCTAAATTCTCCGTGTTATGGGTCAGCCATCTTTCTTTACTTTCTTTTTGCATAAAGCACTTTTTTTATGATGGAACAACCATAGCCATCAAAGATGGTGAAGTGCTCTATCCTTTTTTATATGTGCTTGTGTTTGTGTGTTCTGCTGCTCCTGGCCATACCGTTTTGTCTACAGACTTGGTATCAGTACTCCATTAGACTTGATTTTTTTTTTTTTTTTTTTCAATAAAGGCTCTTTGTTCTAACCTTTTGGGGGCCTTATTTTGGTGGGTTTCCTAATAACACCAGGAATCTCCAGAATCTACATATTTTCTATTTTTTTTTTTTTTTTAATATTCCCTCCTTTAATAGATTTTTAGTGGGGGTTCAAATTGCAATGTAAATCTATGCTGAATTGGTCCCTTAGCTTGTATCCAACAGCATTCACTATTTGTTTTTTGAGTATTCAGACTTTTTTTTAGTGATCTCTGACCAACAAAACGCAAGAGAAGTAACTTATTCATTGATCACCCCCAACATAATCTGATGTCATTTATACATTTTATTCCAACCATACTGATTCTTTGATGAAATTTTTTTTCATATAATTTCAAATTTTGATGCTGCAGTTGTTCAATTATTAACTATGATATCAGGTCTTTTTTTTTTAGATGCACTAGGCCTCAGTTGTCGTCACTGACCGACACACCAAAATAGGTGTTATGTCCCTTGCTCAGTGTTACCAATTTAGATGTTTTTCATTTAAATCTAGATGCTTATGGTTGCATCTAGGTATCAGAAACTGCTATTGAGAAGATTTTTTAATAAGATAAATAATTCTATTTAGTTTATAATAATAAGATAAATGATATTTTTGATAAGTTGGGTAATATTGCAATAAAAATGAATGTTGAAGACTACAGCCATTTTTGATTCATTTATGATTTGTTATATATTTCCTAGATTTCAAGTATGTATCTGGAGGATCTAGATGGTCGGACTTTTCGACTTTTTTCTTTTAGAAACATATAAAGTTACTTGATAGGATTTATACACATATTCCCAGGCTCTAAGGAAATATGATCCTTTCACAACTGAATTATGAAAAATTAACTTGGAAGAACCAACTTACTAATAACTTCCAGGATATTATTACAAGCGAGATCCAAATAAACTCTATGTGTCATCATTGTATGTGGTGTGTGCGGACTAATTTCCTCGTTTTCAAATATATACCTTGATGTTTCCAGGTGTTTTAAGATGTTTTTTTTTTTCAATGTTTTGATGTAAAAATGAAAATAAAGTTGGCAACACTACCTCTGCTAGATCTTCACTTGAGAAAAGAATTAGCACATCTATGGCCTGACTTTTTTTGGTTGGTTTAGGAACATATAAAGTATCATGATAGAATTAAACCACATATCCCCAGGCCCTAAGTAAATATGAACTTATAACAATTTAATCATAAAAAATGAAAACCTGTGAGAATTCCCATACCAACAAGTCTGGTTAGTCATCCAATTGAAACTGTCATACCAGATTGGAGGTGATCAATGAATTTACAGTTACTTCTCTTACCTCTTGTTGGGCAGCAATCACTGAAAAATTTTTGATTTTTAAGAAAACTTGAGTGGATGCTGTTGGACACAAACTAAGGGACCAATTTAGCATAAACTTACATTGCAATTTGACCCCTTACTAAAAACGCACTAAGTGGGGTAATTTTCAAAAATAAAAGGAAGTTCTTTCAAGGGAAAAAAATAAATTTTTGAATTTTCATCCCTCAAGCTCCATTGGTAGGTCTGGTATGCATGATACATACATACATACATACATACGTAGCTATCCAGCCAGACCAGCTCAAAAACTGATGATACCTATGTTGACAGTTTTGATTGACTGGGCAAGGTCCTGGTATTTTCCTAATTTTTTTACTGTCCTTCATATTCACTGTGTGGTCTGCTAGCACAGCCACCTTCCCAACCTGGCAGGTCTGTTTTTACTTATTCATAACTACCAGATCTTCTGTAAGAAGCACAAATGTCCGCTGTCACTTTCCCTGGGAAGTGGCCAAAAGGATATGATTGGAATTCATCTTAGAGTTGACCCTGTTACCAGCAAATAAATTTTACATGAGAACATTTAGTTGAGGTTACATAAAACAATTGTACCTCACCATTATCCTTTATTGACTATAAGATTCGAAGTTTCTAGCCTCTCTGCCTTCTGAGAGATGGAGCGATTCAGGGATGGGTGTCAAACGCTTCCTTTGTCCCCCCCCCCACACACAACAGAGGCTTTTCATGGTTCATAGGTCACAACCTTCATTCTTGGTTCTCACAGATTTCCAGCAGCTCTTGGCCTGATATCCAGCTTCTTTTCAAAGTTTGTTTGGCTTTGTCAGGAACACACGGGTTTGATGCTTCAACCAGGGTCTTTCTTTCCATATTTAAATCAGACATTGTTTGTAGCCTCTAACGGATGATTGATTGTTTTCTTTTATAGAATAATGTTTTCAGGTTATTTACTAGAGAGTATAACAAATCTTAAATAACCAAAACTGTCAACATCATCATAGTTTCCGTCACTTTTTAAGTGGGTCTGGCTAATTAGTTATTGTGTGAACAGGCCTTACCCTGGAGCTAGAGGGCATAAAATTTGTGCATTTACTCCCTAATACAGGGGTTGCAAAATTTGCCTAATGTGAGAGCTACATTCGATACATTCCAGACGTTCAAGAGCCAGGAGACATAAAAAAAATTCATCCACACATTTCCAGTGTTATATTCGAATTTTGTTAAAAATATTTCATACAAATATTATCAATCACATGTACACAATAATATTTATTTATGTATATGATTTTTAAACAGTTGATTTTGAATGACTTCAATAATCAGTAAGTAAATATACATACCAAATGTTTTCAAACTCTTGATTAATGTTTACTTCAACTATTGATTCCTATAAAAATAGATGAGGGAATTAGAAGATTGGTCTGAAACATAGAAATTCTATTTCAATACAGACAAATGCAAAGTGATGCATATAAGTGGAAAGCAACAACGAAAAACTACTACATGAAAATATAAAGACTTTGGCATAACCATAACATCAAAACTCCAAATCCATAACCATATATCAAAAATTACGAAAATGTTGCAAAAATAACTGGAATAACATAGAGCCAATTTGATTTTGTTTTATATAAAAACATTTCATATTCACTACATACATAAGACCCCAATTCAATTATGCCTTGCAAGAATGGTTCCCTCATTACAAAAAAGATGTAAAAGAATTGAAAAACATTCAGAGAAGAGCAATGAAACTTTTTTGAGAGCTAAAATCCTCTCCATACAAAAAAGGAATTGAAAAATTAAATTTAACAGCACTAGAAGAAAGGAGAACAAGAGGAGACATTGTACAAACATTTAGAATAATAAAAGGCATCAATAGCATCCCAGCCATGAATAGAAGAAAAGAAATATCAAGAACATTGCATAAAAAATTCAAGAAGGGGATTCTTGTCACAAACAGTTATCAACAATTGGAATGAATTAATGCATGAAGATCCGGGAATAATAGAAGCTAAAACAGTGAACAGCTTTAAAAATGAATTCCATTATTACACAACCTACAAAAAACATAAAAATTTAAACTTTTAAAAGAGACAAAATACAAAACTCTCAAACAGAAAGCAAGATACTTGCTATATATCTTATCTCAGCTTATATTATATTATATTATGCTTTAGTATAGTTGAATATTTTTACAAACCATGAAGATCAAACTTATGTTTTAATATAGTTGGGTCGCAGTTTATACCTTGTAGATAATTACAAAGCTTGAATCTTTTCTAATTTGTATTTTGAATTAACTCTGACATGAAAAAGAGTTCAGTCAACATACTTGATGTGAAAGAGTCGCAAGTGGCTAGTAAGCCACTCTTTAGCCACATCTGCTTCATTATATTTAGACAAAATTTGCAGTCTGTATCAACGCTTGGTTCATCTTGTTTTTTTAATTCAAACTTCTTAGTGATCACTGCCCAACAAAAGGCAAGAGAACTTATTCATTGATCACCCTTTTTCCAATTTTTTAATTGATCACCCCCTCCCCAATCAAGGCATTCTGCCAAAAGACATTGGTCAAAGACATCGGTTTGTGAGTGATTAACCAAACATGTTTCTTTCTTTGATTTATTTTTTATTGAATAATGTTTTTAAGTGATTAAGTAGAGAGATTGAAAAATCTTTAATATTTTTTTCTCATTTTCTAGTGACTTGATTAAATCCTTAAAGTAAAAGGGCTTATGTAAGTTGTTAGGGATCTTGAAAGTTCTTTGAAAACTGCTTGTTTTTTTTTCAAGATATTGGTTACGTAATGAAATGTTAGACTTGACTCAAACCAGATTATTTTCGCAGATGGTAGACTTACACCCATACTGGGTTTATTGTTGTCAAAATACCAGAACATTTGAGACTCTCTCTCTCTCTCTCTCTCTAACTCTATCTCTCTTTCTCTCTCTCTCTCTCTTTTCTCCAACATTTGAAACTCTCTCTCTTTCTTCAACCTTTGCAACTCTCTTTCTACAACATCTGAAACATACTCTCTCTCTCTCTCTTTCTCTCTCTCTTCAACATATGTAACTTTTCCTCAAACATTTGAAATTCTCCATCTCACACCCTCTCTATCACCAATGTTTAAAACTCTCTCTTCCTCTTTCTACAACATTGACTCCGCCTACGTCAGTGCTACCACTTGATGTTTTTTTTACAAGAATAAAAACAAACCTTTTTCTATTATTTACATTAGCAGTTACCATTCTGTAACAACGCAAGGATTTGTTTTTTGGGAATTAACAAACTCTCTTTTTTTCTCTCTCTTACAGACTGAAATCTTTGTGAATGAACAAGATTTTCCTTGGGTGTTTTTATTCCTATTCTGGGAATAAGGATGAAAAACACAAACAAACCATCGTGCCAGCTGACCCCAGTGGAAGCCATTCCCTGCAGCAGCTGACATCAAACCACTGTCGTCAGTTCCAAAACGGTAAAGCAACTAGCAATCCCAATAACGGCACCATGACACCGCCACCACCTCTGAAGCTCCAGCCACAAGCATTAGTACCAAACCCGCATCCCTCAGACCCTAACCTGGACAGGCTCCAAGAGGACACCCCTAAACTCATTCACCAAATAATAATCGACAAAACTACTAATTCGCAAAAAGTAACTTACCAACCAGATATAAACAACGTCCCATCTCAATCAATACACATTGAAAACGACCAAGATAATACTGGGAGTAACAGGTTGCCAACAAATAACCTGACTGACAAGGCGACCCAAACATCTAAAAATGTGGCTAATAACCCCAGCAATAACAATAATAATAGCCCTCCCCCTACAGAACCTAAAACTATTGAGGGCAAGAGACGTCTCCAGTCTTCGACCAGTGTCGACAACGCCAATATGAATTTTGTTTTGGATTTTACAGAAAGCAACGCATTCCAGAATCATGGGTTTACGGATGACATGATTAACGAGTCTAATCCATTTCAGATTCCAAGCCCCGAATTACAAGTAATGATGAATACTCACACGAATGTTATAGTGAAGAGGAAAAACTCGCTGAAGTTGTCCAAAAGTGACACAACCTGTTTGAAACAGGGTAAAAAGGGGAGGCATGACAGCCAGAAAAAACTCAGGGCTCGGGCATTGCAATCGTTTGCTGCAAGCAACAGGGCTAATAATAACAACATCAATAACACTTTTAACCAAAATGGCTGCAAGATGAATTATCCTGACAATTCATTAATCATCAGTAACATCCCGGCAATAAACAAGCAAAAAGATTTGCTTGTGCTAGATTCGCCCCAGCCAGAGGAGAAGCAGCCTCCAAAAATCTCAATTCCGAATGAATCAAAAGAAGCCCCTAAAATTTTGAATGAACCAACCACAGCAGAGGAAAAAATTGAAATTTTGGTAAGCGAAACTGAAAAGCCAATTCCTGGGAAACTCGTAGAGAATGATTTGCAAGCATCCTCGGACAGTCTGGATATGACAGCACCAATAACGGTAAATTCTCAGCCATCTTTACCAGACGATGATCTGGACATGACAGCGCCATTACCAAAAAATTCTGAAGGAAAACCAGGAGATGCTAAAAATTCCTCTAAAGTATCCACGCTAAACACGCACGTCAGAAATCTTTCGTTGGATTCTCCTCTTGGAGCTGATCAGAACGGAATTCAGAATCTTTGCATCGAAAAAAGCATTTTGGATTGGATGCATAAGAAATATTGTGCCGAGCAGTACCGGAAGAGGAGGTCGTGTTCTGCCGATACAGTCAATTGCCTAAATGGTCAATATTTCGTCCAGTTGCAGGAAAAGCAACGTAATGAATCAAACCAAAATGGAGGAGATATCCCCCCATTTTCTTTTCATAATCTTCAATATTACAAACTACCAAAATCAACAGTTCATGCTGGTAATTACCAAACAGCACCTCCGTCTTTTAGAAGAGAGTTTAAGCAACAAAGAATTATTACTAACGGAACTTTGGATAAGGTAAGTCAACCATTGCTGCACTATCATTTGGCTTGTTATGTAAGAAATCTTGTTTTTTGAATTGAAAGATGAAGGATGATTCAAACTAAAAAGAATGTTGAATATTCAATCGAGCTCTGTCCCATTTGCAGTGATAACCTTTTTTAAATCATCCTCTAATGATAATGTGCAATCTCTTTAAAATTACTTTGGTTTTGGGATCAAAAATCAGTAAAAGTACAAATTATGGCTTCCGTATTATTGAACCTTTTATTATAGAGACAAAGGCCAAAACACTCGAAGATGATGGTCAGCTGAGCCTTCTGGGTTTAGGTGCTTTGATGGAGCATTTCATTCATTTCGTGTAGTACGAATTCTTTTTTAACCTTTTTAACCTTTCCTATTACCTTGAGTTGATGTGATGTATTCACTGTTGAAGTTCTAAAGTCTCCAGAAACTGTTGTGCGTGGGTTATGGGCTGCTGTCAATGATTCTTCATCATTAAGAACAGGTTGTGGCCTCCCTCGAGGTTTATTATTAGTATCAATGTTTCCAGACCAATCTCTACTTACATTGAATCTACAAGAAAGTACATTGATAAAAATTTAACTTTTGAAATTATAGTCAATGATGTTTAAAAAATAACTTTTCATTTGTAACAACATGACTCTTAAATTGAAGATTTCACTGTCTATGCTTTTCCTTTTATCAGGAAGAGAGGAAAAGTAACATTATTTTCTGGTCCCATCAAAGCATCTTTTTGTGATAGTGACAGAAAAGCTATTTAGATATATAATTCCTTACTAATTTAGAAACAGAATTCAGTTTTTTTTTAAAGAATGTTTGAGAATTATCATCTTTTCTTTCTTTACATTTCTCATGAAACAAAAATTGTCCTGCCGCCATGTCCAGTGTCATGAAGGTGTCAGATTATCTTCTGACTTTGTAGTGCAATGGAGTGGTGCTGGCAGTGAGGTCAGAATCCACAGGATAAGGCTTACCTTGTCTGTGCTGCATCATACCCAAGACAATTACAAAACAGAGGAACAGATTCTGCATTAGCATTTGAGCAGAAGAAAAAATTTTCCTGTTGATGACCACTTCAAATTACAAAGTAGAAATTATAGATTTATTTTAAAAGTTTTATGAATATTTAAGAACAGATCGAAACACTTTAATTCTACATTCTGTGGTCTGGCAGTGCCCTTGGTCTGACCCTTTTAGAATCAGTTGCCATTATTTTGAGAATCAATCTGTCTCTAGGGCAGTTCTGTTAGCAGAGCTAAGGCACTTTTTTTACACAACAACCGAGTGTCTTAGTGATACAGTCCAGTCAATTTCATATATTAAGCTATATCTTAACCCTCCATTGGTCTTATAGGTCAAATTCTGTAGTCCATCATTTTCAGCAGTCCGTTATTTTCTGTAGTCCGGTAATGGTCAAGTCCAAATCTTGCCAGATTAGAGAGGCTCAACCTGTTGTAGTCATCAACTGCTAATTACAGTCGCAAAAGGTAGCAAAGAGTTCTATCCATTTTCATATGTACATGTGTTTGTCAGTTCAAGCACTCCTGGTCATTTCATTTTGTATCACTAAACACCTTCTAAAAATACTTTTTGGTAATTTTTAGAAATAAAGCTTTTTTGATGGGTTTATTAATAACGTTTAGATTCTTAGATTTTTATTTTACTCTATTTTAGATGTTTTCCAGTGGGAAATGCCAGTGATGTCATAAATAGAATTTATTCTGATCATATTTATTCTTTGAAGAAACTTTTTTACATGATTTCAAATTTTGACGCTACAGTTGTTCAATTATCAACTATGATGGAAAGTTTTTGAAATTACTGTTGTTGTTTCTGTTTAGGTGGGGGTGGAAAAAGTTGTCATTGTAAGGGTCTTTGCCGCTTAAACTTCTTTTTATGACTTGAACAATTGAGATTAACCTTGTAGGATTCCCTGAAGGCATAAGTCTTAACTGAGTTTTTTTTATTTCAAACATTTCACATGTATCAAAAGGTTTGCTTTCATTTCATATAAATTGAAGGTTGTACTTTTGAAAAATGGATCTCTCTCCTTTTGTGAATGAAATGTTTCATTATTTTCATTCAAAAAAATATTTTACAAGAATAACAAGGTTAATCCTAAATGTCTTTAGTTAGAGTTTCAACCTCAATAGAAGTGACTAGTTTTACTAGCAATCTGAATATTTTTTTTAACTGAAAATGTTAAAATATTTATAACAAAAATTGAATCACTGTAGCCCCACAAATGACCTTCCCGACCAACCAACCACGCGGGCTACAGATTCTTTTCTCTTTGCTTGTTAGTCTGCATGTGTCTCTTGGCTCTCGTGGGCTACAGCCCTGAAAATTTGCATGAGTACACTACTTGGCACTATCTAAATGTGTTTTTTTTTTAAATTGCTTTTTGGGTGTCTCTATGATCATTTTTGACCAACCAACAATGCCCAGAGTTGAGATATTTTTCTAGATAATTTAAGATGAAAAATGTATTTTTTTTAGATAATTTTTGACGACTTTTTAGATAATCTTTCTGTTACACAACTAGTCTACAGTAATTCATTTATGCAGGATATGGCTATCACCCTAGATTTTAATGTTTGCCAAAAAGGAAGGAAATAGCGATCACCTATCTTAACACTGACCTGGCGTGATGCTGAATAACTTTGATGATCTGATAAGAACCAGTGCTTTCAGCACTATTTAAGCATAACTAATATACACACATATATATATATTCATATATATATATACATATATATATATATCTATATCTATCTCTCTCTCTCTCTATATATATATATATATATATATATATATATATATATATTGTCAGCACAATCGCAGTCATCATGGAAGGGCATGGGAAAGGCCTTTGTCCAGTAGTGGACTTACAGTGACTACTGATGATTCTGGGTGTTTGAGTGTGAAGAATCTTAGAACTAGTTCACATAACAGCAAGGTGAGACATTTTAAAGAAATGATAAATGTGAAAATATACTCATAAAAGAAAAGATTGGAATAATATTTTCTTTAGGCAACTTGAACAAGGTATATGAATGTGTAATAAATCAACTTATACTTATTATAACCAGGGCTATTTTATCACATTGGCATGCTGAGCACTCGCCTTGAGGCCCCCCAAATTTAGTGGCCCCGCAATTCATTTTGAAAAATTAAAATCAAGGTCTATATAATTAAATTGCAGACTTAGAGAACCTTCTCTGAATCTATGATTACATTCATGTTTAAGTCAGTTCATGACTCTTTATTGAATCCATGTCTTGAATCAGGATCAGTCTCAGATCTTCTTGAGTCGACCCTGATTACAGCATAGACAACAGAAAAATCAGTTTGAAGAACGTTTGTTAAGAATTAGTCTGACACTTCTAAGCCAAAAAAGTTGGGAATTGAAAAGGTTATGAGATTTATTAAAATAAATGCAACAAAAATGTCAGACCCTTGTTTCCCAAGAAACTGTGATCTTGAGTTAAGGGATTAATGGGATGAGAGAAGGAAACAAAGCTGAATTGTTTTGGCCTGGTTTTCTATTCAAGGGGATTGTAATAAAATGTATAATGGGTATTTTTCCCAGGAGTCGTTTTAGTTTTGGAGAGTCAATATAAACAAAACTACAGACTAGTCTTTCTCTTTTGTTAATATAATGGGATAGTGTATATGCAGAAATATATCTATATTGAGAAATATATGTTTGTATAATTTCAAATATACATGGCTAGCTGAAATCCCACCCTATTGGGCAAATTTCAGCTAGCGGGTATACGTATATTTATATATCTAATGGAAAATAAGGATTCAGTTTAGCGTTTAGTGTTACATTGTGAATAGAGACCCCCAGTAAAGCCATGCATATGTGTATTTATTTATTTAATATTCTTAAAGAATCTTTATGACAAATTTGTTTCAGTTGGTGTGTGTGTGTTTGTGTCTCTGCGTGCATATGTGTGTATTTTCAGTTGGACTCTCCGAGACCAGGTATTCTTGAGGACTAGCATCCTCATCTTTGTTGTTTTATTATGATGTCTAGACGAATATACTTTGTTTGACTTTCTTGAAGTTCATGCCGCATCTGTTAACCTTGTGAGAATTTTCAACATCACCCTTTTATTTTTGCTCATGGGGTCTGTTGTTTGTATCCATTGTTTCTAGAACTCACAACTCCTTCTTTCTTCCAATATGTTCTCCTTATGGCAATTCATTGATCCTCCTTGTATATATTCTCTTTGGTAAATGTATGTATATATGTATATATATATATATATATATATATATATATGTATATATATATATTTATATATATATATATATACATATACTGAACAACCACAGCATTGAATTTTGGAGTTATGAATGAAAAATACAATTGAAGAATGAATATGATCAGAATGAACTTTTTTTTCGAAAAATAAAAATAGATATTTTTAGAAGTGATTAAGAGGAATTCGGATGCCAATTTCCAAGTCTATAGACAAAACGGTATGGCCAGGAGTGCTTGAAACAGGAGATTATTGCAAATAAGTTTTTCCATATAATATAGTGCACTTTATGATCATTCCATCGAATCACTTATCCATTTCCTTATAACATGATTGTCACGTTGAAACCAATCAAGCAGATATAGACTGAATAAGACAGAAATTTGGAGTTCAGACAGTTATCTGGGCCTTTGCATTACCGGCAACTGTTTAGCTCATGAAGCAGCTGTCATTTATTCATACATAAAAAAAGGTGCATAATATTTGATCTGTGCAAAAGAAGAAGATTATGTTGAAAATGAATACTTGTTTTGTAAAATTAATGCTTTTTCATCATTAGGCTGTAAACTTATTGACTTCAAACGCTTTCTAGACATTATTAACAGTTTGAGCATCTTAATTTGAAATTGTCCTAGAAAATTAGTTGAACTTCATGGGTAAGTTGCTGTTCAGGGCTCAAAAGCCTTGAATAATAAATTATATCTCTGTTTACATTGAATATGCAAAAAATACAATTATATTAGCTAATCTTTCTCATTTAACATTTTTTTTCTAGGATATGAAATATGATATTTCAAATGTAACTACATAAAAATTGTCTATCTTTGCAATTCAGATTATATAATTCCAATTTTGTGAGTTTATGTGCATTGTTCATAAATTTGTTATATTAAGGGGTTGGTTGTATATCCATATATGCTGTGATTATGTTTTTTAATTTATATTCTACATTTGTGTGTATGTGCATATATACACACATTCACATGTACATATAGTTAGATGTATACACATGTTTTCTCTAAAAAACAACTTTCTCCAAGTTAAGCAAAGGACATTCAAGGTTTCACTCTGAAATTCCTTCTTTCTACTAAACTTTGATATGCAGAGAATGTTTCATACCTCCCCATGATACTGTCTTTTTCTCTGGAATTTCTTCAATTGTTCACAAATGATTACAGTAAATTATTCCACAAGTATAGCTGTTGAAATTTTAGGCAAAACACAAGTCTGGAAATCACTCTACAAGAGAATAAAGAACCAAATTTTCTATCAATTTTTTTCCTTTTAAAGAAGCTTCTTAGCATTTTAAATCTTGTATTCTAAGACTGCTTGCAATCAGTGGGGAACTCATCAATAAATTGGATCTTTAAAAGATGGGACTCCTCTGTGAATTGAATTGATGGAGGTTACTTCAATAAGAAGTTAATTCCCTTGAATCACTTTGAAAAAAAATTATCATCAGAATTAATTTGAGAATTCATTTCATAGAACTTTTGAGTAGGTTTTACTAATCACAACTTGTGAGTTTGGGCTTCACAATTCCTTCTGTAAATTTAGTCTTGGGACTGACTAATCTAAGCTTTCTCTCTTTCTCTCCCATGAGTATGTGTGTGTGCATAATTTATTCACACATACAAATATGTATGCCTTTATGAATAACCACTGCAACCGAACTTGATATATCATTTCTGATCATTTTGTAATTTCAGCTACAGTTAACTATCTTGTAAAATCTAGAATTCAGTAAGTAAAGATCAGAGATCAGGTTTCAAATTGCAGCCTGGCTGAACAGCAATAGTAAAAGGGAATTGCCCCTAAGGGGGTGGGCGGGAATTTATCATATTTATTCTGTTGACATCCTGAATGAGGTTCAAATTAGGGAGAAGCAAGTAGCTTTCACAGGGAAACAATGATAGCCCCATGGGCGGTGACTGCTGACACTTTTCCAGGGAAGGGCAAAAGCGTCTATTTCCAGGAAGACAGGGGAACCAAAGCAGATGAAGAGTTTACTTCCAAAACATGAGACGAGCCATTTAAAAAAAAAAAAATGTTTTTGATTAAATTACAAATCAACTTCAGGATATGGATATTTCTATCTTATTACAACCTTTTTATATAAATGCAGTCGATAAGGTTGGAGTGAAACAAAAATTCAAATCCAAAATTATTTTCTGGATGGTGCTTATTGCATTTTGAAACCACATTCTTCGTATATCGTATACAGTCTTTTTATACAGAAACTTTAAATTGGGGTTGCATAAAATGATTTTACTGCATTATTATTCTTTACTGATTATAAGGTTCTAACTTTCTAACCTCAGTGAGAAGGTCTAATCTGGGGCTAGGTAGGGGGGGGTAATTGCCCTTTTGCTCCAACCCCGACCCTACCCTCCCAGCAGATGCCCATGCTTTCTTCATGATTTTTTTTTTCTCTGGGTAATGAAGAAGAAGATGCTGACAGTAATCCAGTCTGAAAACTGTCCAGGGGAGGTAGGGGTTGGTGGGGTTGTGGTAGGGGGGTCAATCAAAAAATTCATCCCACAGCAGATGTGAAGGTCACCCCGATCTTTTCTGAACTTTTAGACAACTCAAGAAGACAACACGGGCTGTGATAATCCATCCTGGTTTGGCTTACTGGTTCCAACAAAGCCGTTCTTTATAGGTTGATTTGGTACAGTTCTAAGCAGGATTAGTTTTCTGGGTTACGAAAGGGGCTCGCTTCCTTTCCTTTTTTCTTTTTTTTTTAACCAAACAGGAAATAAAGAAACTGATAAAAAAGAAAGATGTATAGTGACATGATCATAAATAAAAAAAAAAAAAAAAATGGATTAGTTGTGTGCCCACTGAGGTGGGGCAGGGCGGGACAGAGAAAAAAAATACCAGTGTTCGTATTGAAGAATGACCGATTGAATGTATCAGTTGCTGAGAGGGTTCTGCTTTGAGACAGACATGGAGGAAATTCTGTGCTTAAAAAACCAGGAAAAAGAAATGAAGATACCATTTTGGATTTACATAAACGAGTCAGAATACATCTGTGTAGGTATGATTTCCCTCTCTGGTATGAGTGTTGAGCTAAGTCTGGAATATTTTGAATTGTCGGTTAAGATTCAGTTTTTAACAGCATGCAATTCTTCAAGGAGAAAATGATCTTTTTCTTTTCAATCTTAGGTGCCTTCAATTCAGTCAGACCAAAGCCTTCCAAACTTTGTACATTGGCTACAGATTTTTTAAAAACAAAATTTTCACAAAATATTACTTGAGTTTTGTTAGCCAAGCTAATATATATATTGTCATCACAAGAGGTTCAAATGACTCAGGAAAAGTATGTTCTGAATATATCGAACTAGCATTCCAGGGGAAATTATGAATTCCTGCCACCTATATATGTTGCTTTTTCAGTGATGATGGTAAAATTAATTATCTGATGGAAATACTACCAGTTTGGTCTGAACCATAAATTTATGAAAAACATGGACATGAACAAAGGAACCAATTTGTCATAAATTTTCATAGTAAATAGAACCCTCCAACAAAAACCTATTTAGAGGGGATTTTCAAAAAACAAACTAAACATTTTCCTTGCTCATTGAGAGGAGTGTACCCGCAAAATTTTAAGTTTCTACTCTAAACAGTTAGGGCTGGCTGAAGTCTGACTAGATGTATTCATAGATACATATAAATGGCAGAACCCATAAATAACTTTAACCAAGCCACAGTGATTAAACTGATCTGTTCTGGGTTGGGGTGATTAATTATACTTAATTTCCCGATAGAGATTATTGGTGACACGCTGAAGTGTTGTGACACACAGTTTGGAAAGCTCTGCAATAGACCCTTGAACAATTCGGAAGTTTGTAAGTTTTTGGAAAAAAATATTTCCAATGGTTTTATGAGGAGGATTCTATATACCATGTAATTATAATACTAAAATGGACACAAACTTTACGCCATGTTTACAGAGGTATGCTTACATCAGTTATCTAATTCTAATATTTTAGAATTTTAATTCGTTTAATTATTTCAAAGAAATTAGGGATAGGGTTAGGGTTGGGTTGGAGATGATGATATTAAAGAAAGTAACAAGAAGATTTTAAAATTTCAATTCTTCCAATGAAGTCAAGGTTAGGGTTGATGGTATTAAAGAAAATAATCAGAAGAAAAGAAGATGATTTCATGTAAGCTGTACTTCCATCTGTACTTTCATAAAAATGGTCGGAAGTATGCGCCCACTTTATTATTATAGTTACATTGTAAATAGAAACCTCCTTGTAAAACCTTTAAAAAAATATTTTTCTAAAAACTAACAAATTCCTGGGTGGTTGTAAGGTCTGATGGATTGAAAACACTAAAAATTGAGAGAAAAAACATTTTCTTCGAGGAGAATTGCATGGTGCTAAAGACTGAATCTTGACCGAATTGTGTTAGAATAGCTTTTGTTTTTCTTTGTAGGAGGTTTGGTTTGTTAAAACTCCATCTGCCATTTTTAGATGACTCAAACAAAATGAATTCCAAAAACAAAAATGGAATATTAGTATGAACATGTAAAGTTATTCTTCTTCTTATTTTTCTTCTTTTTTTTTCTTCTTAATATTCTTCTCATTCCCTTTCTTATTCTTTTCATTCTTCTTCTTTCTACCATTCTTCTTCTTACTCTTATGAATATTCTTCTTGTTCTTCTTGTTTTCATTCCAATTCTTCTTCTTCTTCTCATTCATTTTCTCATTCTTTTTATTCCTCTTTTCTTCTTCTTCTGATTATTCCTATTCTCCAGAATATTCTTCTTCTTATTTCTACACAACATCAAGAACACAAAAATAGAGTTGATTGTCTTCTCAAAGTTATAGAAAATATGATTCCATTTATATCATTGAATGATTTCTGAGAAGCCTACCTCAAGTGGAAATACATTAATAGTTTAAAGCAAAATGACTTTATTTGTTCCAAGGGAGAAAATCTTTCTTTTCTGAATGTAAGAATGGTGGATCAGTTGTGTTTGAGGCCTGATGATATAAGTGGAAGTTTATTTCCTCTTTAACTACCAAGCGGACATCTCTAACTATTCAATACTTAAAGTCTGATTTCTTTTATTTGTTTGTGACATCTAAGTAGCCGAAATGGTTCATTGTAACCAGAGGTTGACTGAAGAATGTAAGAAATGTAGATGATTTGCAATTTTATGACAATAGTGTGGGTTCTGCATTGGCACTCAGCCCTATCCAAATTATGATAGTCAATTTGTCAAGAGAGATAACTATTAGACAGCCAACCATAGAGTAGTCTTATTCTTTTTTTTTTTTTGAGATTATATACAAAATCCAGGTTTATTCTGGTTGCATTCAGTGATCACCCACTTTTTTATGATTTTTCAATTGATCACCTGCAATGCAGCAAAAGACATCGGTCAAGTGACTGTTTCTATTAAGTGACTAACCAGACATGCAATAAGTTTTCTCATCTTTTCTCAATGATGCAGCAGTTCACTGAGCTGTTTAGTAACTCATAAAATTTCTGTTATTCGTTGAAACCAATGCCAATCATTTTCTTTGATTTGTTTGTTGCTAGATAGACAGAATCAAGAAGGTCATCTTTTGGGGGGGATTCTCAAAGCTTAGGCTCAGAATTTCAAGGAAATATGTCAAAAAACTGAAAGACCTTTGTTTATTGTTGATCTGAGGTTTCTGTGAACTTTGTGCTTCAGTGATCAAGATGAGAAAATTGATGCTTATTCAGTGAAATGTATAGAATTTTTATCCTTCATTATTCTTGATTTTAGAATCAGGTTGGCTATGTGGACTGCAGCATAAAATGATAATAAGTTGTTATTGTTTTGGAGAAAGATTTGATCCATGAAGTTACTTACAAATATTTGGCACACTTATGCAGACAGTTTATGATAAGATTTCTTTCTTGAAACCCATCAACCGAATCTACCAGCATAGATTTCTTCAGTTTTTAAATGATTTCAGCTATATGACATTTATCTATTTATTTATTTATTTATTTATGAAGCTAAATGTCTAAAAATTTAAACATTTACTTCATATTGCATCTAGGAATAATGTTTTTTTCTGTTGTTTTTTTTTCAAATTACCCTCAATATAGGTTTTTAGGGGGGCAGTTTACAGTATAAGTTTATGCAAAATTAGTTTTTATTGATCTAAAAAAAGGTGAGAGATATAACTTTATTCATTGATCACCTTAACAAAGTATGCTGCCAAAAGATGTTGATTACATTATGGTTTCTGTTAGGTTACTAACCAGACCTGTCATAAGTTTTTGTAGCGATCTTCTTAATGGTTAAACTTTTACCTCTGCCAATAAAGTTGGAAGAGGTATATGTATTCACTTATGTGTTTCTGATTGTCCATACAATATCTCCAAAAAATCTCAATGAATTCAGAAGACATTTTGCGTAAAGGAGGGCCATTGGCTAAAGAACAATGAATTAAATTATAGGGAGGATCCAGGGATTTTTTCTCAAAGTTACCAACCCTACATTGTAGTTATATGTCTACACAATATCACTAAAAGTTCTCAATGAATTTCTGTCAAATTTTCTGGAAGGCAAGGCTATGAATTAAGGAAAAACTGGAGTGGATCCAGAAATTTTTTCTTTGGTTGATAGATATTTTAAATTTTTTTCATATATTTACATGTACACTCTTGTTTGTCCACGAAATATTTCCAAAAATTCTCCTTGAATTTCAATGACATTTTGTGGAAGGATGGGCCATAGGCTAAGGAAGAATGATAGAGAGGTCTGGCAAATCCTGGGGAAGGTCCATGTCCAACAATGGAAGATAAAAGTTGATATTATTCCTTTTTACAAAGAATCTAGAATGAAATGTTTGAAATAAAAGTGGTTGGTAATTCTTTTTTGTTTGAGTGGAGAATTCTTTGATTAAGTATCCTTATCTTTGCTGTTTTGATCAGTGTATTTTGACAGGTGGGTCTTCTTCTTCAGGTGTATTTTGTATACAGTACTTTCCTTTTTAATCTTCACTTCTCCACTGACCTACAAAGCCCCATCTCTCATTATCTTTGTATCCGTCTATAAATACTGAAGTGCAAAGTGGCCAAACATTTAATGACACAGAAAATGTGCAGAGGTGAAACTCCAACTGAGGCAGTTTGTGTTCTTTTTGCTCTAAAGCCCCTGGGAAAGGCATGAATTCATTTCCTCTGCTATCAGCAATGGTTTGATTGAAGAGCAGACTTGGCTATGTTTATCAACCAGCAACATACAACTCTGATTTCAAACCAGCCCAAAAAGGGATAAACTGTATCCAGCCAACTTGTCCTTGAAACACCCAAGAGGAAAATCACCTGTGGTGCCCCAACAACCCTGTATGGTTTTATGCAATATTAAAAAAAATTTCTGTAAATGTTTTTATAATACTGGTCTTTTGAGGAGCTGGAGACTCAAGAAACTTTAAGGATCAATACTCAACTCTAACTGACCTCTCACTCTTTTATAAAGGTAAAACCTCCATCCCCTAAAAGACAACTTTCATGGGAGAATAAACGGTCAGTGACAAACTCTTGCTTTCCTTTGCGTGCATCAGCTTAGTGATCCTTGCAAGTTTCAAGTCTGGTCGAGACCAGGACTTTATTCCTACAAGTGTTCATGACCACCTTTTAGCAGGATGCAAGTCCATCAACGAGATACTTCCACCTTAACCGCCCAACTTAAAGTGTACTCAATTAGCTGCTTATTGCAAGGGGGGAAACTTGTCCTATAGAAAAGTTTTCCACACTTTTTGCTCAGACTGGAAATTGAACCGGGAATTCCCGCACGTGAAGCAGACTTGCTAACCTTTGCACTACCCGAGTACAGTCTTTTATAGGGTTACTTGAATATCAGTGTTTAAATAATCCTGCTCTTTACTTATAAATTTGACCTTCTGCAACCAATAAAGCCTCTATTGTTTATTAGAAGGAAGCTTTTGTCAAAGCTACAGCACACTACAAATGACACTCGTGTTATCTCTATGAAAGTAGGGGACAGATTTGCTTTCTACTTGTAAGATAAGAACAGTCTTCAGATAACAAAAGCATATGTGATATTTCCAGGTTACAACAGAGGCATTGTGAAAGAGACATATGCATATAGGTAAAGAGGCAAAAAAATAAAAGCCCTACAATGGCACAAAAAAATTAGGGTTATGTTGCGGGGGGAATTATGTCTACAGGAAAAAAATGATTTAAAGAAATAAAGATGCTTTATATTCTGGTCTCATCCGCTTGGATTGTATAATGGTTTGCACGTCTGCTTAACACACAGAAGGTCCTGGGTTTAATTCCCATGAGTGAAGTGAGTGGAAAACTCTTCATTATGACAAATTTCTCTGTGCACTCAGCAGTCAATTGAGTACACTGTAAGCTGTGTGATCAGAGTAGAAGTATCCCTTTGGTGGACTTGCATCCTGCCAAGGGGGGAGGTCATAAAAACTTGTCAGAAAAAAGTCCTGGTCCCAGACTTGAGACTTGCAAGGATCACTAAGCTGATGCATGTGACAGAAGCTGGGACTCGCCACCAACCTCCATGCTCTATCAGGAGTTGTCTCTTAATAGACAGGCTGTTTTACCCTTTTTTCTTTGTTCCGGGTTCAAATCCTTTTATAGTTAATTGATTTTTGATTCTTTTTTGGAAATATGAGCAGCGTATGCAAAGATTTTTGCTGCAAGGTTTATTGGTCATTTTTCATTAGACCCCACAGAAAGTTTACATCCATAATCTTAAAGTATGTAAGATTGAAAAGAGACTGCTGGAACTTACTCAAACGAATTCCAGGTTGAAAATTACATAACATTTTTTCCCCAGAAATATCTAGTTAATTGAAGCAAAAAAAATTACTGAAGGGTAGTTATGATAAAGTCAGTGGGCAGCCATGAGAAACACCAAAGTCCTGGTTCAAATTCAGTCAGCATGAAAATACAATCATAAATAAATAAATATATATATATATATATATATATATATATATATATATATATATATATATATCAGAAATACTATTTCATTTAGAATTATTTTGATGGAAAATTTTGATAAACAAAGTAGAGCTGTTGAATTTTCAAATTTGATTATTTTCATAAAACTACATTGAACACTGCTCAATACATTAATCATATAATTCAGAGCAATTTGATAAAATTTGGGGGAGAGACATCACCAAAGTTCTAGTTTATTATACATAAAAAATGTTTTTTTCCATATTTGCAATTCTCATTTTAAACTAACCATTTGGTTGAAGATGTGTTAGTTGTGCAGAGACAAAGTCCAACATCAAAAGGGGAGGGTGGTGGTAAAAAAGATTGGGAGTAACTGATCTAAATTTTGATGTGTGTGTGTATATATATATATATATATATATATATATATATATATATATATATATATATATATAATCATTACAGTGAATGAAATACTACCTATGTTAGCTCAGGTCACACAAACAGCTATTTTGTACATAATATATATATATATATATATATATATATATATATATATATATATATATATATATATATATATATATATTAAGAAATGGACATATGATCTGACAGAATGATTATAAATTGCATTTTATCATATAGAGAATCTTATTAGAAATAATCTCTCATCATTACATGATTAATGTAACACTTACAATTGGTTGTGGGTTTGATTGCTGCAGCAGCCCCGTTCTCTTTAATTGTTTATTTTATTTATGCAGTCTAGACTAAGTGATACATTAAATGTGCAATGACAAGAGATCATTTTGAAAAAGAGTTTCTATATATTATAATGCAATCTATAAACACACACATATATATATATATGTATATATATATATGTATACAAACAATATAAATAAGAAATGCAATATCATATGACGTAATATAAAATGATACAATATCTGATGTATGATGGGTTTATTTCATGAAGTGCTTAATATATTCGACATTAAACATTCAGTTGATTTAGAATTGCACATAAGATATCTTGTCTTCGTTTTATATTTCAAAGCATTACCTCTGGTACGTCAAAAATATATTTACTATTCCTATATCAAAATGTCCTTTGGAGCGTCTAGATTAGTGATTCCCAACCTCTCTACCACTATGCTCCCACCCACCTTGTAGTTGCCCCCAGTCACGCTTCACATCTTCAACCAAATGAATAATTCGGAATCGGTGCTGTAAATATTTGAAAAATTTCTTTGTGATATACAGGTCTGGTTAGTCACTCAATAGAAACTGTCTACTGTTTTTTTGACATCATGCCGTGTTCAGGGTGATCAGTTTGAATATTGGAAGGGGGTGATCAATGAATTAGTTACTTCTCTCTCTGTTCGTGGGGCAGTGATCATGAGAAAAGTCTGAGTTTTCCAAAAAAACAGAGTGAATGTTGCTGGACACAAATTAAGGGATCGATTTAGCATAGACTTACATTACAAACTGAACCCCCCACTAAAAACCTATTTAAGGGGAGAATTTTCAAAAAAACAAAATGTCTTCACAAGACATATTAAAGAGTAAGTGTTTCAATTTTCAGCCCTTCAGCTCTGTTGGTGCAACCTGTATGGGTGATACATACATGGCCAGCTAGAGCACGTTGGAAACTGAAGAAACCTATGTTGCCAGTTTTGATGACAGTTTGGTTTGACGATTTCTAATTATGTCCATCACTATACGATGCAAAAACACTTGTCAAGAGAATTCCTGAAATAATTAGAGAAATTCTTACTTTTTCCCTGCAGGCTTGCATCCCCTCTTGAAATTACTCAAGCTCCCCCAGGGGGACATGCCCCCACCCCTGGTTGAAAACCACTGGTCTAGATCATAGTGCTCCCTCCTCAAGAGCTAAGTGGGCAAAACATGTTTGTAAAAATAAAAAATAACAGAAGGGGGTCAGATATTAGCTGTAGAAACTTACAAGTGGAACCCATGTGTTCAGCTTTAGAACAAAGAGGATATTAACCCTCTTCAAATAGCCGATCAAGAGAAAGAGATGAAATTCAAGCAAGGCTTTTCCACTTTTGTGAACTAATCGTGGAAAGCAGAATTACCAGATATTACAAGAAATTTCTGGACAGAAAACATTCCTACAAATGATCAAGTACAAAAATGGTTTATAAAACATAACGATATTGCTGTACACATATTTAGAAAAAAAAAAAAAGAATTCATTGAGATTACTACTGCAACAAAATCAACTTTTTGGTTCCCTAGAAATGGCAGAAAGGTCCAAATTGGCATTACAATAACATTGTGAACAGAACCCCCAAAAACTGTAAAATAAATTTTTCTGAGGAAACAAAGGTCTTACGGATAAAAAGCACAAAATAATTATTTGAGAAAAATTTTTTTTCGTATTTTCCAAAATAATGAACGAAGAAATGACCAAAGATTGATTAGGTGCAAACCAAAAAGTTCATGGCCAAATTTGTTAAATTTGGCCACAAATTAGCCAAAATGGCAACTCTGGTATGAAGCGTTCCTTATGAATGAATTCAGAATCAGGTTAAGAGTTTCAGATACTTGTTAACCTTTTATTTTGAGGTAAGTCCTTTTCACTGGTTCTTTATTGGGTTTTATTTACTTACTCAAACTGTGTGTGTAGATAAAGTTTTGGAGCTCCGCCTAAAAGTGTATTGATTGGAGAGGGACCTTTTGATTAATAAGAAGGTAAAATGAAAAGTGACTAGTGCCCTTATGCTGGCTACAGTTTCAGTTGTTCCTTTTTTATTTATATATCACTTTACTCATATGTGATATGTGAAGTAGACTTAAAAGGGACAAGCTGAGGGGTGGTGGGGGTCAGTGATGGATTCATGCCTTTCTCATGGGACTTAGCCGGAGTTCGAACTCACCAAGTGCATTTTCCTGATAAGAAAGGAAGATTACATTAAAAATAGATTCCTAATCTATTGATTTATTTTATTGAATAAATGGATACTTATTCATGATAAGCATCTTCTTCTCTCAAAGTTGTTCTCTTAGAAAAGTCTTTGGATTAATTGTGTCCAGATTGACAGATTTCAGTCAGAAGAGAGTGGACTTCCTTTGAAAGGAGAAGAAAATCAGAGATTTTGATAATTGCTGTTAGAATGATCAGAAACCTTCAGATATAAAGAGGAACTAAATTGTCATAAAAATGTTCTGAAACTAATTGGAAACAGAAATTTTCAGAGACTTATAGCTTGGTTCAGAGTATCATTTGATCAAAGAAACCTCTTCCTCTAGGGTCCACTCACTAATCAAAAGATCTTTAATGACAGCCAGGTTAACAGTGTAAAAGTGATACCTTAGAGGAAATTGGAGGAGGGGTAGGGCTCCCTTGCCCCTTTGCCTGAGAGAAGAGGGGTGAGGGTCAAAGTGACATAAATATAGCTGATGAGTGAAGATTGGATGAAATGGGATTGACAGGAAATTTACAATCAGAAATGTAAGTAAGGCTCAGAGGATTAGCATTTATCAAGGAGTAAATAAATACGGGGGAAGCTGCTTATTGTGATCAACTTGGGGCAGGGTCATTTAGATAGCAATAACCGGCTGATAACATTAAGCAGAGGATATAAAAATTTACATTTCTAGCTACTTATTAACGAGTAAATGAATACAGAGGAGATCACTTATTGTGATCACTTTGGGGCAGGGTTATTTTGATAACAATAACCAGCTGATTTACATTCCCTGCTGTCTGCCTATCCGCATGATATATGATGAGTTTTTTCATAATTTTCAATGAAATTTTGCAGAAAGGTGAACAATTGGCTTCAGAAGAAGTGATTGGATTTTGGGGTGGATCCAGGGATTTGTTTTCGATTGAGCCATATTTTTTTCCATTATTCTGCATGAAAGCATTCAGTTCATAGTTAGCATATGGTATTGACAAAGTTAGTTATAAATTCATCGTTATGAACTACTCTGTGGAATTGATATGAATCTTTAATTCATTCTAAATAAAGTATTGGTGACTGACCGGTTTTGATAACAATTACTGTTTGATAACATTATCCGTGATTCTAATAAACAGCTTCTTATGTAGTTTGATTGCTGATTAATTAATGCTGAGCTAAGAAGAGATGGTAGCTAAAATAGAAAGAAGAAGAATGACAGAAGGAAACAGTCCATCTACCAGGACTCTGCCAACACCACACACAATGTAAAACTGAATGAAAATCACTTAATATATAGCCAACTGAGTACGTTCCGTTTTTACGTATGTTGAACTATAGACTTAAAATATTAATAAATTTCTCCAAATCAAAAAAAAAAATATTACTGGGACCAACCATAAATTTGACAAATTCTTCCTTAACCCATGGCACACTCTTACGCAAAATGTCACTGAAATGCATTGAGAACTTACAGAGATATTGTGTGGACAAACAGTGAATTCACATGAAAAATAATTAAAAAATATTTCCAAATTAAAAATAATTCCTGGATCTGTTTCAAAATTTAATCCATAGCCGATGGTCCAGCCTTCCACAAATCGTGAATTGAAATTTATGGAGGTATTGCATGGACAGACCCTTTGAAGATACTATGTGGACAGACAGACAAACATAAGTGAACATATATATCTCTTCTTACTTTGTTAGTAGAGGTAAATGTACTTTTGTGTGTCGTACTTTGTTGTGCTACGAGAAAGTTAATAGTAGTAACCTATAAATTGAAAAGATCTTTATATATATATATATATATATATATATATATATATATATATATATATATATATATATATATATATACATATATATATTAACATATAAACGAACTCATGGAAGTGAAGAGCTGCTTGCCATAAAATAAATATCATCTTTTGTAAACAATATGAAGTAGATGAAAACCAGTAAGGTTTTTATCTCAACATAGAACTTGAAGTTATGTTGATAGCATAGCAGAGATGACTCGTAGGACCCACAGACCCCACAACAGCAGAGGGAGAGGGTGTTGCTTAAGCTCTGGGGGTGCAATATATCTGAGGAAAACCTGAAAAATAATCTCAAAAAAAAATTTAACAAATCTAAAAAATAATCTAGAAAAATTTTGCCGTGCATTCAGACTTGATGCCAACACAAAACATAGGTTTTGCCAGTTTTTGAGTGATTCTGTGGCTATGTATGGATGTGTGACATATATTGGCCATAGAGCTAGAGAGCTGAAAATCTAAGCATTTACTCCATGTGTCTAGAAAAAACTGTTTTGAAATCCCCCCCCCCAATAAGTATTCAAGGGAGGGGTTTCAATTTATAATGTAAGTCTATCTCAAGTTAGTCCCACTCTTTTGTGTCAGGCTTGTTATTGAAAATTCAGACATTGTAGAGATGCAACTAAAAGCCAAAGATGTAACTTAATATTTGATCCCCTTTTTTTCTAACTTTTCACTGCCGACACGTCTTGCTTCCTAAAGACACTGGTCAGTTCCTATTGAGTGACCAACAATGCTATTATTAGCTTGATTGAAAAACCAAGTATCCCTGAGGAGGGAGTTCTGTGGCATTACTTTGATGAGCATATTATCAGGGCTGACATGATTACAGAAGTGTGATAATGAATTCCTACCCCCAACCCAGGACAATCTATGCTGTTCCTCAAAGGGACAGATTACAACTTGATTGCCTCACGTAAAAGCTTATCAGGGTGGCCATTTTGGCTATTTTTATGGTCATATGTGACAAATCTGGCCAATTTGAAAAGCATTTGGCCATATTCAAACTTTCGGTCATTTTGATTTTGTCACAGAAATTTCAAAGTTTTTTGGAGTTCACTTTTGTATAGCAATTATTTATGAACGATCATTATTTATTTATTTTACTTAACTTTTTGCCAACATCTTGAAATTCTCAGTTGCTTTTTTTTTTTTGCAAATTGAATGTCTGAGTATTAAATTTGCGATAGAAAGGTGAAAAATTCTGATTGAGGATAAATATTGATACAGAAAAGTGAATAATAATGATTGTTTATGAAACATTACAATACTGAAGTACATACCAAGAATAAGAATTTACTAAAATAACAGCTGCAATAAAGCCAAAATCACCAAAAATTCAAAAATTAGATATGTTGCAAAACCAAAAAGTCCATGGCCAAATGCTGTCCAAAAAGGCCAGATTTGCCAAATATAGCCATTAAAATTGCTAAAATGGCAACCCTGACCCTGGAGCTTATCATTTGGGACTTATTCGAAGATTTATCTTTTCATGATTTTGAATTCAAGGCTCTGATACCCTCGGCCTGTCTTGTACCATTTCCTTTTACAAGAACGTCAAATAAACCAGATCTGGTAATACAGACAGAACCTACTTCAAGCAGTAGACGTAATTGAAATGAAATGATTACTTACTTATATACATCCTGTTTACCTCTGCAGAGAGCTCACACTTAATTCTTCATTTTCGCAAGTCTCTTTTTTCGAGAAGGATTTCCTAAGGAAAGAGGATTGAAATTTTAGCCTTACATTTTGCTTTTTTTCTAACTTTAATTTTGAGAAGGAAATCCCTCAAAATTCTTTTTTATTCAAACTTCTTGGAAATTACTTGGAATTCAGTTGAGCTTCCTCACTGGATCAGGTATGTAATGATATTTTTCCTTCTTGATTGAATATATACCCTATTAATGAACAGTATTACTTTTTTTGGTACACTGTCTGCAACACTTGACTCTTCCACTCAAGGGTAAAAATTCTGCTGATAAAATTACTTCCTACCAACCATTTCAACCTGTGCACTTTTTCCAGTCAACAAATTCATTATTTTTTCTATGAAAAAAAAAAGAAAACTTCTTAATCCCAAAATACCCAAAAATTTTTTTCACTTGATTTAACAAGTAGATGATATGATAAGTAAAAATTGATCAGGATGCACATCATATAGCAATGATCTGCAAACTAATTTTATTGGTTTTTGTTAGGGGTTCGATCCTCATTGAATCTATTACCATTGTTGATCTGATACAAAACTGCTCTGGTAATAAATGATTTAAAAAAAAACCCAGATAAATCACAACTCACAACATGGATTCCCTGACATCAAATGCAGAACCAAAGATGCAGAATATGGGATGGTGAGACAAACTGGACAAGTTCAGAAAATATTGACTCAGTGATGCCCACAATAGAGAGGTGTGGCAAATCCTTGGGAAGGTCCACGTCTAAAAATGGACAATAAAAGACTGATGATGATGAAGATGATAATGATGATGATGAATCTTGCCGGCCGTTATCAATAATTCAATCTTTATCGGATATCCCAGATTGTCAGGTGTAAACTCATGATAAGTTATTATGTAATAATACACAGTGTGACCTTTTTTGTTTCTTTGTCTGTAACCCTTGACACTTCCGTTTGTGAGTAAAATTTTGCAGGTGAAAAAAAAATTTCCTGCCCACTATTTGTAAGTATGGATTCTTTAACTGAAACAAATAACATATTTTTTTTAAACATTGTTTCATAGAAATTCAAATATATATATATATATATATATATATATATAAAGATATTTATCAATTCATTTTACTCTGAAGATGATACTTCTGGAAGTTTATTTTTCATTATTGTTTGTAGTTCATTTGATTTACGTATAAATGCAGCACAAGACTTTTTTTCCTTACTTATTTGAAGAGTGTGCTTCCAAAATGCAGTAAGAGCCATTTTTTAAAGAAAATGTGTTAAAAAAAAATAAAAAATAAAATTCTGAATTTGAATTTTTTTCTTATTTTAACCTTTTAATATGTATAAGAATGTAATAAGGTGAAAAAATTCAATTGCAGAGTTTGATTTTCTTATTTATTTGAACACCTTTTTTTTAACAAAGGTGATTATCAAATCACACTCTTTATTTGTTGAAATATAACATAGATGTTTTTTTTATATTTTCATAAAATCAGTTTTAGGTCATACAAAAAGCATTTTTGATAAAATGAATAATAATCTAGATTACTTAATTTATAGAAATGAAACAAAATTCTAATTAATTTAATATATAGCAACAAAATAAATAATATTTTTGGTAAAATAAATGATATTTTTTGCAGAGTTAATGTTGATAATTTTATTACAATAAATCAAATAAATGAAAGTATTAATCATAACTAAAAAAATTTCACTAAAATAATATTGAAAAATTTTTTCCTGATTTTTTTTTTTTTAACTTTATGACTTTTTTACCATTAATTTTTTTTCCAATGAATTTTTTCCAGTTACCATAAAAACAGGTTTTATTTAGATCAAGCTAATAACCTTTGATTATTAGGTCTTCAATAATGTATAGATAGAGAGAGAGACCAAAAACCGCTGACGTCATGCACAAATAACAGTGACATAGGCAAAAACTGATAAATTACCTCCCTCTTGTAAAGCCCGACTCAGGTTGACTTGTTTTGCCAAAGTTTTCAAATCCCATTTATGGAACTTCTGGAGTTGAAATGAGATCTGCAGTTTTGGAATTACATCATCTGGAGAAATGAATCCTGTTTTGTTTACTTTTTAGATTTTAATGAAGCAAGTAGTTTTGACCCTGGTGCAACCAAGCTTATTTCATTTATTATTTTTTTCTTTTACCACCTTGGTTAGAGTTGACTGTTATCAATATTTAAGCACAGTGTTGACATTGCGTTCAGGGGCTTGATTTGAATATATATAGAATACCAGTCAGTCAGAGGTGACAGGCAATAAAATAAAAACATGGAATGTGATCAGGCTTTGCTTAGGGCTACACAATACTCAGCCATACCAGGCAAAAATTTCAAGCGGTAAAAAAAAAGAGAAAAAAAAAACAAGTGATAGAAAATATAAATCATCACTTGACCAACATCTTTTGGCAGCAAGCTGTGTTGGGTGTGATCAATTAAAATTGGAAAAAAGGGTGATCAATGAATTAGTTTCTCCTCCCTGTTTGAATTAGATCTCTAAAGAATATAAATTTTTCAAAGGAATCAAGTGTGAACACAGCAGGACACAAACTAGGGAACAATTTAGCATAAGCTTACATTGTAAATTGAACCCTGTACTGATGCGGGGGAATTTAGAAAAAAAAGTCTCTTGTAGACACAATGCATATAATGTCATGTACTGCTTTTCTTGATCTTCAACCACATGCATTGAGTTTTTCATATTATT
>OY735200.1:85484439-85621939 GCA_963457665.1 Thysanoteuthis rhombus | reverse complement strand
CAAGGTTGTATTGTACTCAAGTAAGTGCAGTAGTTTCTTTCCAAAAATCATCACATAGAGATTCGAATATATCTGTGAATTTCTTCATGAAAATAACTACAGAAATATTTTAAAAAGTACACACTGCTTTTGTCCTATCCAACACCATTTGAAATAGTTCTGAATTAAGATCCAAAGTAGAAGCAGACCTAATTACCCCTGACAGTCTTTTTAAACATCCTGGGTCTATAATTTATTTTAATTTAATTATAGCCAAACAGATTATTTTCTTTCGCTTAAGAAGATTTGTTTATATGTTATGAGTGCTCTAAGAGCTATTAGATGATGTTGGGCTGTAATTAAGGACCATCCCTGAAGTAGTTGAACTGAGCTTCTCTTGTTGTACCTTTAATACGGACAGGGCACAGAAAATGCTTCAAAATAAAAATTTCTTTTCCATCCCTAGAAAAGTTTTTAGTAGGGATTTCTATTCACAGTGCAAGTTTATGCTAAATGGGTCCCTTATTTTGTATCAGCAGCAAGTTATAAATTTTACCAATTCATCAATTTTCAACAATTTTTCTTATAGTTGTGAAAATAGAAAAATTGTATTATACTTTATACATTATATATTATATTAAATGAAGATTTCATTTTTGTTTGCTTATGCTCTTAATTGGTTGTATTGAAAATAATTTCAGGTAAGATCCAGAAAAAATTAGGAAATACATGTTTAATTTTATGCTGAAATAAACACTGAAAGTTGACAAACTTTTATCAAAGATTTTGGATTTTTTTTTCCCACACATTTGTTCTATCAAGTCAAGTTACAGTTTGAACCATGGTTTGAAGAACTCCCATGGCAGATTCATAAATTAATGACAGCAGATTTTAAAACATAGCAAACCATGGAAGATGTCCAACCTAAGAGTGCTGGGTTAGTGAGGTACAACCTGAAATTCAGTTCTTCTACTAAGATTTTGAAACTTTGTTAAATTTGTGCTCTAAAAAAAAGACAAATTGAAAAAAAGCAGGTCAGGTTGGTCACTCAATAAAAAACCATTACATGACCAATGTCTTTTGGCAGCACGCTGTGTTGAGGGTGATAAATTAAAAAAATTAGAAAAAGGAATGATCAATGAAAAAGTTACTTATCTCATCTTTTGTTGGTCAGTGATCACTAAAAAAAGTCTGAATTTTCAAAAAACAGGCATGAACGCTGCTGGACACTAACTAAAGTTCGAATTTATCATAAACTTACATTGTGAATTGAAATCTCCTATAACCTTATTTAAGGAGAGAATCAGAAAAAAAAGTAGTTGAATAATAAAAAATTTCATTTTTCCAACATTTTGATAATTTATTAAAAAGAAAAAAAATTATATTTCTCTTGTAATAAACACTTTAAACCTTGGTATATTCGCTTTGTTTTTATTGATGCAAATTAGATGAAATTAAATCAATTTTTTCTTCAAGAAGTCGCCCCCCCCCCTTAGATTGTCAGGCCCTGTACTGCAGCTCACTCAACCCATATGTGAATCCATCTCTGACAGTACATATTATATCCAGCTCAATTACTACCTCTACTGCTTGCATTTGTAGGTTAATTAATACTTTCAGATTAAACGAAAACATTTTAAGCAGGTTTTCTGTTGTGTTCTGTATTGATGGGCTACAATGGTTGGATGGTTTAAGAATCAAAAAAAAATATTTGATCTTCAGGTTGTAACCCAGTTTATGGTTCAAATCTCATTTGGATAGAGTTTTCATTTATTTATTAATTACTTATCTTTACTTGATCCACAGTAAGTATTCTAAACATTAAAAAAAAAGAAAGATATCTATATGATTATGAATTGCATTATTTTATATTGAAACTGTATTTGAAATGATCTCCTGTTATTGCATGGTAAATGTATACAACTTGAATTGAATAAAATCTAAGAAAATGGGGCGGCTGCAGGAATTGAATCTGTGACCGATAGGGTAACCGCTTCTACTTAGTGTTGCGCTTACCACTGAGCTAAACAGCCGCCCGTAATGCAAAGGCTCAAATAACTGTTTCAACTCAAAATTCTTATTTTGTTCATTCATGGTCTATATCTGCTCTATTTGTTTCTTTCAATGTGGACAATTCTGTTATTAAGAAATGGATATATCATCCTACAGAATAATTATAAATTGTGTTATATTATATTAGAACTTGAAGAGTCAGAGATTGTTTCAATATGATAAAACGATATTTATAATCATTCCGACGGATCATATATCCATTTCTTAATAATATACATAAATGTATATGCATATGTTTGTATTGTGGATGTGAAGTGGCCCAACAAGATGTCGATGAAAGTGACGATTGGAAAGTGAAAAGAAAAACTTAAAAGGAAGCAAATGTTACATCTCAAAATTCTTTTATTTTTCCGTAGACTTGTTTCAATGCATATGAACAGGTACCAGTCGTCTTTTCAAATTGTCACTTTCATCAATATATATATATATATATATATATATATATATATATATATGTATATATATGTATGAAACAAGCCAGTTATGGTATCATTCATAATAAAAAAATTGTTTATTTTCATGCGTGTCCACCTATGTTAGTTGAAGTCAAAGATTTATACTGCACTGTCAATCGGAGGCAACTTCTTTCGTTTCATTACTATCCTTTTGAATAGGGGAGGGTGCAACTCCATTCCCAATTTTTCCCTTCTTAACCACCCTGCTTAGGGTGTACTCAGTTAGCTGCTGAATGCACAGAAATTTGTCCTAATGAAGAAGTTTCCACACTCTTTGCTCAAACCGGGAATTAAACCCAGATCCCTCTGTGTGCGAGGCAATACACCATCTGAATGAACTTGATTGCACTTTCAGGGGGAAGTAGGTTTTTACAGGGCGGAGTAGCTGGACTGCCTTACAGGGCTACGAAGCTCCAACTGCCTTACTCTTTACTCATAGTTGAGGGAAGAAGTCAATTCATGTCTTTCCCAAGGTCATTAGTGCAAAGCAAACTTTAACAACCCTGGCTGTTAAACTCGGTTTACCATTCTCCACCCTGAAACCACATTTAGATTTTGACTGAATTTCTGTTCATTTTACCCTGTCATCGTGTCCCAGAAGTGACCCAGGCAATGGACAACACAACAGTGAAAGGTTTTAAAATTCAAGCATTTTAAACAAACTATTTGAATAATATTACATTTTTTTTGAAACCCTGAAAAAAAGTCTCAGCTGCACTCATAATGCATCGGTTCATGGGAAAACTAGTACCGTTACAATCACTGTGACTCTTGTCACTTGAAATTCAATGTCAGCCTTAAATAACTAAGCTTCAAGTATATTTTTCTTATCTGAGGCTGTCTTATCGGTGCCACTGGTCTTTCTGTTGGAAGAATATCTCTAACTACACATCCCGACCCTGAGGAAAAATAGATCAGTTTATCTAGCGTCAAACCATCTTGTGCTACGTGGGACAGTTATTTACAGAACTTAAACAAGCCTGGCTGTCACAGGGTCAAACTCAACTCCTACTTCTATTCTGACAGACGATGATTATTGCAGCTTTTATACGGTATATATAATAAATAAAAAAAACTCATGACATAAATTTTTGTAGATATGTAAGACTTGTCATTTTGGCTCAGTTGGTAAGAGAGCAGTCTATTGATCACTCGGTTGTGATTTCAAATCTTGGTAGCAAAGTTTTGCTATCGTATATCAGTTGCTTTAACGTGATGGAATAGACACAGTGAGGAGTTTACTCTCCTAAATTGGGTGAGGGTTGTTCTTGCTCTTGTTAGGGTAGAAAAACAAAGTCAACTCCAGCCTCCAACTTTGACTGGGGTTTGACAACTAGAGAGTGTTGAGTGACTGAACTGTTAACAAGATGAGTTCAAACTCAGGCTGAGACAGTTTGTCTTCTGTTGTCCTTGGGAAAGGCACGAATTTCTCTCTTCCCTCCTCAGCTATAGTTATGGAGTAGGACAGACTGTGCTCTCTAGCTATAGCTGGCAACCTGACAACTCTGATTCTAAACCAACCTAAAGAAGGCTGGGCCCCGTCAGTCTATCCTGCCCTTGGCACACCGATCATCAAATCATCTGTGGTGGTCCAATGATCTTGTACTTTGCTACAGGATTGAAAAAGTGCT
The DNA here is from genome assembly GCA_963457665.1 of Thysanoteuthis rhombus. Lineage (NCBI taxonomy): Eukaryota > Metazoa > Mollusca > Cephalopoda > Oegopsida > Thysanoteuthidae > Thysanoteuthis > Thysanoteuthis major. The sequence goes on along the minus strand of OY735200.1, from coordinate 85,617,801 downwards.
AACCATTGCTCTGTAATAGGCACTCTGTTTACCAAGCTCAGCTTAATCTGGCATAAGGCCACTACATTAGAGTACTCAATAAAGATCAATCTCTCTTGCCATGGCTTGTGATACTAGCATCTTTAAATGGCAGGCTTTACCTAATCTGGCATAAAGCCACAATAATGGAGCACCCCCTTGAGAATCTAAATCACTGACAATGGCTTGCAAGATTAGTTTGTATCAGCAGTCATCTTGTTGCTTTGTATATATGGTCTGTTTTCATTTCTGAATGGCTTCAATAAACCAGATAATTAAGTGACGTCTTGGAAACAGTTTCAAATTCTGGCTACAGAACACTAGTATCATTCTATCTAATACTTAAGAAAAGGCACAAACCTTGATTTTTCACTCTGGTCTTTCTGCTAGGGATGTGTTTGAATCTCTGTGAGCTGATTAAAAAAAAAATGAAACCACCGGACTGGTTTCAAGTTGAAGATTACATTGTTTAAAAATGTTTTTATCAGTTAAATCGCAACCTTTGGGTGGAAGTGTCCACTGTTAAGAACGGAGAAACAAACAGAAGAAAATCACACTATTCTTTATGTAAGTAGATGTTGAGCTTGGAAAACAGAATTAACTCCCTGAAAATAAACAAATTTGTTATCAAACTCTTTTTGCTCCAAGTAGCAATAAATGTTACTTACTTATTGTGCCAAGAGATGCCTACAGTAAGTTGAATTGAAATATTCATCGATGTTTCCTGAATTGGGTGCTGCAACTGAATGGACTGCATACATTTTTCCAAATGCACAAACATGTATTTCAAGCCTTGGATGTGTTCAGTACAGGTATTAAGTCTGTCCCACTTCCACCACAGAGTTGCCAATTTTGTGGTTTTATCATTAGATTTTGTGAGATCCCAACTTTTATAGACCATTTATACGAATGCATATTCTCATTCTGATGGAGCAAAGAGGTGGTGTGCCATGTAAGTCAAATATATTTCTTAGCGTGCCATCATCCGATAACGTTTGAGAAACACTGGTTTGAGTGTTTCACAAGTGAAATTCTGTCAGTTTCCTGAGCCAAAGCCTGCAATGAATTTATCTATTTTAATGAAGAGATTAAATCAGAATTAATTGCAAGTCAATCCTTTGGCTTAGGAAATGGGTGGGTGGGTACTTAGGCTTGGGAAAGGGATGGGTGGGTACTTTTCCTTGAAAGGAAATCAAACAATTTGTCATGGAAATGAAGATTTAAACAGGAAAAACATTTACATTGTTATCAGGTTTAAATCCTCTTACTGAATATCCATAGCCACCAAAGGTGACAAAGGGTTCTATCCTTTATATTTATATTTGCATGTGTTTCTATGTTTGGGTGTTTGTTTATGCGTTTGTGTGTTCCAGTGCACCTGGCCACACTGATTTATCTACAGGCCTCAGTACTCCACTAGATTGGCATCAGTACTCCACTAAATCCCGTCTATGAATTTTTTTTTTTCTTAAATAAAGCTTTTTTTTCAAACATTTTGGGGGCCTTAATTTGACAGGTTTATTAATAGCATCTAGATTTTCCAGAATCTAGAAATATGCAAGGGCTCATTCCATTCTAATAAATAGATACATTTACAGAATCAACATTTCTCTATCATGATCTGAAACCATGAGCAAGTGATTGGTAGGCGGCTCTCTTACGGACTGAGACAAACTGACAGGTCTTTATGTATCTACAAAATTCATCTTACAGATACATAATAGCTTATTTCACTCGAATAAATGAATACATTTGTACCAAGAAAAAGTATTTTTATAATTTTTTCCTTTATTATACATCCATAGAAAAAGTCGCATTAATCACCCTCAATTGGAATAGAAAAGTAATGGAGATTGACCCTGCAGCAGCCAGGTGTATTATTTAAATTAGATGTTTTTTTTTCTAAATGGAGGAAAATGTTTTTTAAAACAAGAGAGACACTGAGAGAGAGAGATGGGGAAAGCCTATTTGAGGCAAAAGCTAAGGGAGTAAACCCTGACAAAAAATCTGGAAGGAGGGACTCCTGGGGGTCAATTGAGAGATGCTATATCTGACATCCCCTCCATCTGCGTACTGATCTCAAAATCATTGAGCACCTTTCTCTTTTCAAGGCTTTCAGCAATATCGAGAAGTCGAACTTGGACACAACACTTCCTCCATACTAAGCATCCAGAATGGTGCTGCGGAAAAAAAACTTGAATAAAAAAAATGTCCTGTCTGCCAAGACGGAAAGAGTGATACCATTCAATCTCATTCACTTTTGATGTGCGAGAACCTTTTTTTTCTTTTTTCCATCAAATCATTGATTCAGTTACTTCCTATTTTCAATTTTACTGAACCAGACAGTATAAAACTGCAGGCTGCAATTTTACCTGCAGATACTATTAAACAATAATCGGTTCTTATATCAAAATTAAAGACCAATAAGTCTGTAGCATTCATTATTATGAAAATGACTGCATTGTATGTTCTTTCCCAACGCAGCAAACTAGAATGAATTGTTACAGTATATGCTGATTTATAACATGGACATTTTTTTTTAAACTACTCAAATATTACTTTTCAAAAAAATACGAAAATACGTTTAGAGAGAGAGAGAGAGATACGAATGTTGAAGCGCATGTATAGCCTCAACCCAGCAACAGTGTTTAAACCGGTACATCATGAGTAGCGGTGATTAATTCTGCAGTGATCAATTCTTCTTATTTCATAGCCTGTCATAGTCTGTCATATGCGGTATATTGAGTGTTTTGATTGGTCAGATTTACTGCAAAATTGAAGTCACGAAAAGAAATTCGTTTTTTCCAATTAGACTTGGCTTCTGTTCCATTTACCACAGTCAACAAAGTTGGAAAGAGATATATGTATTCTTAGCCACTTGCATTTTAAAACCTCATTAAAGTCAGATCAAACAGTGAAGTCCCCCCTCCACGCCCCAAATTGTTTACAGACTTAATGTCAAGTAGGTGAGAGTCACGGACAGGAGGAGGAGGACACTCTCCGATTGGACATCTTTTTTTTCCCAGTGCAAACACTCTTGGTAGTTTATGTATCCTGAATTGTTTGAAAACGTCAAAACATCCCTTCTCAGGAAAAAAACTGTAACTTCTCTTTTTTTTCGCCCAGGATTTTGATGGATTCATGGCACTATTGTTACGTAACCAGCAAGGGAGAAAGAAAAGAATTGATACAAAAAAAAAAATAAATAAATAATAATTTAAAAAAAAAATAGGGGCTCACTTCTTCAGCCCCCTTTTTTTTCATTGTGCCAGGATGTAAACATCTGCTTGCCAATTCCTTTGATGTATATCAAATATAAACGAGAATAAAAGCTTGAATCTTTCGACCACAAAGAGAGTTGCAGCAGACATTGACAAACAAGAGACAAAGATTCGAAAAGTTCCGCCCACTCAGGTCTGTCCACAACTTGGAACACCCCACAAACCAGGTCTGGTTAGTCATTCAATAGAAACTGTCACATGACCAATGTCTTTTGGCACAATGCTGTGTTGGGGGTGATCAATTAGAAAATCGGTAAAAATGAGGTGATCAATGAATGAGTTACTTCTCCTGCCTTTCGTTGCATCACCAGAAAATAAGAATTGAAGAAAACAATCAAGTATGAACCCTGCCGGACAGAAACTAAGGAAGCGATCTAACATAAATTTACATTTTAAATTAACCCCCCAATGCAAAAAGCTTATTGGGAGGGGGGATTAAAAAAACAATGTTGTTTTCAAACATGATAAGGAATAAACGTTCGAATTTTCAGTCCTCTAGCTCCATTTTGACCGTCTGTAAGCATGACAGAATCACAGCCAGACTGAATCACTACAAAACTGAAGAAACCTATATTGACCATGTTGACAGTTTTGGTTGACAGTTTCTAACAATCATACCACCCTCCCAATTCAGTTGTGTCCACATGAGAAAAGGTATTTTTATTGTAAGTGTGCAATGAAGAAGACATTAAACTTTGGGAATAAAATGGTTCCGTTGTTGACAGGTGGAACATTAGAGACTCATAGACGTAATGGCAATTGAAGTAGAGACTTAAGGAAATGGTGTTGTACTGCACAATTGAACTATTGAAGAAGACTGTCTATTGTGCACACAATTGGGGTGTAACTCCACGTAGGAAGGGCTCGATTAAGAGGCTAGATGAACCCAAATCTTTGTGTTCTGTCCTTTGTGTATTGAGATTACCAAATATCCAACAAAAGAAGGTTCTCTCCTTTTAGTGTCTATGTGATATGTGTGGCACAGATTTTACAAGGATGCAATCACCTGTAATAATTGGCTGTTTTATTTACCTCGGTCAATGAAGTTGGAAGAGATATGTGTATTCACTCGTGTCTGCCTGTCCGTCTATTTGTTTCACGATATCTCCCGAACTTCTCAATGAATTTCAATGAAATTTTCTGAAAGGGCGGATAATACTATACAGACGAGGTGATTAAATTTTGGTGCGGTTCATTGATATGACACTAACTATGGTATCAGCCTACACGTAGACTAAAGTAGAATTTATTTAGCTATTGATAAAAGGTTTCTTTTTTAAAATCTGGTTGCTGCTTCTTATTTGGTGATCATAACCAGCTGCACAAATCTTTGAAATTTTATGCAATTTGACATGAAAGTATTTTTACCTTCAAAAAAAAATGATGCCCTCACAGCAAAAGAGTAAATGTTGATTTTATTATTTTTTAAGAGTGATTTGGTAGTTTAGGATGCACCATTTACCTTTGCAAGTGAAATTGAAGAGGCATAAGTATTCATTTGTGGTTGTCCTTCTATCTGTCTTTCCACACACTATCTCCATAAGTTCTCCATGAATTTCGATTAAATTTTTGGGTGGTTGGGCAACGTACTACAGAAGAAGTGATTAAATTTTGGGTTGTATCCACGAATTTATTTCCATTCGAGATATATTTTTATCATTCTGCATGAAAAAAGTTAAAGACCGACAGTTGACAAAATTTAAATTTCAAGGGAAGTAACTCAGTGTTTATACACATTTCGAGAATTATGTTTTTTTCCTTGTTCTTCAATATTTCATTTTTATTCAGACTTTGGTTGGTGTACAGTGAGGGCAAAGGTGCGCGCTCTCTGAGTGCTTTCTAGTTCTTTTATTGTTCATTATGTGCTTCAGATGTATCTTACGAAACGCGTTGATTAAATCTCATTATAGAAACGAATATTGCTGACCTTCATCACAAAGATAATTGATCTTTGAGAATTAATTAATTTCATAATAATTAGAATTGGCGTCTCATACTCTAGCATAGTTGACATTCCCATTGTATTAGGTTAGAGCCAGGGTAGGATTCGATAATTCAGACCACTGTCAATGGAGTATGAGATGCAAAAGTAAAGCTCTTTGGAAAGGAACAACGGTTGATCTCCGGAACTTTGTACTTTTATTCATAAAATAGCAAACTTCATAAGTTTTAAAAGATTACATTTGCTCTAGACAGAATAAATGAACATGATGTGATTTTCCTGGTTCTCTGTCCGTGACACTGGATTCTTCCATTGAATGGTAATAATTCTGCTGATAAACTTACTTCCTACCCACCATCTGAAACTATGGAATCTTCCAGGTAAACTAATTCAGTATTTTTTTGGGGGGGGGGGGGGTTGCTTTCTAAAAAAACGTCTTACAGAAATCTGAATATATGTGATCATTTCTCAGGGATCAAACATGTAAATCATATTTTTTAAAATGGATCAGGACACTTATGTATAGCAATGATCAGCAATCTTATCTTGCCGGTTGTTTGTGGGTTCGATCCTCATAGGATCTCTCGGTATCCATGGTTTGATACCAAATTATACTAATTAGGTCTACTTATATAATGAATAGTGTGAATTGTTTTTGTTTCTCTGCCTATAACAGTCAACTCATCCTTCAAAAGTTTACAATCTCCTATATACTGTTTGAAATCATGGACTCTTCCATTGAAAGAGATGCAGGATTTTTTTTATTGATAGATCATGTCAGGGAAATTGAAATGTATCCGTTTATTCTTTTCACGGGGATCAACCAGTAAGTAAACAGGTCTGGTTAGACATTCAATAGAATCCAGGATGTGACCAACATCTTTTGGGCAGCATCCCATGCTGGGGATGATCAATTAAAGAAGTGGAAACAAGGGTGATCAATGGATAAGTTACTTCTCTCATTTTTTGTTGGGTAGCAATCACTAAAAATGTCCGAATTTAGAAAAAAAAAAAAATGAATGTGAATGCTACCGGACACAAAGTAAGGGATCAATCTAGCATTGACTTAAATTACAAATTGAACCCTCTCTAAAAACCTATCGGTGGGTTATATTTAAAAAAAACAACAAAGAACCGTTCTTTCTAGACATGGTAAGAAATAAATGTTTGAACTTTCAGATCTAGCTCCATTAGAACGGTCGGTGTGCATGATACATATATAGTCAGTCAGCCACACCAACTTGAAAAATGAAGAAACCTAGGTTGACATTTTTGGTTGACGATAATATTTGATCAAATCATAAACTAAGTATTTTTTTTTCAAATCCTCTTAATCAAAAAACAAATTTCAGACTATGCACAATTAAAAACCGTGAAAGAAATGTCTCTGAAGAAACCCTTGTAAGTTCCTAAGATGAAGCAATACAACAAGAAATATTTTTCTTTTTTTTTCTTCTGGTGGTGAGAGTTTTCTGAATTGAGAAATGCAGTATGTTTCCAGAATGTTGTATTTGGGATGCTTGTTAGTTAGGGGAAGTGGGATTGGTGGTGGGCCGTACAAGTGTTATCTTACCCTGACAGACCACTGGCTTCTGATCTTCCTGGTACCTTCGCATAACCTTCTTCCTCTGACCACTCTGCCTCACCCCCCAGCTCCAACCCCCTGACTCCCCTTCTTCATGCCCCCCACCTCCCAACTATCTCTATCGCGACAAGACCACTTTGCCTCGTTTCTTTTTCTTTTCAACATTAATAGGAGAAAGTGTACGTGTTAGTATAAGGTACTTACTAAACATACACACAAATATTTATTATCCACGCACATACATGTGTACTTACGAAGAAGCACCTACATTATTACTTATGTTTGAGTATGCATAAACGGGACTAGTGTGTGCAATCATTTATTAATTTTACGACTTGTTAACTTTCCTTTTTTTCTTAAATTATGAATTTTATTTTATTTTATTTTATTTTTAGTGATGAAGAAGGACCTTTGAGGTGATAGTGACCAAAATATTAATGGTAGTGTTCGTTGCAGGGGCATTTTTTAAAAATTGTTTATTTTATTATTAGCACTTAAAACTGACATACGTAGACATGTTAACTCACGTGTACATTCCAAAACCAGCTCAAAGACACGCATTGGAGGATAAGTAAATCTTGAACCGGTCTGGTGGTTGGACTTTACTTACTCAATGGCTTACTCAATGGCATCGGTATTTCGAAAACGGGCACTCACCATCGGGGTAAGCAATTTTCAGCTCTTTTTCTTCCGCGTTAGGATCAGCCCTAGAGTCCCCGGCGCCCCGGGCGAGCTGAACTCTAGCGCCCTTTAAAGTATATTCCAGTGGTGGAAATTAGAGTGTACGCGAGGGTACGGTATATTTCGCAACTTCCAGTTTTTTTTAAAACGTTCAATAATGGCGGTATCGTCGTATACCTAGTTCCGAAAACCCAGCCTCGTTGTACACCTAGTTTCCATCACTGGACTTCACCTCGAAGCATTTTCGTATTTTGACTGTTTTAATCTGTTAATGTTTATTCAATTTTCCATTTGTATTTTGAAATCTCCACCGTCTCAAAGACTCATGACAAGCGCCCCCTAGCCCTTGGTACCCTGACCCCCACTCAGTGTGGCCATGCTTCAATAACCGTAATATTTACCTCTGCACCTGCATGTGGAAATATTTTTTTTTTTTTTTCAAAATAAACAGAACGAATTATACCGTATTAGATGACAAATAAGAACCTCCTTATTTCTGGTTTCAACAGAAATCGTACGGAAAAAAACAAACATTTTTCTCTGAATTCCTTTCATTTATCACGCGGGTTTTTTTTTCTCTTAATTCCTCAAGCTCTGGCAACGGCTGGCTGTGTTTACCTTCTGAAACATTTTTAGTCGGGGTTTTGTAACAAGCCGACAAATACTGTACTTTTATGAATTCAAATGAATGAAATAATTCTAAAGAACTATTCCCACAGCTGTGAATTGTTGACAGGTGTCCTTAAATATAGTATATCTCAACGCGAGCACGTGTACATACAGTAATGCTTTATACGCACCCCATATCGGATTTCCCCGGCAACAACCCCACCCTACATCCCCGTAGCAAGCTTCGTAAACTTTCACCAGGACTTTGAGGCCAAAAATATTACTTCCTTGAAGCATTTCAGATACTTAACTTTTACCCCCGAATTTTACCTGGACAATGTACTGATGCGTCTACGAAGCCGGAAAATACAATCCATTTCGTGACAGCCCTTGTTTTTTTAAATCAACATTTTACGTATGTACAAAATATTTACGCGAAACAGATGTTAATTTTTTTTCCAACATAATCTTCTTCCTCGTCAATGCACTTGATTCAGTGGCGAATATCAGATCCTACATTATACAGAGAAAAATTTCAGATCGAAATCCAGCAAATAACTACGAATCAGGCTACGGACTTATTGATCCGATCTCGTAGATGTAGGTATGGAATTATTTTTTTTAAATCGTGGTACTGAATTGAGTTTATAGCAAAAGTAGAATATACCAAGTGTTCACAAAATTTCAAGGGCCCTGCGCTAAATGTCGGCAAGCTATTAATTCCGATTCATTGATTCTGCACTTGCTCTATCAATATAGTCCTATACTCTCCTCAACTTTTATTAACAACTGGGTGTTTAATTTTATAACTAATTATCATCTTTCAATTAAGGTTATTACTTGAACTCAGTGATTGATTGGAGCGTGGTATTGATGTCTTACATATAAGATACATAAATACAATGGTGTTTGAAACTGAAGTCATAGCTACTGCACAGGGGTGAAAACAAAAATGAAGCATTACTATTCCTTGAATGTCGGACATATTTGTTGTATTATCTGGCTGTATAGCAAATAAGAAAGATTAGATTCATTACTATATAAGTATAAAAAATATGTGTTTTAATTTTAACGTGTATTTGCTTGGTTGAAGTGGTTTCTGTTCAATGATTAGTGATAATCTGATTTTTACATGCACAAGCATCTCTTGTACCAATGACTGTGAAACTGAAACACTTCCACCACCTCTCATTTACTCCTCCCCCTTCGATATGAGTCTGAAATTTCAAGGGATAGAACTCGTGTTCATTTGACAATTTCTATCAACAGAATGGTCTCATTTGACAGTCTTCCAAGAAGGCAATCCAGGAGTCTGAACTAGCACATCTATGGTCTGACTTCCAGGCTTATCTTTTTTCAAGTTTGTCATTTGCTTATTGATTTCCGTTTTTATGTGAACATACCACAAATTTTCCGTATAAGTTTTTGTCAATGTGCAATATATCACTTTTTGTCCTAATCGGGAGGGTTAATATATCATCTTAGTAACTTACTTTTCTCTTGAAACTTTTCTTAACATTATACTGTAGCCCCCCAGCTATGACGTGGATGTTGGGGTCCAAGAAAGACGACCACATTATACCTGCACTGTTGATGATTGTAAGTCAATTATAAATGCCAAAATGTATTCACAGGTGAATGAGGGTGTGGTTTTGATAACAAAATCAAAGAAATTATGTGTTAAACACCACATAATCCTTATTATCAATTTTTCGCTAGAATTTACCTTAATCTTAATTTTTGTTGCTTTTTATTGCAAACTCAGGCTGGGTTCTTTTCTGCTATTCGTAAATAAATTAACAGCATTGATTGGAATAATGAATTAGTTCCTGATGAGAATTGAACTTATAATCCTCTTTACTGAAGGGTTGCTTGCTTAATGATTGACCGCTCTAACCACCGAGCTGCTGGAACTTTGTGGCTTGCGTGAATCCAAAATGAACCTTCAAACTCATTTTCAATCCCAATCTCTTCTGCCTCATGTTTAATTGATTGCAAATTTGAGACATTTTGATGAAATTCTGTTTATATTCTGGATGAAAAGATGTTAATATAGACAAAAAGGTTGAGAATTACCACCCCATCCACCTTTTGTCGTTAACTATCTATCAAGGTACTCTTGTATTGTTCATTACCAACAATCAAGGAAAAGAAATGAATTTTGTGAAAGAATGATGAAAAACTAAAATAAATGGTTGAAATGTTGAATTCTGGTTTTGATGTCAAGGGTAGCAAACCTTATTATCCCAAATCCTCAAATTGTTGAGCTTTAATACTATCAAGTGGTTAAGTAGACACTCTTCAAAGTTGTTTGGGATTATTTTCTCATCAAAAGATCAAGATGGTATTCCAACAAGTGATGACAAGATCGGATCTAAAACAAAGTGAATACAATACTTGGCTATATACAACATTACATTGATAAGGAGAGCTTCCTTCTACTTGATAAATCTTTGGTATGAGGAGAGCCACCAAGATCATTCTGAGACTGGGGAATATATCTTACACTAAAAGATAAACTTAATCTAGAGGCCCTGGAATACAGAAGAAAACATGCTGACCTGAAGGGAGTCTATAGAATCCGGAGGAATATGTATATAGTGGATACTGACGTTCATTGCTCAAAATGTCCTGATAAGAAAATGCCGACTCCATCTATCTTCAGTAAAACTAGTGGATACAGACATAAAGTTCAAGTTCAGACTTCCACTGGTGTTAGAAAACATTTCTTCTTGGCAAGTGTTGCAAACGCATGGAACTGCCTGAGTGAAAGGACAGTCACATCCAGGAATGAATATTTTCAAAAATAACCTTTCTTCTTATATCAGTCAGATTTAATTACCAATTTCTTATTAGTTTAATTCCACCTCAACTATACTGAAGCTGGCTTGATGACACAGCTCTCAAAAAAGCCTATTGCAAGTACATTCCAGTACATAAAAAAAAGTAGCCATCAGATGGCGGATGTATTATCTAAATACGTAAAGCAATAAAAACAGTTTTAAGGCAAATTGACTCCTACAGAATAGTCGTGTAATATTCAATGTACAGAACAATGATTCCCAAAGTGTGCTAGGCTAAATGTCAGCCATAGAGTGACGGTTAGTGAACTAGTCTCCCAGATTATTACTAATACTTGCACTGACCCATAGTAATTCAGAGCTTAGGAACAACCATTGAGGATTAAAATTGATCATTTAGTAGATGTTTGCAAAAAAAAAAAACAGAGGTGATTAGTGTAGATGCTCTTCATGGAAAAAGTGTAAAGTGTAAATTGAATAGACAATTTGGAATAAATAGACTTACTTATTTTTTTGAATTTATGTGAGAAATACTGTTAGAAATGACAAAGAAAATTTATCTAATCATTTTATGACATTAATCTCAACTGTATATTCATTTGAGTGTTACAAATATGAAGAAAAATATTTTGTTTTGTTAATTGCAACTCCAACCCTAACCCCTAACTCTAAAGCCTAAATACCAACCTTGAGTTGTATCTTTCGTGAGCAGCAACAGTTTAGATAATTGTCTATTTTAGTTACCCCTCCCCCTCTTTTTTTAATTTTTGAAAACCCCAACCAAACAATTATCAGATTAAAGATCAGCTAGACATTTTTAATGCTTCATTTATGAGTTACATATATATGAATAATACATACAATACTCAGTTACTTATATACAATACAACAAAATGAATCCAATAAAGTAAACAAACAAATGAAACTTTTACTTATTGTTTATCTTGAAGTTATAGATATTTTTTGTAAAATTAATTGCTCTTTTAGTGCCCCAGCTTTCTTCATTACCACAAAATATTTTCATGTAAAAAAAATACTTGGGGTAAAAAAAAAAACGTTTATTTACAAACCTGATTAAAAATTTACCGACACACTCTGTGACCCTGCAGACAAGCTCTCCTTCCGGCGTCATTTGTAAACAAAAACAAAACAAAACAATAGCCAGGTCAAGGGAGATAATATTACTTTTCATCTGGCTGTTGTTTCTTTCTCTCTCTTTAACCACCTACCCTCTCATCCAGATATAGCAGCCTTTCGTGTCCCCATCTCTCTTTACTGTTTCATGGTAACTAGGGATGTCAGAGGTTACGTGTTTTAACAGAGTTGATAATGAGTTCAATTCACACATGACATTCTATTTTGTAACCCTCTACCAGACTAAGGTAAACTTGGTAAATATCTACATTGCGCGCATGCAGGATACAGTTGACTTGCGAGCTAGTTTTCAAGACCTCTGTTGAAAAACATTGACCAAGACTATAGGTTTCTTCAGTTTTTATGTTGGCTGGCCATGTATGTATCATGGTCATGTCAATGGAGCTAGAGCAAGGCTCTCGAACCTGGGGTCCATGCATACATGAGGATCCATCAAAAAATGCTCGGGTTTCCATAGCAGTGCTCCTTTTTAACGTGACATTGCAAACCTTGTGGCAGAGAAAGTTCATCCATTACACAGCTATCAAAAAACGTGATTATTGTACACAAACATGTTCCATATATTACAATTGCAATAAATGTAATCTATTTACAGTTTTTAAAGGTCAAAAATTGTTTATTATCGTAGTTCATTAAGTGCAGTCAGAAAATTGATGGTAAAAATAGTGGTCCACCTGAATATATCCTTGAATTTTCAAAGTTTCAAAACCACTGAGCTAAAGGGATAAAAATTTAAAAATTTGCTCTTTATCCAAGAATAAACGTTATTTTTTTTTCATTCTCTTACCCCCCCCTCATAATTGGTTTCTAGTGGGAATTCAGTTTGCCTTGTCATCATCATCATCGGTCTTTTAATGTCCGTCGTTGGGCATAGACCTTCCCCAGGATTCACCACAATTCCCCGTCATGGGCATTGCAGAGCCATTGATCCCTCAGTTTGAGTTCCGAAGCATTTAATGCTGTTTTTCTTTCCTTTGAAAATACAGACTTTTTTAGTGATCAGTGGCCAAAAAAGGCAAGTGAAGTAACTTGTTCATTGATCATTTTTTTCTAGTTTTGTTATTGATCACCCCAATGCGGCATGCTGATGAGTGACTAATCTGACATGTTTGTGTCTTGAGTTCAATACTTAGGGTATGCTCCACTATTGTGGCCTTGTGGCAGACTACACTCAGCTTCATAATCACAGGTTTCCCCCATCATACAAAAGTAGAGCATTCATGCAAAAACCTAAAATAACTGAAAAGGCAGTTACCACCATTTGGAGGGAAAGATCCCAAATATGTTGATGATGGTATGTTTGGCTGAATCATCAGAGGTTGGATTGGTTGTTGAGGGAGACCGGAGTTCAGTTGGGAGAGGGAGAAGGTACATGCTGCCTCTATAACAACTAAAAAGTAGCATATATCTTTTTAAAAGCAAGGGATGCCTTTAACCATGTATATTAGTTGGCTTCAGAGGCCAATTTTGCTCTTTACCTCTGTTTTGTAAAAAGTGGATCTTACAAAATGAAATTATCCATCGAATGCTGATTTTTCAGATTATGAAAATATTTGCCTCAATCACTTAACCTCATGAACTCTCAGTCCGTACCCCTTTAGAAAACCTATATTTAAGCTCCCGAGAAGAAGTTTCGTCCATTCACATAGGTGAGAATGTTGGGGGCCTTCATCCACTCACCATATATTGTGAACCATGCTTTAATGAACCACATTATATCAGGAGACACCAGTAGGGCATGAGTGTCTACTGGGGTGGAGTGCAAATAGGATATCCCCCCCCCTGAATCCAGCCTTCTCATAGAGAGTGAGGAGGTTTGAAAGTTGGAACCTTATAGAGGCTAGGGATCAAGGGTTCACTATGAACATCAACAATTTAGAAAGAGTCACAGCTTAAGAATTCTCTAGTCATTTACCTGACAACCAACCTCCGGATATATCTCTCCCCCCTCATTGCATAATATCCTTTTACACTTACCTGAAAAAGTGTTGGCATGCATCCATGTTGTAGACTACTCCTTGGCGATACCAGATGACCTTGCTGTCAAGCTATAAAGAAGAGATCAATCAGATATACTTGAAATCATGAATATTGAAGTCTTGTGCACTCTCAGATCTGTACAAATGGTTGCCTAGTGCTAAAATGACTATGCAACATTCCATAGCTATTTCTCATAGAAAAGTGAATTTCCGCTTGATGCCCTTTGACCAGAGCTTCCCAAAAGTCTTAAATTGGCGACGCATCTTTCAAGATTAAAATTTTTTGCGGCACATTTCCTGAGTTTAGTTTGCCAAGTCAAATATGTAATGTCATCCTGGCAGTTCAACTGACTTGGGAAAAGTATCTTCTGAAAGATATGCTGTATTTCCTCAATATCACGATACACCCAGAGATTATTAGTGACACAATAAAGTGTTGCGATACACATTTTGGAAAGCTTTAGACCAACAAGTGACTCCAAAGTTAAAATTTAAGTTTTTGATTCTCCTGCTCCGAGAGAACTTTACAATTCTCTTGGGCAAGCCACCCAATAAGAAACCTGAAATCAATTTGATGTTTTTGGTTGTCAAGGGAATACAGTTCATTGGTATTAGTTATTTAGTACGCTTACTTACAAGGCCAAAAGCTGGGGTACCCTGTGAAGATTGGCCTACAGTAGTGATAGTCTATAAGACAAACTTGCTAGCCATTACTCTGTTGCAAGTAGAGCATGGTTCACAATGTGATATGTACTAAAAATTTGTCTAGTGTGGTAGAAGACCAAAGTAGTGGGGTACCCATTGAAGATTGAACTCTCTACGCTAGTAAGTCAGTCTAAGTAACAATGGGAAGTGTATGACAAAAATAAGGTAAGTAAAACTAGTAATAAAATAATAATAGTGACTATGTCTTGGCTAAAAAATGAAAATTGGTTTCCAAATATGTCATAAGCCAAGAACAAAGTGCTTGAGAAGTGGCAAGATTTTCAGCTCTTGAGTGAAGAAATATTTTATTGATACAATGTTAGCGTTCTTATACTGTCAAAAACTCTAAATAAGGATCTCAAGTTTTTGATCCATGATTATAAGTAAAGCATCTGTCTATCAAAAGAAAACTCTTTGGAATTTATGGCCAGTTGGAATATATGACCAGTGACAAAGTTCCAGTCTCCAATGTCTGCATCAGCTTAGTGATCCTTGCCAGTTTCAAGTCAGGTCAAGACCAGGACCTTATTCTTTTTGACCACACCTCTTCACAGGATGCAAGTCCACCAAAGGGATACATACTTCCACCCTAATCACACAGCTTAGAGTATACTCAATCTGTTGCTGAGTGCATAGGGGAATTCCCACTTATGAAGAGTTTTCCACACTCTTTGCTCATAATGAGAATCGAGCTCAGGATCTTCTTCACAAGAGGCAGACGTGCTAATCTATACAAGTGGCTGGTCCATACTTATATTGTGCTTCTAAGGTAGATAGATTTCCTACTTTTATCTGATAAAGCATGTTCAAGCACATTTTATGACACTAAAATAAACAACACGTTTAAGTAGTGTTATCAAAAACCTTCACATAAAATAGTGTTATTTTATTTTCTGTTCTTATATACATTATTGAAATAATCTTTTTCTTTGTGGTGCCAACTGGGAACATCCTTTGTTATATTTCTCATATCAGCTTAGTTTATTGCTTTCGAGCAGCAGAACAATTTTCTACATGTAAACAAATATGAATGAATGAGAACCGGAGGTTACATTGAATTGTGTGATAATAATTTATCTGAGGCCAGTGGGTTTATTTCACTGGTGTAGTTACACTTCCTTCAAAACTTTGGAAGAAAAACCACAGCAGGGATTGGTAAATTATAGCCTGTGGCTTCATTTCATCGGGCCTGCCGACTTCATTGAATATTTGACGTTGCATAGAAGCATTCCAGAAACCTGGCAATTTGAAGTGAAATTGGTCGATATTTTTCTCCAACTGTATTCCAAAAGAAATCACATATTTCTCTTTGATTGATGGATTTTGGAAGTCTATGTTGGTAAATACTCCTGAATACCTATTGAGAAAAACATTAAACAATTCTCATAGCTTTAAATAATCATGGTTTCATTTTTTATTCATCTTGGAGCTGCAAAGCATGAAAACATTGTTAATCTGGTCTATCTCAAAAAAGTTTGTTTCCTCCTGATTTATAGATACACCACTCTTTTCAGAAACTGTTGAAACCAGAAACCTTCAAGAATTCAGGATTTTCTTTTATTTTGGAATGGCGTCATTATTTAAATCTATAATAACAGATGTTTCCTCTTCTGCTTTTCACTTTTACCCATGAAGGAATCTGCAGGTCTTTCTGGCATTTTTACAGTCTTCAAAGTGAAAAAAAGATCAGCCAAAAATAAACAAAATATCTGTGAGGAGCAGAGGCTCATCTGACTAGTAGGAGCACTGAGATACAACTGCATGGTATAGATTGAGCCAAGGCAGCATTGAAAATATAAATTTCACTGTGCTCTACAAGGCCTCGAATGAAACGTTTGTTGAGTGTGGTTTGCATCTAGTCCCATTTGGTGCCAATATTATACTAACCTCCTGATACTTCAGAGAATGTAACTCCAGGAGCAATGGCCAATAGTAAATGGTCTGGGTATTCTAAATAAATAGGACCAGCTTGTGTAACAGGAGGTTAGCTTCAACTGAATACTTGCAGAATAGAGTAGTAATCTGTAGTTCCTAGTACAAGGATATTAGAAAGCCATTGGGTTTGGGGTTAATACCCACATGTTAATGTGATGAACGTCACCCTGGGAAAAAGTGTCCAATTTATGAAGCTTCTTGAACTTCAGAATTTGAGCTAAAAGATTGCATGCCTATTATTTTGAAACTGGATGAGAAGATTGATAATCGACTGTTTCACAAAAATTGGCCTTTTGTTACATTATTTTTTTAGTAAATACAATTTTAAAAGAAAGCTTTTTTCCCCCTTCTTTTTAATTGTAAATAATAGGTATTAAGGTAAAGAAGTTTGATACTCAAAAAATAATTAACCTATCTCCCTAAACCCATTATTTATTTCATTGATCATTCATTTTATTTTGGTAAATTCAAATAGTAAAAATAAAGGGAAGCCATTCTCACTTGGTACACTACAACAGATTGTTTGCAGTCTACATCTGTCCATCAGTGTATTACTGAATGTTGATAGACTATAAAACAAATGGATTACAAGGATATTTAGAGGACTCTGCTCTCTACAACTCATCCCAGCCTCGTAACTGTCTATATTCAGCTTTGGTAGACTGACCCCATCAGACCAGCTGAATGGATGCAGTATAATGTTTGCATAGCTTTTTTTTCTCTTTAAAAAAAAAAAAAATTGTTCACCAATATGCAAACATAAAAAAGGAAATCCTAACTTTTTAGTCATAGTTTTTAAGTTTAGTGATTTTTTAATAAGCTTTAACTGGTTGGCTTAGTACGTGCCTTCAGAAGGCTGATTTGATTCATAGTCACACCAGCCTTCTAAAGACATGTACGAAAACGGTCAAGGCTTATTATACCTGAAAACCATAACTAAAAAGTTTGGCCTTCCTTTTTTACACTTTTCTTATATTCATTTAACCCTTATTGCAGAATTTACCAACATATATATATATATATATATATATATATATATAAAATCAAAAAGATTTTAGTAAGTTTACACATTAAGTGGGAGTAGCTTCCCTTTATTTTTATTTGTTTACTATGAAAAATGAAAGATCATATTTTCATTTGATTAGCACTTCCAAGAATGGTAATGAATGATGTTAATTTGAGACAGACACAAATAAATTACACTTGGCAAAGTTAAACAAGTCCACAGTCAAAAATTGATCTGATGATTAGGACTGTTTTGCCTGATCAGTGTTAAACAAGTTAACATTTGTTATTTACATACTTAACCTATTTACTCAAGTACAATGCCATCTCCAATATAATTATTGTGGCCTATATTCTGTAATATATTATATATCATATCCTTTTTTTTTCACACTTGAATGTGATACTTCTCAATTTTGACCCGAACTTTTTATATCAAATTTCTCACATTAAACACAAGTAAGTACTGCAAATTTTTGGTGAAAAAAAGAATCTTAGAATTTCAATAAAATGGATGAAAAAAATAAGAATCATAACAATATAAAATAGTATATTATGATTCATTTATTCAATTATTTATCAACAATCTTCTTATCAGTTTAATCTCCCTGCAACTGAAGATGGCTTAATGATCCAATTGTGCTGTCAAAAAAAGCCTATTCCAAGTACATTCAATATATTATTGAATTTTAGCAACAAAAATTATATTTAAGATCAAATTGTACTTGATAAAATAGGTTAAGTACGAAAATATCAAATGTTCGATTGCTTAAAAGAGATCATTCAAAAGAGTCCAAATTGTCAAATCATTTTGAAATTAAACTTTGCTTTTCACTCTTATCTTATATCTAGTCTGTTTTTCCCTCAGCTTCATCAACTAATGACAAGACAATGATAAATATAATAACTCGTTTCTGTCAGTAACTCTTGCCTTAATTCCTGACCACTGACAATCCATTTTGTCCTTATTTTTAATGCAGTTCTATTATAAAACTGTACATAAGGCATTTTGGTAGTAAAAATATGTACAATGCATTTTTAAGATAAAATCATCGCTATGTATTGATTCTATATATATGGTATCTCTAATCTGATAGTAAATCTTGCCTTCATTCCTGACAACTGACTATCTATTTCTTTATGATATTTAATGAATGACCTGCAGGTCAAATAGACCAGGCTTATTTGTGGGGTTTAAAATTTACAGACTCGATATAAAATAGCTCCTTGCCGAGGGTCACATTTGAACCTATATGGGAAATCTTCAGCTAATGAACTAAGGTTTTTTTTAAATAATTATATTGGTAACAATGGAGGTGTGAGTAGTGAAACAGGCACAGAAACGGAATTGGCCAGTTTGAACCTTGACCAAAGAGACTTGGATTTTAAACATAAAAGGCAAAGCCTCCTGTCTCTTGAGCAATAAGTCCCAGTGGAGTGTGGAGGCTGGTGACGAGGTCCCAGTTTATGTTGCATGCATCAGCTTGGTGATCCTTGCAAGTCTCAAGTCTGGTCGAGACCAGGACTTTGTTTTTACAAGTTTTTATGACCACATTGTCAAAGAGATAACTCCACCTTGATCGCACAGCTTAAAGTGTACTCAATTAGCTGCTGAGTGCACAGGGAAATTAGTCACAATGAAAGAGTCTTCCAAACTCTTTGATCAAGCAGGGAATTGAACTGGGGACCTTCTGAATGTGGAGCTTCCATTTACTTTGCACAAATGCTCTTGAGTGCTGCTTCTCATGATTTGAATACAGAAAGGAAAAAAATGAAAGAGAGACAGGAAGGAAAGAATGAAGAAAAGGAAAAAAAAAAGGAAGTGAAGAAATAGTTGAAGAGGAAAAAAGGAAAGAAACAAGGGAACTGAAGGAAAGGAGAAGAAAGAAAAACAATATAGGAGGAGGAAAAAGAAAAAAGGAATGAAATAGGAAGGAAACAAGAATCAAAGGAAATGTCTTTGTAAAGAAAGATGGTGTGATAATTTTAGGTGATGTGTATTTTTCAATATGTTGGCTATTAACATTTTCTTAGGATACCACAGAAAGATTTTAAAGAAGTTTGCTTTATTCAAAGACGTACACCAATTGACTTGGTTTTATGTGAATTTAAAGTCTTTGAAGATTTTGATCTTTTCCATGTACTGACTGCTTCCATGTTTTGTACTCCCTCCCTCGACAGACATTCATTCTCTCTGTTCCCTCTCTATTTCTCTATCTCTTGGTTTCACTTGTACAGACATTTTCTTTACTTCTCTCTCTAATCCTCTCTCTTGTTATACTTCACCCTCTTTTTCAATCCCTCTCAGATATCACTATTCTTCAGTTTTTCTCTTCTTTTCTTTCATCCCTCCTTCTTTTCTCATTCATTCCATATTTCTTTCGCTCAGCACATATGTGCGTAAATGGGGAAAAATCTCTTTAGCGGTGTAATAAAATTTTTTTACCGAAAAATGCACTCAATTCTATAAATCGTCAGTGAAATAAAGAAAACGTCTGTTTTTCTTCTACTTGGCAAGCCTAACAATTCCATCCAAAGTCTCAATTAGAAGCTGTCAACCAAAACTGTCAACATAGGTTTCTTCAGTTTTCAAATGGGTCTGGCTGGCTGTGTATGTATGTATGCATCATACTCTCAGACTGCACCAATGTGGCTGGAGGGCTGAAAATTTATGCATTTACTCTTTGCCTTTTTTAAAGAATTTCCTCTCTCAAGTGGCATTTTAGAGGGGTTTCAATTTGCAATGTAAGTTTATGTTAAATTCATCCATTATTTTGTGTCTGGCAGCATTCACACTTGTTTTTTAAAAATTCAGACTTTTTAGCAATCATAGCCCTACAAAAGGTGGGAGAAGTAACTCCCCTTTTCCCCATTTTTCATTATTTGATCACCCTCAACATGGCATGCTGCCAAAAGATGTCGGTCATGTGACAATTCCTATTGGGTGACTAATCAGACCTGATTATTCTTCCAGAGAACTATCATTGCACCATGTTTGACTTTAACCAAATTCTGAACTATTTCATCATGACTCACAACTGAAATTTTCTTCTTAGTATTATCATTATTTACTACAAGAAATATAAGGATACTTATTGCATTTTGTATATGTGGATAGAAGAAAAAAATATCTATTGCAAGGGATGCTACTCTTCTTTATTATCATCAAGTAGGTTATGTCCCTTAGATAACAATGTTTATTTAATTGATTTGGGTTGTTACAGACAAAAATAAATATACAAATACTTGTGGCTTATTATTGTAGACTACTCTTTTGACACCATCTTATCTATGTTGCTTTTTATTACATCACTGGTTCGATGCACTCTTCATTTATTACAAATTTTACTCCATCTTATTATTGTTGCTATTCATCACAACACTCTCCATTATTAGTTAGCCTTACCGCATTCAATTTACAATGTAAGCATATGCTAAATTGATCCCTTAGTTTGTGTATGGCAACATTCATGATTGATTTTGCTATTTTGAAAATTCAGAATTTTTTTAGTGATCAATGTCCAACAGAAGGCAAAAGAAGTGATTTCTTCAATAATGACCTTTTTCTCCTATTTTTCTATTGATAACCCCAACACAGCATGCTGCCAAAAGAAGTGGGTTATATGACAGCTTCTATTAAGTGATTAACCAGACCTGTTTAACTAATCATTGAAGCAGGAAATTTTTATACATTGAATTTTGATTTAAATTCTATTTTGCAAATATTTTTCGTTAATATTCGTTAAAACTGCACATAACCCTCCGTATGTAGCAGGCAAATATATACTGCTGAGCCACGGTAGCTTACTATTGTTTGAATATGAGATGATAATAATCATTTGGTAGAAAAACATCTCGATTCTGATGATGATGATGATGTGCATAAACATTGAAATGCTAAAAAAAAGTATCAGTTAGATCTTTGTTTGTTTATGGAACTCTTGCTTTTCTGAAATTACTTTTGATGTCTTTGCTTGGTAACCATATTAAAGAAAATTATGTTTATTTTTATATTATAGATGGGAAAAAAAAACATTATTTAATAACATCATTTTATCATTATCGGAGGGATTTTTTCCCAGGTTTGATTACGTCTAAGAATAATATCTATTATCTTTGAATTAGTGCATGTGTATGGGTATCTGCACTTTTTAGTGGGGCAGGGACTGTATAAATGAAATATCTCTAGCAGGGATATATTTGAAATATAGTTTAGTGACAAGCAAATAACAATAATAATAATAATACTGTCTTTTTATATGGTTATATTGAGTTGGGATTACATGAAACAATTATACTTCACTATTATCCTTTTTTGATCTGACCCTTGATCTTTGGTGAGAATCCATCCACTCCTTGCGATTAAAGCATGATTCTTTAAAAAATTTGTGGGTCTTGTGTGTCCAGCGAAAGCCGCATTATCTTTGCTTTGCTAATAAAGGGAAGAAATTTAAAATCTGTTGGACCAGCATTAACTGGAATAAGAAATAGCTCTCCCAATCCAATTAAATATGAATATGATTATTCACTTGAATGACTTTATATTGTGATTTGTATCTCGTATAAATGTCTGAAAATGAGTGTGTGTTGATTCATGTTATTGCAAAGAATTGTCTTGGCATTTGTGTACTCTTGTAATAGTGGGGTCCAGAATGTAATATGCGTAAAAGAGTGAGAGTTATTCCCCTTACACATTTTGCTTTTCTCAAATCTGGTAGTCTGGACATATTTGGACAAAATCTGTGCGAAACGCTACAATTGTAAAACTACAAAAAAACAATCTATATTGATAACAAAATAATTCAATAACAATAATTTTATACAAAGTTATTCAATGATTCATTTCAATAGAGTAATGCAAGGGGGATAACTCTTAGTCTCTTACACATATTACACCCTGGACCCCACTATTACAAGAGTACCAACATTTGTCTGCTTAATGCATATTTTGAACCATTAATAATTCACTCCTTCTAAATGCTTACACAATACCATTTGGTTACAAAAGAAGTTATTGGTTGATTCATTGAATCTGTGCATTAAAACAAATGGTGAATACTCCCGCTAGCTTTTGAATACACAAAGGATTATCTCTTTTTTTCTACAACGTTAAGAAGAATACAACTTGATTTCTATGCAAACCTTTCAACGTTTTACAAACTCATTCACTTGATGTGAAAAAGCAGGCACAAAAAAAAAAAAACAACAATTTAACAAGTATCCCAAGCAATAACAATCTGTTTTTCTTTCAAGGTGGAGATAATCTTTAAATCCTGATAGCCTTAAAATTAATTATCTCCTCTTTACTCATGGAAACTAGTAATCGACCAAAGTTGTCCAATTTGTTTGACCTGTGACAGTCAAAAATTTACGATCAGAAGAATAATAAAATTCATGATTCATTCTATGTTTATTCGACAACACAACCATATTTTTTCTGACATGTTTTCCATTTAAGTCTCTGGAAGGAATTCAAAATTGTTAACCAATTCTGTCAACCTAAATTTCTTTAGTTTTCACGAGGCTAGCCAGCTATGTATACATCACGAATACAGGCTGCAGCAATGAAGCTAGAAGGCTGAAAATTCAAATTTATACTCCTTTATCATGTCTAGAAAAAAACATACTTTTATTGTTTGAAAATTATGTCCCATGATTTTTAATGAGGGGATGGAATAAAATGACTACTTTGTTTTTTTGCTTTTTTTGTTCTAATTTTTTAATTGATCAATCCCAACGTGACATGCTGTCAATAAAAATTGGTTGCATGATGGTTTATTTTGAGTGACTAACTAGACCTGTTTTCCTAATGCTTGAAAGGCCCACAAAATTAATTATCACGGCTACTCCAAAGTTATATTGCAAGAAAGTATGGGTCGTGTGGAGACAGGATGCTTTCATGAACTTCTTCTTTTTTGATTGATCAAATATGGCAACCCTATATTAGACATAAGTAGTATTATTATAAACTTCAAATCTTTTTATGCCCTGTAGCAACATATGGCAATTCATTTCATATATATATTTATATATATTTATATATGTGAAGGAGGAGTAAGAAATTTATATTTAGCTATGGACAAATATAGCTAGCTAAATATATAACTGTAATTAAATAGGAAGTTACGCATATAGACATACATGTCTGCTTACGAGGGACCAATTTTGCATAAATTCATATTGTAAATTGAACCCCCCTTAAAAACTGATTGGGGGAGGGGAATTTTTTTTTTAAATTGTTTTTTTCTAGACATAACAAGGTATAAATGTTGAAATTTTCTGCCACTTGTTGGTGAAGGCCAAAGAATAAATCAGCCAAAATCAAGCTGATTAAACTAGTGAAGATAAAAATACTAGTCTGAACCACTCATTGAAGGAAATAGTTTCATTTTGTCAAACTCCAGTCCGAATTTGAGTTGATTTTGCCCCCCATGCACACACAAAAAGAACAAGAACAATCCTCTCCTAATTTTGTGGAGTAAACTCTTCTCTGTTTGACTCTCGTGCCAAGTTGAACCAAACCGATATATAGAATTAGGATTTCCTTACCATGATTTGGAATCAAGATCATGTGATTGGTTGGCAGCTGCCTCACCAGCTGAGCTAGACAGACAAGTCTTTGATGAATTTGTAGGTATCCAAGACAATCACATATATACTCAAAAGTTGCTGTAACCATCTTCAGTCAGAATAGGAGTGGGAAGTGGAAGTTTGACCCAGCAGCTGCCAGGCTTGTTTTACTCATTTTTATGATTATATAATAATTGTAAATGCGTTATGTTATTCTGAAACCATTTTTGAAATGATCTCCCGTTGATACACAGTTTATGTATCATTCAGCCTAGACAGCGTAGATAGAAAAAAACTATTCATGAAAACCTTGCCCTTGTGGGAATCGAACTTGCGACCAATCATTGTTTTTTTTAATAATGCTAACAAGGCCATATGATACATTCACCATGTATCTATGGAGGGAAGTCATTTCAAATGGT
The DNA here is from genome assembly GCA_963457665.1 of Thysanoteuthis rhombus. Taxonomy (NCBI): domain Eukaryota; kingdom Metazoa; phylum Mollusca; class Cephalopoda; order Oegopsida; family Thysanoteuthidae; genus Thysanoteuthis; species Thysanoteuthis major. The sequence continues at coordinate 85,593,113 of OY735200.1, read as the reverse complement.
TTCTGAGTAATATAAGGCATTTGTAATTATTTCTGTTTGATTATGATTCTATTTCTTAATTAGATTATGTTATGTAACCGAATATGTTATCAATTTTGACTTCATCTTAGTTGTTTTTATAACAACTAAATTTGTACCGTCATTCTATAGCAGCAAGCTATCAGTGTGATCAGAAACAAAGATTAAATGTCTGGTGAGATTTTAATATGTATCCCTCTTGTTGTGACTGAGTCATAGGAAAGAGTCATTTTTATCAAATGCAGTGGCCAGAGAACAGCCCCATATCTCAGAAACTATAAAGAATAGAAACTTATGGTTTTCCCCATTTGATAACAAGTGTTCTAAAGATTTGCATAGATCTTATAAAAACAACCTGGCCCTGCTGATTCTTCATAATTTTTGAAGCCTAATAGCTCAAAAACTAATAAAGATAGAAACTTGGGGTTTTCTCTGATCGATAACCCATTATTTTAAGCTTCGTTATGCATGCAGCTAGTACGGTGGTTTCATCTTAGTTTGGGAATTATGGTAGTTTCTCTTGAGCAAGTCATTTCTGGTAATCCTTGCTTATACAGTATGGTAACCAAAATTAGCATATGAATGACATTATTCTTCATTCATATAAGCGAGATTATCTAATTATTTGTATATCTAAAACTTAGATATGTAATAGTGAAAATTCTTGTTTACATTTACTGAGTTCTTGCCAGGAATTTGATTTCTCTAACATTTTTTTAGGATTGGGCAATTTTCTAAGGTCCATGTATTCGTATCAGTACTTGTATTTATTTTATGTTTGGAAATAAAAAAGCCCCATAACTGCAAAATGGCCCCAAAATGTCCAAAATGTGCTCAGATTGATTGGGAAATTGGAATTAGGTTTCTATTGAGAATAAGCGGTTACATGGCTCGTGAGAATGCTGGCTAACACCCAGATTTATTGTGTAACAAACAGCTGAGAAGTAACTTCAGGAAAAAATGTTGGCTTAGTCAAGGAATTTGATTTGTTAGGAAGAAGGACAAGTATTTGGGCATGTTGAAACCTGCTGTAATCTCTCAGTTGGTTATAAGAGCTGTGGTATGTAATACCATCCAAGAATTATCTAAAGCAGGTTAAACATGCCCAGGCATAGACAAAGTAATCTTGTGTTGAAGAGCTCAATTACATCCACTGTGGAATCCTTGTCAAGGAAGAATCTCAGACTTTTAAAGCGACCCAGATAGATACTCAGTTGTTTATTAACATAATACTGAACTTTATGTTCAATGCTAGTTTATTGAAGTTTTGACCAAAAGAAACATATTATAGAAATCAAACTGGCACAAAACTGAACAGTTCTCTACCACAGCATGGATTGACAAATCTAGATAAAAATTCCTTAAATTTTCTTTTTTGTAAAATCCCAAAAAATTACTTTGAGAATTATTAAAGATATGCGTCCCGTCCAAATTTTGTGAGGATCAGTCAAAAATTATGTGCACAAGGACTGAGTACATAGAGAAACACTGAGGAATTTTCCACTTGCTATAAAGACAAATGAGAAGAAAAATATCAGCAAACCAGAAAGGGATTCAAACTTGGGTTTTGTTTCCACGAGGATTATGGTGATTACTACTACTGCTACTACTACTACCTTTTGTAGCTTCTTGTCTTATTGTTTTGGGCATCATGTTCTTTGACTTCCAAATTATAGGAATGCAAAACCAAGATGTTGCCTTCAACAAGACTTGAACCTCTGAAAACATTGTGATAAAAGGATGAAGCCCCCAAAATGTATGAAAAATGTGAATACTTCATTTTAGAACCTTAACTTGATGCAATCTTGTTATCTTAGTGTCACAGGTCATGACCTTATCTAAAAATAAACAAAAAAAAACATTCCATGATCAAAACCTAGCTATTGGTGTATCATACTTATACTTCAAAGTCACAAAGTAGGAGTTTATATAAACCTTCAAACAAATATTGTATAATGCAAGAAATTTTGTACCAGAATCAAAAGCCCAAATGGTGGGAGGGTTCACATATTATACTAATATAATATTTTAGCGATTTCATATACTTGTATCAACAAAGCAACTGTGGCATACAATGGTCCCAATCTTGAACAACTCCTCTTCATGTTTACCAAGATTAACTCAATATTGAGCAAGGTCAAATGTTGGGATAGGAATATTGCATTAAGCCAATCTTCCAATAAAATTGCCTGCCTATAAAATCAGCATCAGAAATGTTGGCTTTCACACGGGCTTGAACACTGATCTCTGTCACCAGTTGATAAATATGTTTCAGCCACAAAGCAGGCCATGTTGTCCTAATTATACAGTTTTACACCAGCCCCCAACCCTATAATAATCACCAGAATTTCGTTCCAGTTGGGTGATTACATAGTTGCCATTTTGGCCATTTTATGGCTAAATCTGACAGATCTAGTCTTTTTTGAAAAACATTTGGATGTGAAATTTTTGGTTTAGCCGTATTCAAACTTTTGGCCATTCAAACTTTGTTGCAGTAATATTTTTAATATTTTTCTTTATTTCTGGTGTGTACTTCAGTACTACAATTATTTATAAACAATCGTTATTATTAATGCAAACAGAAGTATTATAAATATTAAGAAAAAAAGATTAATAATGATGATTTACATTACTCCACTAAATAAATGATATAATGAAATAATTGCTTTTATTAACGATTCTGGCATTTGGTCAGTTTTGGCCATTTAAAAAATGTTTTTAGCCAGAAACGTCTCCAACTATCTGGCAACCCTGAGTTGGATTATGAATTGAAAAAATACTCTCTGAACCTTAAGGAAAAGTTCAAGCACTCTAGGTAAGCATGCTAAAAGGAGACTTGATGACCATATGCCTTAGTAGGGGGGACCTTTAAAATAAATACACCTCTGTAGAAAAGTATGTTATGGTTATTTATTTAAAAAATATGACAAGAGGAAAAGGGACTCCAGTTCATAAACATTGTCACGCCTTCCTTTCAACTTCTCCTACTTACAATGAAAGGACAAGGGGTAAGGGGGGGTGTCTTCACCCAGCCACCAACCAAGATAGAAGGTTTTCTGCTCCTAATTAAAGGGACCATAAACTTGAAATCCCAATGGAAGCACTGGTTCTCCTCTAATTATCAAAGTTGAGCTGTGTTTATAATCTATAAGTAATTATCAGTATTCTATAGGAAGGTAGTTAATATAAGTATTAGTTAATTTTGGTGAACATTCTAAGATACTTTGTTTTTTCCATTCCCTTCTTACCAAGAGGGCATTTTATATAAAAGATATTGTATGGAAGCCAGCTCTCTTGAAAAAAATAAATATTGATAAACTCTGCTTACTTTGAGAACTCGGAAGGCAAATATTATGACAAAATTTTAAAATTTTTGGTTTACTTCAATACTAAACATTGTTTTCAGAAGATAATTTGATTAATGAAATTAACTCTTGAATTCATGTAAGGAAATTCATGTTAAATCCAAGGGAGTAAATTCTGATTAAAGTTCTTTCCTTTGCTGTTTTTGGTAATTTCTATTTTTCTTCGATTCAATTCATGAAAAGATCCATTTTTTTTTGAATTTGTTTCCCATAAGCTTTTTAAATTTATGTAAAACACAGAAGACAAACATTCAAAAACATAATCAAATAGTTTGTTTACTACAAAGAAAAACTGTTTTCTGAAGATGATCTTAATTGATGAAAATGAAGTTTGGGAATTTATCAGCAATATGGACAAATTTATGAGTTACACATGTTTGAAATTTCCATGGAACCCTTAATAACCTCTTGTGGGTCCTGGAACTTTGGTTGAGAAAGGCTGGTACGACCTGATCAGTTCTTAGAGGGATAACTGCCACAGGTAAATAGAGTATTTTCCCCCAACCCCTCTATCAGGCCTTCTCACCTACGGTATGGGGGATGGGGGATTGGGGTGAAATTTGGAACCTCATAGTCAATAAAGGATAAAAGTGCACTATAATTGTCTTCTGTAACCCTAACTTAATCTACCCGTATTAAAAGACGGTATTATTCTGTACTGATAACAAGGTTCCCGCTGAGATACATTCCATATATTCCGAATATATCCTTGTGCCCCTTCACCCCACTAAAAATTAATTCTTCCCCACCCCCACCCCAGCCTGAAAAAGTGGTAATGGCCACCCATAGTGAAAGAAAACCTGGTAGTGTTGCCATGTCAAAAAAATGCCAAATTACATTAAAATATGCACAAAATGTGACTGGAAAATAGCTTAAAGTGGCTAAATTTATGGATAATAGCTCTAAAAATAAGCTAAAAACATAGTTAAATGTTGATTTTTCTTGTGCAAAAAGGCGCTAAATTGGCAACATTGACACCGGGTATTGTGAGCAATTCATGACCTTGTACCCCCTCCCCAATACATACTTTTCGATTGAAAAGCATAAAAAGCGGAATGACTTTTACCATGCTGAAGCCGCAGTGATTCCATTGTTAAAAAAAGGTATTTATTGTTAAGTTAACTATTATTGAATTACTATGAACATGTTTGGGAATCATTTATGTTAAATTTTAGCTATTGTAGTTCACCAACTCCTTAGCGTTTTTATGGGGTTACCTGGTATATATATATACACACACACATACGTATGAAGCCATGCTGTGCAGTAATGGTTACCAAGCTAGTCAGAGTAGATCACTACTTCTGATTAGTGAGTTTGATACTCATTGGGTACCCCACGATTGTGCTCTCTAGATGTTATTGATAAATCCATCACAATAAGGCCCACAAAATGGTCAAAAATTTGAAAACATTTTTAGAAAACTTTTTTTTTTCTCATTGTAGTGGCGTACTGATGCCAAATTTCATGTCTATAGATGAAACATTATGGCCGGAAATGCAGGAACAGGGAGACATATGAACAAAACATTCAAATAAAAACGGACTGAAGCCATCTTTAAAACATTAGGGACACCAAAATTTTATCAGCCCCCCTCCTTCGTCTACCCCCCCCCCCAGCACCTTATTGTGGCCTGTGGTCTCAGCAAGAGATAGAATTCTTTTCACTGATTCCATTTTCCACGCTATCTGTTAGCCCCACCCACACCCCTTCAGACTAGATATAATTAGACAAAAAAGTCCCGCGCCCTTCCACACCATGGGTTATTGACTGATTATTATTCAAAGTCTTTGCAGGTGGACAGAACAGAATTATTTCAAGCATGAACTTGTGAGGTTATGGAAGAAAATTCCAACAACATAATAATACGCATATTTGCTGATACAATAATGACACGTGGTGAGAAGCATACGCACCGAGTCACCTTAATGCATAAATATGGAATCTCTTTCTTTCTCCACCCACACCTCCACCCCCAGCTTTTCACCTCATCCCTGACTCCCACCCCACTAAAGTAGATTTTTTGTTCATCTTATAAATCTTTAACCTTTTTTAGGGGTGTGAATATGTGCAAATACTCGGTTAAAAAAACTTTAGAAAATAAAGGGTTGCTTTCCTTACTGATTCCAGATGTCGGTTTCAAATGCTGATTCTCAAGGTGGGCCTTCCCGTCTTAGATCAGCTAAACACAAAAATAGAAAGGCCCCAAAAGCATGTTATGCACTGGGTCACATCAATGTTAAATTTGGCCTTGTACCTCATGATTGCCTTTATTCCAACTTTAGACCTTTTTTTACCAGATGTAAGTTAGCTGATGGTTATTATAATGGAACTAAAGTGTATATTTGGAGTAAGACTTCCAGGCATGGATCCAAGGGACAGGGGAGTCTTGGGAGTCCTGAACCTCCCCTACTAAATTTTGAAAATGGTTGACCAGTGGTTCCCAAGGGATAATCTTGGTAGCAGTAGGTGGGGATTAAGGCTGTTAGCTAAAAATTAAAGTCTTGGTGAATGTTCTTGTCAGAGGAGATGTGTAATGTGAGGTTAAGTATATCTTTGCTATTAAGCTCTAGGTTGAGAATGATTTAAGATATTCTCTTACTAATAGACCTAGATATCAAGGAACTGGAGTAAAAAAAAACAAAAATAAGACCAGATATCACATCGGTTGGGAAGCATTGTAGTGGTCAGTTATTAAATTGATCACTGTATATGAATGTAAGTTGAGTTATTTTACAATAAGGTTTTTCCACTCAAAATTTGGGTCAACCAATATATATGGGTTATGTTAAGGTATTCATTTATAAAAAAATATGATTTTTCCACTTAGACCCCTCCTGCTTAAAATCCTGGTTCAATAAAACAAAGTGATAATAGCCTAGACAGATTTCTCCTGGGTAAAACAGTCTGTGTTAATTTAGTCATTGAAGTGTTAATTTCTCTGTATCAAAAATTATCAACAGATTCTTCAGAAAGCCCTGCAGTAGTGGCTGAAGTGGACCCAGCTGGGTAACCCCACCCTAGTGGAGGGTCCATTCATGTTTAGGCATTCTTCTCTAAAGGATGGGGGATTTCAAAGCACCTAGTAACCTTTTATTTGAAAAGAGAGTGCAAATGAAATCAGGTGGAAAAACAAAAATAGGAGAAAAAAAAAGTAAAACTCCAGAATTTAGATGTTTTTAGATATTTTTTGTTTTTTCTTTACTTGATTTTAGATGTTTTCCAGTGGAAATAACATGTAGATTCTCCAGAATCTAGATATTTCTAGATGTTTTTCTACTCTATTCCAGTGGAAAATGTCAGTAATGTCATGAATAGAATTTATTCTGACCATATTCAATCTCCAATGGAATTTTTTTTACACGACTTCAAATTTGAATCTTACGGTTGTTCAATTATTGACTGAGTAGCCCCAAGGCTCTGTGCTGATACAGTTGGCATTCACTTCACACCCATGTCTTTGGGAAAGGCATGAATCTATCTTTTCTCCCTCCAGCTATAAGTAAATAGCCTTGGTTGGCAACCAGTCTAAGAGACTGACACCTCTAAATAATTCAAGCTGAGAATGTCCAACCCTTCGTCCAGTGTTGTGAGAAGCTGGCAACAAACAGAGCAGGAAATGTGTCCCTGAAATATTGATTAAATTATTGAAATTAAATTGAAATTGACTTGGGAATTATTTGTTCTGTTTGATAAACCTCATACTAATATCTTTAAAAAAAATGTCTACACTACTTTTAAAGAGTTTTTTTTTCTTTTTTCTAAGATAGGTATCTGCTAGTTTTTTAATTAGTGCAATAATATTTTTGGCACAAATGTAGGGAAAGTGGTCCCAATTGTGAGGTTTCACACATTCGCTCATTTGGTGTTAAAAATGGTGCACAAATAACAAACTATTTAACAATTCAAAGTAATAACAATATAATTTATGTATTTACTTGTTTTTCTCCAATAAATTCTCTTATTTCCTTTTATTTGTGCGCCATTTTTAGCATCGAGTGTGCGAAGGTGTGAAACTTTACCATCGGGACTATCTTCCCCAAATTGTGCCCAAACATTGAACAAAAACGAGCCCCAGGAAGAAAATAGTAGTATTTCTCGGTCCATGGTGATGATAGTACGTTTCCTTGCAAAGCAAATATTGACTCAAAAAGTTTACCCTTCGGGCATTCCCTCTCTTGAATCAGTCCTTAATTTCACCTAAGAGTGCAGAAATAGCAACTGTTCTTGAAGCTAATTACTTCTCAAATTATAAGGATAATTGGCCTTCCATACTACAAATACGGGTCACGTTACTCTCACCAAGTTCAGAATGAAGAACACGAGAGTCACTAATGAAGTATGCGGTGTGCCTATAAATTTGTGTACGTGTGGAAGAGATATTCTTGAATTATTCGGCTTCTGCCAGGCTGTCGCCAGAGTCTCGTCAGTGGTGATCAATTTTGGCATCGTTTTGCCTGTGGCCGGCCCGACGTGTAGAAGCGTCAGTCAGGGGGTCTGGCGTATATGTCATATTACAGGTGACCTGGCGCCGTTTGCTGTTATTACAAGTAGCGACTGCCATATCAAACGAACAAAATTTGTTAGGAATATATGTTGTTGGATTGTGTACTACGGGCTGTGATGGAAATGGGAGGGGTGCTACGCAGGGGTACGGCGTATACCTACTTCTCAATTTGTATAGGTTTAATCGACTTAAAACCGCCCCGTAATTGGACATTTCTTTAAAAAAAATATCTACAGTGGCTTACAGTGCTCCAGACCTTCCAACTGCACCTATTCACTATGCACATACATGATGGACCCCTCATTGATCCCTGAGTATAAACACTAACAGCCTTACCGCAGACCTAGTTCCCCAAACTAATTTCCGTCATAGTCTGTTGTTTAAGCTTCGAAACATTTCTCTCGTATGTAGGTACTGTGTCTGTCTTAGACCGATGGTTTGAAGACCATTGGTTAATGTCTTCGATTTTCAGTAAGTGACTCACTGTCACGTCCCTATTTTTTTACGAAACCAAGTTGAGCTTTATTATATTTTTTTTACTAGGATTTCTCTCGTCTTAATTATAGTTGTTTTCCATTGCAACTACACAGGCTGTCTGTAAACAGCGTGGATTAAAAATGAAGAATGCGCTTTCAGAGACTCAATCTAACTATTCATTTTAGCTCGCGAAGCATGTTTATCCATACTATCTGCTCTTACCGACTGAGCTACGAAAACCCCATGGAACCTTGAAACGTACCCTTCATTCTTCCCTGACCACATTTTTGTTTTTGCACTATTAGCATTGATGGTAGCGATATTATTTTGATTTTGAAAAATCATGATAATACTGCTGCTAAGTTGAGCTTATTGAACGGCACATCAAAGGGCACACCACATAGTGCAATAGTTTACATGTTATTGCAATCTTCACGGTGTGTTTCATTATGTGATATTTTTATCGGTCCGTTTTTTTATCTTAGAATCAATAAAATGAGAAATTCGTTATTGGAAAAGGCATGACTAAAACATGCTCGTAATAAATTAATATTCATGAGTCTTGGGCGATTTTGCTCATATTTGGGGTTTTATTCCCATCATCCCCAGAAGCAATGAAATATTCACAAACCAGTGAACCACCCATACTTTCTGATTGAATATTGGTTACCTGCAAGCATGTTCTTCGGAGTTATCTTTATCTTGAATTCGTCTCATAAGTTTATTTAAAAACGTTAATAGACAAATAAGTTTTTAGCTGGGTGCTACCTGTAGAGCGATAGTTAGCAAGCTGCTCTTGCAGGCCGTTGCTAATGTGTCTGGCCCTAATGGGTGAGCATCACAATTGTAGTCTTGCGCTAGGCTGAACCGATTTTGTGAATATCTAAAGTTCCTTATGCAGATATCCCCACTTTACGAATGTTCGTTTTACGCCACTTCGCTTCCACGAAAGACCCCAAGCCGCCGTAGCGTAGAACTGTATCAGCATCTGTACTTCAACTCTATTTATTCTGTGCATCCGTTTGCAAGATGTGTCCTAAGATATCAGAAAAGTTCAAGATAGCTCGTATGGATATAACTCTTAACGTAAAACCGGCACACATAGAAGGTTAGTTTTCAGGTCTGGGAAAAAAAGGTCCCATAACGGTATTTATTTCTTTGCTCAACATCGTTTCAGCTTACGAAATGATTCACGGGAACGCTCTACTTTTGGATAGCGTGAGAAAACATTATTTATAAAATTGAAGTTGTTGTTTATATTATCGGCTTAATGCTGATTTTTTTCATGAAGTTTAATACCCATCGCCAACAAGAAACATTTGTGAAGACTGCACCAATTTTATTTCATAGTTGTACTTCACAGAGCTGACCCGTCTATCTAGTGATCGCCTAGCGCGCAAAGGACCGAGATGCGTATTCTAAGTTTTAAGAAAATAGTTGTTAGAATGCAACCGGGGGCGCTAATTTCAAGTCTCATAAAGAGCGCATGAAGCCCTTGCAGCAACCGCGATTTGGAAAACCTGGTCTATTTCCTGTGTTACGTGCATAATTATTCAGTTACTGCAATTTAAAAGGACTGGGATTCGATGTGAATATTCCATTGAATCTATTAATCACTTGATGCAAATAAAAACTGGGACTGATTAATCAAGTGGAGTTGGATTAGCCCATAACCTAACTCAACATAGGATGCCTTGCAAGGGTTACACGTAGAAGGACCAGGGTCCTATTCCTGGTTTGAGCAAAGGGTGTGGAAAACTCTTCATTAGGACAAATTTCCTTGTGCACTCTGCAGCTGATTGAGTACGCTCTGAGCTGTGTGATCAAGTCGAAGGTATCCCGTCAGTGGACTTGTATCTTGTAGGTATGAAGTCCTGGTCTCAACTAGATTTGGGACTTGCAAGAATCATTAAGCTGATGCATGCAACAGAAACTGGGACTTCGTCACCGGCCGTCGTGCTCCATTGAGGGTTTTCTCTTGGAAGACGTGACGCTTTAGCTCAGTACCCCACACTTGTGACCTTGTACCATGAGTGCTTCATCAAGGATCTAATGGTTAATGAGTTCGTCTAAGAGATTATCACTACCGAATAATGATTTCGATTTTCACAGTGTGTCCCACTCTTAGAGCCTTGTTGTAGGCTAGGCCAACCTGAGTAAATATTTATTATACGGTCTACATCAGTCTTTCTCAACCTTTCGGGCCACGGTTCCCTGGAGAGATCTTTTCAGCTTCAAGGGTCCTCTGTCAGATACGGTCACGACACGAACAGATAGACAGAAATTAATTTATCATTTCGGTCCATGGCCCCCTTCAAATCTGCCAGGGCCTCCACAGTGACCATATGGGCCCTGTTGAGAATGGCAGCCCCACAGGATTAAAGAGGTGTGGTCTGGGAAAATGTCTCTTGAAGAATGCTGAGAAAGTTTAGAATAAGGGAGAGATTCCCAGGAACCATTATAGAGAGTCGCTGTGTGGGATTTGGGTTTGATACGCTTTTTTTTTTGGGGGGGGGTTGTACCTCGACATATGCGAGTGGAACATATGCTAAACCTACAGAATACCAAAAAGACAGTATGTATATTTAAGGACACAATTAGGTTTATATCCATTAATGTCTGACTGCAACCCCCCTTTTTTTTTCGATAATATTAATCCAATAACTGCGAAAGACAAGAATTTCCAGCATTGCAGATGGCTAACTCAATGATTGTCATAGATGGCGACTTCGAATCAGGGCTTTTATCTTGCAATGGATAACTATTACTCTTCACCACCTTCTAATACATGTTAGTCAAAAACTTCCACTTAAATTGTGAAGAGCAAGTGAAAATTGAGTAATTAATTAAAGCGTAGAGGTTAGAGCATTAGATTAGTGGTCAGAAGGACTCCAATTTCTGATGCTAAATAGATTTATCACGTCTACTGATGGATTGACTGGTTCACAACTTTTAAACGATTTCTGATTTTAAAACCAGAATCTTCTATAATATACAAAAAGAAAACCTGGTGGTTATAGTATTATTGAAGATTGGGTTGGAAGTGGGTACAGGAGACTGACATGTAAGAGAGAAAGAGGGGGGGGTCATACATTACCTCTATAAAGGCTCGTTGCAAAACAAATGCTGAACCTTATTTCCGTTTTTCACCCCCCATTTTTTTTTTTCGTGAAACAAATTTCTGAAAATTTGCATTGATACCCAATTTTTTCTCCATAGGACAGTATGTGAGTATGGGGAGGTGGGGTTGCATGGAAGAAGTAATTAAATGCATTCTGGGTAATATCTGTTTAAAAAGCTCTCGAAGAACCGTGTTGAGAAATGCCACCCGATGATAAGATTCTCTGTTGATTACTTACGTCTATCAGCAAAGTTGAAAAGAGGTAGACATATTCGGTCGCGTCTGTTTGCTTATACGTCTAGAAAATATCTCCGAAAGTAATGAATGAATTTCAATGAAATTTTGTGGCGATATGGGATAAGGAAGACCTGCTAACATTTTGGGGTGGATCCAGGAATCTTTTTTTTTTATTGATAGACACCCCCCCTTTGTCAATTACATTTACGTACATGCTCATGACTGTCCATACGATATTTCCAAAAGTTATCAATTAATTTCAATGATATACTGTAGAAGGATGGACAATAGACTATGGAAGAACTAATTAAATTTTGGGGTGGATTCATGCACAATTGGTCTCCCTGGTGATGGCGTTGGCAGAGGTACGCTCTCTCCAAGTACTTTCTAGTTATACATGAAATCATAATTGGAGAATCGATTATTTAAACCATTGTAAGGATTCTATGATTACTCCCATCCTTTGGGGAAAAGATGTCAATTGAAAAGGGGGGGGGGTAAAAGAAGGAATTGCCAGAAAGCTAAATGTCTCCCGAAAAGAACAAGTAAATAATCCATCCGCTTGCACCATCGAGGATGTCGCAGGATTATTTCACGTGAAACATTTTACTATAATCCACCAATTGTCAGTTTGTTTGTTTACAAAACTGAAGAACAACCAGATTTATGGTCCCCAAATGTTTCATGCTTACGAATGGAACATCAGGATATGTCTTTAGCAAATTATTTTTTGTTTCTTTTCAAAATTGCCAAAAGAAAAGTTTGAGGTCTGCATCCGCGCTTACTTCGATAATACTGATTTGATTTCCATCCATTAATTCACGAAATCAATGTTAGGATTAGGGTACTTATTCTAAAGTGGTCTATGTTTACATTGTACGTAATGTTCATTCTATTGACGTATTTCATAATTTTAGTGATGTATATTCACAAGTTAATCTAAAAGAGAGGCATTGGACAAGTACCCACCTCTCAATAGACAAAAAAGGAATAAAACAATACAGCGAAAACATCAGGAAAATCTAATCACTCGTATCGGTCAATAATTGACCTTGTGCCTGACTAATCTAAGCCTAGTTATCAGTGACACATAGCCAATGATGGAAATGGGTTTGGGGTTATCTCCATATTAATAGACATTAAACATACTAAAGACCTCGAAACTGAGAAGTCCTAACCCCCCTTCCTCCATTGACTAAAACAATACAATTGAAACATCTACAAATCTAATAATTTGCACTAGATTGGTTAAACGTGAGATACCAATCTAAAATTGACCATGTGTCTTACAAAGCTATGCTCAGTAATAAGTGAGATCTGGTATTCCTTTCCTTGGTATAATCCGATACATAGGTAAAATCATAGACACGTACTTGCTTGTCGGGGTCTAGGGATAGACAATATTATTTGAGAGATACAGTTACTATTGTCACATACTAGTAGAATGTGTCATGTAAACTTCTTTCTTTTTTTTCTTTCTTATTTTCTCTTTCTTTACTTGACTCTTAATCTTCTATCTTGAAACGTGGGTTTGTTTATGTGTGCATGCAATGCACATTGTTGGTGCAAGCAGTCTCTCTCTCTCTCTCTCACTCTTCTCTTGCACTGAGCTTGCTCCCTTCTGGAAGGAGAGAACAATACTACCTAATAATAAAAGCACAGAGAGAAAGGGGACCCGAACCTCGTCCACGCACTGACTGCTGCTTTTCTACTGCTACTACTTGCATTGGGGAAACAAAGACTGGGTGGGAAAAGAAGTTGACAACGTTGCCAGATAGTTGGAGACGTTTCTGGCCAAACACACACAATAAAATGGCCAAATTCCAAAGAAATCGTTTCAATGCTGCAGCACACACCAAATAATACGAATTTATGAAAATAGATTGTACCGCAACAATCTTTTATTGTTCCGTATGAATGGCAGAAAATAAGGGTTCAGTATTAGCATCATAATTACACTGTAAATAGACACCCCTGTGCATAGCTTTAAAAAATCACTTTTTTCAAACTGACAAATTTCCTCGGATAACGAAAATCTTCTGGATAGAAAGCACAAAAATATTACATGCAAAGTTTTTTTCTTCTATTTTCTTGAATAAAATGTTTAAAATGAAAAAAAGAAAAAGAAAATGGCCAAAAATTAAATGTGGCCAAACTGGAAGGTTAATTGCCGAATACTTTTCAAAACGGTCTAATTTTGTCATGATATAGCCCCAAAATGGTTAAAAATTGAATATGTCCAAATGCTTTTCAAAATAGCCAGATTTGTCACATTTAGCCATAAAATTGCCTAAATAGCAACCCTGAGAGAGAAGTTGACACGCATAACCGACCACCACCACCGACAACCATCGTAGTAGCAGCAGTGGTTGTTCATTCAATAGTCTTCCACCAGGACAGTGTTCAATAATAGTTCCTGCTTTCTTCCTGGAACCGTTCTTGGAATTTCCCTGGAAATGTCCAGTCTGTTTCTGGACGCAGATGTATTCTATTGCAATGGATTACTGCTGGATTATTGGGATCAGTTTCTAATTTACACGCTGGAAACAAACACGTCCATGTGGTTTGTGATGTTTGTTTAAACCTGCCTTAGTGAAGATCCCCGGAAAAAAAGTAGAACCCTAATTCTCCCACTCTTTTTTTTTTCTGGGTTAGTGTTGTAAATGATTATTATTGAAGCTACCATCTTCGGATCATTGTTTGCGATGATTAGATCAAGTCAAGTAGCGCAACGTGCTGTTATACGTATATGATTATCATTTAAAGAAAGATTTCTTTTCAAGATGTTATTTACTGTGTTTTGTTGCTGATCTGGGATTCGAACCATTATTTTCCCATCTGTCATAGTAGTTGTCGGGTTTTTAGAAGAGGAGGAGGAGGAGGAGGACGAGAAATAACCACAACAATAACAAAACTCGTTGTTGTCATGCTTAAATTTAGTTGAAAATTATATTTTATTTCTCTTGGTCAGTTTTTCTCTTTTGTCGGTCTACCGCCCCCTTTTAGGGCATATATTTCATCAGCACCCCTCTTCCGTAAAGTCAGTCTAAAAGTGATACATCGAAAATTGAATTTTAATTACATTTTTTCATACTTGAACTTCAAGCATCTCCACTATGATGTAAAATGAGCCTTTTAGACATGTGATTTCCTGAATAGACGGTATTGATTTATATTCCTTGCCCCATGACCCCTCCATCACCCCCTTATCTTCCAGCGCCCCCCTTGAGTCTTCCAACGCTCCCCCATGTATATTCTCCTCTCCTTGCCCCCACACCGCCCTCGTCTTCCACCGTCCCCTGCAGCCCCTAGTGAGTCTTTCTGTGCCCCCTAAGGGGCGATAGCACCCACTTGGGTAGTTACTGCTTTGGGTTGTCACGGTGACTACTGCCACCCACGTGGCCAAGAAAGTCTCTCCTGACAACTTGTATTCAATTAGTAGAGAGAGAAATAAACGCAATTCTGAAATGACTAATATATATTTGTTACTATTACTAATTTTGTTTTAAAAAGAAGGGACAATTGTAATTTGTAGTGAGGTGCAGTTGTACTTAACAGAACACAGTAATTCTGTGTATTCAAGTGTACTTTTTGTTTTGATGACACGACACTGACAGATTTAATTTCTACCTTTCTTTCTTTCTCTCTGGTCTGCGACGAACTAGCCACGAAATCTTTAATTTGAAATGGTTTAAACCAAACATGGAATGTATTTGTGTTTGCACGTTCGATGCTAACAATGAAGACGGGGAAAAGGTACTGAAACAAACTTTGGTTCAAGTCATTCATTTTTCTTATCTCCCTAATATTGAATAACTGAATAATTGTTTAAATCTATATAAATTATTTTTGCATGTTTTTGTTTGTTTTTAATTTTAAATTTCGTATGTTTCCACAAATAATAGCTTGGTCTATCTTAAGTTGTCTTATTTTTGTTGCTCAGTTTCCTATGTGATTTATCTGAGAGAAAGCCCAAAATAGTTGAATAAGTTTTTAAAGAGAGCCATCAACTAGAAAAAAAAATTTTAGGATTCAATTTTTCTTTTCTTTTCTTGAATTTTCTAAAATCGACTATTACTTTGCGTTCACAAAAAAAACCTCAAACTTTTCTGTCTGTTGAATGTTGATGTAACAGTGATACAGTTTTAAAATAGATATGTCCACAAAATTGCCCTCTTTCTTCTTTTAGCGGAGACAGGTCAGTTTTCCACATCCGGACAGTGGACGTCAGCTGTTATTCGTTTCAATATCCCCACCCCAAGCTAAGACCCAGCACTTTGCAGCTGAAATTAGCTGTGTAGTGTAGTCCGAATGAAATTAGATTCCTTATAAGAGTTTTTTTTTTTTATGGTGACGAATCCAATTCAACCTCCCTCCTCCCAGTAACTTGACAAAAGTAGTTGTTACTTGTTGGGGTAGTGAAGGTGGTGGGTGAAAGTTACTCATACCTACATTACTTTCTAATATAAAATAACTTTATTCGTGACATATTTAGTTTTTATTTAGCCATAAATCAACTCTTGGTCCAAGGTACTTCGTCTCTCACCTGTTTCATGATAGCTATCTTGACCTCTTCATAATTCAACACCACTTTTCTTATTAGGACTGAACAGTGCTGATAGTAGACCCAGGCCAGCTGGGAAATGTAGGCCCGATTTCAAAACTTCTCCTCAAGTATTTTTGTAATCAGTGCCAAATACATACGATTTATGGGCACATCTGGTACATATTGTGTATTTACAAAGAACGATTTATTTATTCTGGAGTTAGTAACCCCCCTTCAAAATCGTCCATCCATGCCAATTTGTTCACTTAGCCCCCGAGCCTCCACATTTTCTCTCCTCTTCCTCCTCGATGTCCAGTCCTCCTGACCCAATGGCGATCTTCAACTACACCCCTCAGCAACAACCCCACCCACTTCGTCACCCTGAAGTCCTTTTTTTACACAGACGACAAATAATAACAGTACCAGGACGTGGCAGCCTACGGTGGGCAGACGATGTCCTCCCCATCCGACATTGACAACTGGTGATATTAATTACTATTTACTATTATGGCCGACTTGTGTTTTTACCTGGACAAATCCTGGTCTCTTCTATGTAATATATCTGTTAGCAAAAAATTGAAGGTGAGTTATGTTTTTTTTTTTTTAATTAATCAATTTGCACAATTATTTCCAATATTCATCTACCATCTCTCGGTAGATGTCACTTCGACAACGTCTTCTTATAAAATTTAAATGTTCAGAATCTCTCGGTCCCAAAAGATACCTCCTATTACCCGCTTCCTTTCTAGAAGTTGGGGTACTTTTCAAGACATTTGTTCCTCTAAGCTGGGATGACCGCTAATGTTCAGGTGTCTTTAAAATCCAAGTTCCGTTTGTTTTGTTCTGATCGTCCTAAAGTTATTAATCAACACCCACGCTTCTCTTTTTCCATAAGGACATTTCTACCTGGTGACTGGTCAATCAAAGGTGGATCAGGGGGTCACCGTGTCAGTCTTGCTCTAGCTATTGTGGTTGTCATGAAAGCGATAGGAAAAATCGATAATGAGGCCTAGTTGGTTTCACAAAAAAACGTTGAGCAAAGATAGAAATAAAACCCTGTCATCTTTAACTATATCAGATAAAAACAAATTTCCGTAATTTTTGTTTTAGACGGATCGACTGTCTGTAGAAGAACTTGAACAATAATTACATTTGTTTACTGGGGGGGGGGTGATGCTTGTATTTGATATTTGACTATATCGTGTCATTTTCAACATACGTCAATGTGCGCATTGCTCTAGCTCCAAGTTCATCTCTTGTTCTCAACTGTTGACGAAAGATTTCAGATTTGTGTATCGTATTGAAATAAAAAGTACTAACTCTGATTTTTAAATTTCTGTCCCTTAAGTATTTGCATTGCAACCACTAGACCCCCTCAAGAAAAAACTGTTGCTAGTGAATAATCATTCATCATCAGCCGTGTCTGTCACGCATAGTGTCAGTAGCATCCATCCTACCTCTTATTAAATTGCGTGTTCTTTTCTCAACTCTCCCTTGCTATCGTATTTGTCAGACTTGTATTATCAGTAGCAGCCATCACCCGAACCTGTTGTACATATATGATGACCGTCAGTAACGCGACATCATTGACTTGGTAAAGGTACTAGAGACTTGAGAATACTTGCTGCCACTTTATCTCTAGTGATAACCAACTAACATCTGGCGCGAATATGCAAATGAATACTACTAATAATAATAATATTAATTTACTATTAATAATAATAGTAAAGTTGTTTATTACAGGTGTACCTCCTAGTACGGTTTATGTGTTCCGTACTGATCAAAACTGCCCTGAAGGTCTTATCATAATTTGATGATATTGTTATCAGTTATCAATTAGTACAGCAGTACGTCAACCGTACTACATCAGATCGCACTATTCAAGGTATTCCTGTAAAAAGTTTAACTTTTGCAGAGTTGATAGATGAAGTTTTTCGTCAAGTTAGGGCGGAAAAATTCTCGTTTCGTTTTCTCTAGAAAGACTTGAGCTGTCAAATAATAGATTTCTTAAACGTCTCTCTTTACGGAATTAAGTTGTTTAATAACTCTAAGTGCTGGCCTATTCACCACCTTTACAGTGAAGATTGCAATTTAGTAGATCATTTCTACTTCATGAACTGAGTTCGATACACACACATGACCTTGTAACAGCTGATTTGGACTTACCGAAAATGAGCAAGTGCTCTATTATTTTCATGTCAGTCGATGATAAAACAATAAAATAACATACTGTCTCAAAGACAGCTCTTGACTATTAAACTATTTTTGACTATTTATAATTGGTGTGAAAAAATGTTTTCAGTGAAAACCGGTTTTCCAACTATTCGGTAATTAAAGAACGAAACAAAAACACTGAGAGTGGGAACTACAGCACACACTTAGATTCTACGCAGAAATATCAATTTAGTTCAAGTGCGTAAAATGTTAGTCTTTGAAATGAACTAAGGCTTACAGGATTATCTTCCCCGTGAAAGAAAAGCCGAGATAAATAAATTCGTGAATTGTTTAATTCTTTTTTTATTATTTGTGCGCCGTTTTTAATATCGAGTGGGTGAGTGTGAAAGGCTGAAGTTGTGTAAGGAAATGAAGTTGATTTTGGCGAACTTCAGTTCAAACAAATCTGGAATTGATTTTGTTTTTCTACCTCAACTAGATAAGGAACAATCCTCCCCAAATATAGAGGGAGTAAAAATTAACCTTTCCCTTCCGGTATTTGAAAACGGGATGAAGTGATCGGCATCGTGCCTCTTACCGACTGAACCAAATTGACAAGTCTCATATCAACCCAAATTTATGCTAGAAATGTGCAAGGGTTTATAGATATAGATAAATACATTTATACAAAAAAATATTTTATATTGTATAATATATATATAAATATATATATAATACAAAAGTTCAGTAATCATCTTCAGTCCAAATGAGTAGGGTTTGACCCTGCTGCAGCCAGTATCTGTTTTCGAAAAAGTTATGTCATTAAATGAGTAAGGGCGGGTATCCTATAACAGGAGTTATCTACATTTTACGTACGTAAACTAGGATCTTACCTACTTTTGCACTTATAACAGGTGTTAAATCACTTGTCCATGTCGAGATAATCGATGTGGAAAAAAGTCTTCTATTTTTGACAACAAATTTTCTCTTTTGTACGGTTCACTAACTTTTCTCCCAGGAAGGAAAGATTTTTGAATATCGCGCGGAAGAAATTATTTCAGCTTTCTTTTCTCTCTTTTAAACTCACATTCCACACTATCTCACGCAAAGGCCATAAAACCAGGGGAG
The DNA here is from genome assembly GCA_963457665.1 of Thysanoteuthis rhombus. NCBI lineage: Eukaryota > Metazoa > Mollusca > Cephalopoda > Oegopsida > Thysanoteuthidae > Thysanoteuthis > Thysanoteuthis major. The sequence goes on along the minus strand of OY735200.1, from coordinate 85,573,560 downwards.
TTCCCGACGAGAAAGAATAATATAGCCCAGATTTATTAGACCACAAATTGAACTTAACTACTCCACCAGCGATAAGCTAAGTGCAGGTGCCCATCATTATCGCGAACCGGCTTTTGAACTGACGACCACTTTATGATATTTCAATTTGTGAAAGTGTGTGTTTATGCTTACTTCTGGAAATTAAGTTTCTTGGTCTACTTTAACCCCTCTGCACGAGCAATACTCTAAAATCAATCAAGTTGTCGGCATAATTTAAGGAAAGCGGTCCCGATAGTATAGTTCCACACACTCATTTATCGATATTTAAAACGGCGTAGACAATAGATAAAAACAATTTAATTTATTCAAAGCACTAAACCGTATGAATCATGTATTAACATTTGTTTTTCTTAGATCTCTGATAATGAGGTGGAGGTATAGTGTATATCTACTTCTCAATTTCCAGGTTTAATGCAATGTTTTTATGTCTACTAATGGGGACATTACCGAGTATACCTAATCCCTCAAAGCCATTTTGTTTGACAGAAGTCGTTTCTACTGCTTGTTATATTGTTTCCACGTTCTTTTAAACTAGTTTTTTTTAGCAAGACGTAAAGATTAAATTGCGGTCGGGTCAAATATTTTCAGGAGGTCATTAAGGAAGTTTTTATTCTATTTATTTATTATTTTGTTAATACCCAATTTCTCCTCCCTTCTCTGTAGCTTGTAATATTCAAATTTTAATAACAAACCATATGGCTTGGGGTGGTGTAAGGCGTTCAAAACAACAACTATAACATTAGCACGTGTTCAATTGTCTGTTTCATGTGAAGTTGAGAGTTTTTTTTAAAATCTTGTCCCTCGGGCAGGGTTGCCATTTCATGGCCAAATTTGACCTTTTTAGTCTTGACGTATTTGAATATTTGGCTATTTTTGGCATTTCTTCATTTCCTTCGAACTTTGAAAAATAAGTCGTTTAGAAATTAAGTATTATTTTATGCCTTCAATCCATAGATCTTCGTTGTTACCCCAGGAAATTTGTCAGTCTGAAAAGAATCAATTTTTAAAGGTCATGCGGAAGGTTCTATTTACAATGTAATCATAATGCTAAAATAGGCCTTTCTGTCATTCTTACAACAAAACAGTTGACTATTTTTGCGGTAGTACTAATAATAAATTATCATTTTTGTTTTGTACTATTGTAATGCACTGCTATGTTTCATGACTCATTTTAGCATTTGGCCATCTTTTCCTTCATTTTTGGTCAGAAATATCTCCAACTATTTGGCAACCCTGCTCTAGGGCTCGCATCACGTTTGCACAACCATTTTTTTTTTTTTTTTTTTTCACGCTAACGACCCACATTATTATTGTTTGTGTTCTGTTTGACAATAACAATAAATGAAGAAAAAAACCCCTCTAATGTTCTTTTGTTGTTAGACACTGAAGCATCAAATGTTACTAAAAGCAAATTTAAATAGTATTTGAAAGGATAAACAGAAACTTCAGGACTCACCAGATAACAGCTTGTTATGTTAAACGATACAACACAAAGTTAAGTCAATAATAAATAACTTTCCTGGTTTTTAAAGCCAATGGATTTAAATATGTAACCACACATGTCACGTACACACACCGTAACGCCGGGTTCCCCATTGAGTGGGTCATGATACACTTGTCGGCCACAGCCCGTTTTTCAGACTTAGACGACAACTTGGTGTGTGTCGATAAAAACGCCCGAAACTTGTAACCCCACTAGGTTATGACATGTCACACCAAAAAAGCCTGGCAGGCTACTCGGAGTGTGTGTGTGGGGGGGGGTAACTTCCCTGGCATGTCAATGAAAATATTTAACCTTAAAATAGAATTTAGGCCTTCTCCCCTTATAACACAGGTGGATGTTGGTCCCAAAAATATTAATCTAGCTACAAAATACGAAATTGATCACTGCTTGGTTAAAACGTGGTTGGCTTTCTTGAACCCCTGCACCCTACATCTTAATGGGAGAAACTTGTATTATGAAATTTGTCCTTTCACAATTGATGAACTAAAAATAAAAGGACATTTCCATGCCTTGTATATTTTTGTGTGTATTTTTTTTTCCTACAAGAAAAAATAAACCAAAGTGTACCAGGTATTGCCTTACCCCCACAAACGGGCAGCAGACTAACTCAGGCGTCTGGCAACAGAAGGAAACTCCTAACAAATCTACAACCTTGTGGCTTTGCTCCTAATCGTGTCTCCTCAGTGGACCATAGGATGCAAACCCTTGGTTCAAAGGGTTAGGTTGGATCTGCCTTGAAACTCCATCAGGTTAGAGAGCTATTCTGCATATAGGTCATGCCATTTGAGGTCTCATAGCTGTGGAAAACCCTCTCAAAATCTTTGTTTGTAAAGCCAAGCCATTGATTCAATTCTTCCATATTTTTTCAAAACTATTCCCATCATCTTTACTGTCCAAAACATTTTGTAGATGATGATGAAAATGATTTCTTCAAAAGAATGTATAAAATATTCATAAGGACATTATGGACAACTTGGGTACATTGGAGCCAAATCTAAAATTAATATCACCCAAACTATAAAAGCCATTAATTTAATAAGAGAATAATAAAGCAATAATTTCCACAAAAGAATAATGTTTACATGGAAATTCAAATGAAATTTTATAGACAAAAATGGCATGAAAAAGCCTATAATTAAAGAATAAACAAAGAATCTTGTAATTATTCAGAAAAATAGTTCACAAAAAACTGTCTGCATATTTCTATGTACACATACACATATATATATATATATATATATATATATATATATATATATATATATATATACATATATATATATATATATATATACACACACACAAACACATACACATTCAACCAGTGAGGTGGATCACTAAGTCCATAGCCTGACATAGCTATTTGCAAAATTTTGATCTGAAATTTCATTTTTGCTATTGAGGGAGAAGCATTAGATTAAGTGCATTGATAACAAAGGAGATTATGCTAAAAATGGATGTTTGTTGTGGAAAATAAATGTTTTTTCATCATTAGGCTATTTTTTCATGGCCTGTTGGAAATCTTTTTGGTCAGCCACCGAAGAAGTTTTTAAATGATCATTGATTTTTTTTTTTTTTTTTTTTTTTTGTCTAAAATTTCTGAAAGAAAGGTCGGTTACTTTTAAAGAAAAAGTGTCTCATAAAAGAAATGATTTGTTTGGTATGTTGGTTTTTCTTTCATTTACCTGTACCGTAAAAAATGGTGGCATATTTGAAATATATAGATATATATGCTGCATCTTGTATACGTGGATAATAGATTTACATTGTAGTGAGCTCGGAGAATAGCATTCTTTTGAACACAAATGGATTTTCATTATTTTTTGTTCATTTTTAACAAATCTCTCTAGGCCCTACCAACCAGCCAAGTGGGCTACAGATTCTTCACACTTTGAATGTATATGATTGGGTGTGTCTCTGGGTGCTCCTGTCACATTCTGGGGGCTATAACTTTGAAAATTTGCATGAGTACACCATCTTTTTTTTTCCCTCAAAAAAGCACTTTTGGGGTTGTCCATGCTTAAATTTTGTGATATATATATATGTGTGTGTGTACATATATATATATATATATATATATATATATATATATATATATATATGTATTTTTTTTTTTCCTTTTAACTAATTTTGGATGATAAGCTCTGGTACATGCGTTGGCTTCGGTGATTCATTTATGCTAGGTTTTCTTTTTTTTTTTTTTTATATCATTCCTTGAATTCAGCATTTTTATTATGTCATTAGAACATGAATGAAATCTATTTCACTAAATCAGTTGCATCCCTTAGCGTGATAGAAGACATCTGCACATTCTTAATTATGTGGATTATTTATACCAATATTTTTTTCTTCATTCATGCACCAAATTGAACAGATAATGTTTTCATAAGCCTTGAATCAAACGATGCTACTTGAAGCGTGAGAAATATAACGGTTGCTTTTTTGGTCGTGTAGTTTTATTATTGGACCCTTTTTCTCTTTATCTGACGCTTTCAAAATTCATGTAGGGCATTGAAATTTTACTGCATGGCATAATTTTTATCTTGTGAGTGTCCGTGCAGCTCAAAGGGAAGACTGCTTTCAGGCCTAATATTTTTTTTTATTCCTGCTTATTTTTCTGCATAAGGAAGTTTTCATTAGTTTTTTTTTCTTTTCTTCAATAAAACAGAATATGATAGTAGTGAAGGAAGCCAGCTTCTAAACAATGTCAAAGGAATAATAATGAAATATGAACGACACAGTGCACCCGCCAACCTCACTCTGCCATCAAAGACAATGGTAAAGTGCGAATGAAGGAAGGAAAGGGAGGAACCATGGAATGAATGAAGAATTTGCAGAACAGACTCTGTCTCGTGTTTTTTTTTTTTTCCTTTTTTTCTTCTTTTAGATATCGTTAAGTACAATACGTGCGTTGATATAAAACGTAGTCACTGATATGGAGAAATATTGAGAATTTTATAACAATTCTTTTTTAGTAATTTTGATATTTTAAAAAAAAGAGTTTTATTTCTTTTTGCTTTGTGTCTGTGAGAAGAACCAAGGAGAATGGCCTTGCCCTCTCTTGTAGTCTGCGATGATTCAGAATCCCAAAACAGTGTCACTTTGGTTGGTGTGGCGCCGCTTCTACTGGAACAAAAGACTGACCCATTTAAGAAGCATCATCAATGCCTCGGATCTGTGGTTCTCAACAGGGGCAACATGGCCCCCTAGGTGGGAGGGCATGTCACATTTTGGGGAGGTCACATGATAGTATTTCAAAATGAATGTTAATAGTAAAATGTATATATTTTTTTCTCTCTCAAATAATGTTTAAAAAAAGGGAGAGAATAGAGGTAAATTATGAATTGAAAGGGGTCATGAAAGGATGAAAAAGATTGAGAATTGTATTGAATATTGGAAATATACAACCAACTCCAAATATTTTTGGGGTATGGGGGTAAAATTAATAATGATTAAAGCAAGTAATAGGAGACTGATAACTATTTCAATGGACTGCTCATTTTTTTCTCATCTTCTTTTTTTTTCTTCAATCTCTGAAATAAATGGAAAAAGAGCCCCCTCCCCCTTAAAATGTGATTCATTAAAGCACAGATTGATAGTGAACCAAAAAAATAGTGACCTAACCCTAGAATATTAATCTAACTCCAAAATAGCTGAATTTTATTGTCGTCCAGTTATAATGTGGATGGCATTCTTGGATCCCAACCCCCATGTTATAACAGAGGATGTCTGTATGAGTTTTTAGATTTTTTTTTTTTTTTTCCTTTTCACTACTAATGTTAATCCACTGAGCCCTCCATAAAAACAAAACTCCTTCCATATGTTTCCTGTAGGTATATAGTTTGAGATAATTTAAGATAAGTCACACAAAATAATTTGATTTATAAGAAAATACTAGAAATTATATGTACTATATAGCATATATGTAGATCAGTAATTTTGAGGTTTAATGACAGGAATATTCATTGCTTATGTTTTACTTACGTTGGTACAATCAGAACTCTTTAGAGATAAGGCTGGTTTTGGTACTGGTAATATGGGCAGTCGCCCAGGATGCCAAGTGTTAAGGGCGTTTGTCATGTGTCTGAGACAGTAGGACTTACCAAATACAAAGGGCAAAAATGAATAAATTAAACTGATTAAAAAAAAAAACGTCAAAATGAGTTTGTTTTTTGTTTTTTTATCAACCGATCGAAAAAGCTGAGCATTGAAATAGTAGTGATTAGTTACCAATTGTTTGCTTTAATTGATGTCAGGTTGGATTTTTCAGGAATATAAAATAATACCATATTGAAGTTAGGCTTGGCTGGAGTGCCAGAGGCCCAAAGGCTGGCCCTGCTACTAAGAGTACAAAATATCAAATCCTTGAATAGATTAGATCTTATCGTGAGCATTTTATTAATAGAATCATTTCAAATTACTGATATGAAAGATCTTTCTTGAGAGAAAACATCCCAGGAGACTTAAACTATTTTAATTTCTTTTCAATGCAACTTCATTGACTACACTTATACATGTACAAATATAGCTTTTTTAAAATCATTTTCCAGTGATGAACAAAATCCTAAAATAAATGCCGATTATTTCTGACGTGAACATTTTGAGGAAGAAAGAGAGTGGCACATTGTAGGGAAGGTGGTCCCGATCATGAGGTTTCACACCCTCGCTCTCCCATTGTTTAAAATGGTGCAGAAATAAGAACCAAGGGAATTAATGAAAGAAAAAGCAGTAGTACATATATAAATAATTTTGTTATTGCTTTGAATGAATTAAATGGTATAATTGTTTTTACTTGTGCACCATTTTTAACATTGAGTAAGCGAGGATATTAAACCAGACAGTGGGGGGGGTCATTTTCCCTACATTGTGCCAATTTATTTGTGGATGGGTGGGGAGAAATGTGCTACTGGGTCACTGGGTGAATAATGTGCCTAGGTTTAAGAAAAAAAAAGTCTGCCAACAGCTGAGCCCTCCCAGAAAATGAATCATTCTCTTCCAGGATTATTGCTTGAATCATTTGTTTCATTTTCCAGTTTATTAGCTACTTTTTTGTTTCTTTTCAATTATTTTCACAGTTCTGGGTACTTTTTTTTTTGTTTTTTTATACATAGTGTGATTGCACATGTGCAAGCACACTATTATCCTTCTATTAATCTTCATTTTTATTCCACACTTTCGGCACTGCTTTTACCTCCGATAGTTTTTGAGATATCAACGCCGTTCCAGTGCCAATAGGAGCGTTCTAATGCCATGTACTGCGCTTACAGTTTTGAAAAAAGTTTATTTTCAAAGTTTCAGAATGGGGGGTTCATTTTACAAGGTAAATATAATGCTAACCTGGACCCTTACTTTCTGCCATTCATACAGTTTCAGAGCATTCTGTTAAGGTTATAAAATGTTTTCTGCCAAAAATCTTTTGTGCTTTCATTAAGGTTTGTGGGATGGGGGAGTATGCAGTGTAATTACACTTGCAGTTCCTTCGGGAAATGTAGGCTCTAGTTATTTGCATTCTCTGTTACCCTTTGTGATTTATCTCCCTTGCTTTTTAACCTCAAATCGTTATCTAAATTACCTTGAAATTTGCTATTTTTTCCTTTTTTTTCTTCTTTTTATTTCTCTTTTCATTCCCACATCTGCCAACAAAGTCAAAAATGGTATATAAATTCACTTATGTTTGTCTGTCTGTCTGCCTGTCCCCACCGTTAGTCCAAAAGTTCTCAATTAATTTCAATAACATTTTGTGGAAATGTGGGCCATTGGCGGAGGAAGAAATTAGATTTTAGGGCTGTTCCTGGATTTTGTTGTTTGTTGGAAAATTGAAACTTACATTGTTAGAGTGCCCTGCTTGTCTAACTTTTACCCCTACCTGGGTGGGTGGAAGAGGAGATGGATTCATATCTCTTCCAAGGGCATTAGTGTGAAGTGAACTCCAACTGTCCTGGCTGGATTTTATATTCTACTTGTCAGCTCTGTTCTCTGTCTACTACATAGCTTCATAGCAACAAAAAAAACAACACTAAGAGTTCAATTACAACACCTGCCCCAGGGATAATGTTACTATTACTTTCAGGATAGATTTGAGGCTGACAAAATGTGAATGTTTTGGATAGAATTTCATCTTGAACATGCTGTCTTCTGTATTCTTGTTGAAGTGCCTGGAGAACTTAGAAAACTTGACATTAATTTCTTTTGAAAGATATTTATCTTTCTGCATTATTTATCTTGTTTAATATTTATTCATTAAAAATTCATCTTGCTGCTGTATTTTAACAATGTCGTTTCTTAACGAGGTCAGTGGAAATGACTTTGGCTCGCCAATAAGTAATTGTTTCAAGGTCAAGTTTTACCACCTGATGTCCACAAGTCAAACTAATAGCCTTTTCTAAGGCATTAGAAAAGCTAATTTCTATGACTTGACAGCATTTAATGTCTGGCATGTCATGTGGGCTGATAGTTTGTAATTTCTTGGTAAGAGTTTTCGTCTGTGGATATCATTCTTTTTTTTTTTTTTTGCATATGATTAACTAAAACTGTTGACACGGGTTCCTACAGTTTTTATGTGATTCTGGCTGACTGTGTATGTATGTGCTATGGATACAGGCCATACCAATGGAAGTGCAGTGTTGAAAATTTAAAGATTTAGCCCTTATGCTTTTTTATTTCTCTCTTTAATTCTTTGGGGTGAAGGGAATTTATAATTTGAGTATATGCTGAATCGGTTCCCTAGATTGTGTCTAACTGCATTCCTGATTGTTTTTTGAAAATTCAGACTTCTCAGTGACCACTGAAAGGCAAGCAAAATAAGTCATTCATTGATTACTCCTTTCACTAAACTTTAATTGATCATCCCACCAGCACTGCATGCTGTCAGAAGATTTTCTGTAGAGTAACTGATCAGACCTATTTTATTTTTTCTGTATTTTTTTTTTTTTACAAGACATTATTATTGATGGATTCATTTTAACCCTTTCCAGACCCCCTGGGATATATATCATCCCGACCCCCACCCCAGGTTGGGATATACATTTACTCTAGGTCTCCTTTAGAAGTCTACGTTGGCATTTTGATGAATGCATTAACATTTAACAGGTTAGTCTTGAAGGGGTTAATTTGTTCTTGCGATTAGCATTTCTCTCTCATCATTTTTATCACTAAGTTCCACCAGCCAATATATATATATATATGCCTTTTCTTAGCTGGATATTACAGCTGGTATCCTTCAACAAATATCAAAGGGTTGAAAGCTGCTGATTGGAACATGGGCATGAGAAAGGCTGCGGAGTACACTGTCTGAAATCCACACTTAATAATTAGCAATGTGCAGATGTCTTCTGTTATGCAAAGGGATGCTATTGATGTAGTAAAATAGAATTTCATTTTCATGATCTAATGTCGGAATATAAATGCTGAGTTCATTTAATGAAAAATAGAAAAAGTAATTGAAATAGATGTGTAATAAAAATCTGATTGTGGTCAAGAGAACGCTGTTCTCAGAGGTCACTCCAATAGAAATTGACTTGAGTGGGTGCGCTATTTTCTATAATTGATAAAATAGTTGTCATTTTTTCGGACGAGGTATGGTAGCATGATATAAACTACAAAGATGAGGATACCTGTTGAAGTATCTTTGCTAAAGTTTCTCATCCTATGGCCATAATAAATATTTATTGCAAAGAAGAAACTCTTATACAAAGGAAGTTCAGTGTTTTACTCTTCCTCTCTCTCTCTCTCCTTCTCTCTCTCTATTTTTTTTCTTTATTAGTACTTTTGTAGGAACCAGTTTCAGCCTACGTAATGATGATTGCCCGTTTACAAATTCAATGCAGGTGTGACAAAATTTGTACAAATTGATCCCTCTTTAGTAAAGTATTTTAAAGTCTTTATGTTTGTTTTTGTCATGCTAAAGCAAACAAAAGTACAAAGTTAACTTAATCCAGTCATAATTCAAATGTTCAACCAGGAAGTAGACAGGCAGGTACCATATCCATTCAGGTTGCTTGAATATTGACTGAAATCAAGATACAAATGATCAAGCAAGCAGTGGACACCAGTTGAATGGCTGCTGCTGCTAACAGCTTTATTCACTTGCCTGTCTTTGCCTTTGTTTAGTTTACATCCAGTAAATAGTACTGAAGAAAGCCAAATGAAGGGAGATGGGGGTTTGAAGAGTGTGTTGCTCCAATCCATAATTTATTCCTACATAACATATATAATCCTATAATTTTTGACTGGTACTATGCTAGTATATATATATATATATATATATATATATATAAATATATGTATATGTAAAACGTAAGCTGAAAAGAGAAATAAGTGTATTCTTTTCTAAATTACTAAATTTGACATCTACAAAGCTATGTTTATAAAATTTCAATTTTTTTTTTTTTTTTTTTTTCTAATGTTTACTCTTCATGTCATTCAAATTAATTTGCACCCTGAGCCCCTATAGAAACTTTGTTTTGGCGGATTTCTTTTAGGGTCATCTTTTCATAATAGGAAAGCTGAAACCAGTTTATCTGCCACACTTCATTAACATCTCATCTCATGTTTTATTTCTTCACACACATTATTAGTTTACAATCACTATCTATATAGGTTTTATGTACATTATTTGCTATTTATGTATCAAGGATAAGATTTATCAACTCTTTGAAACACTATGGGTTAGATTTCATTTCACTTATTAACACTATCCACAATGTAGTACTTTTTGTATTCCGGGTGTACTTGGTACGGCTACCTCACACACAAGCTTCAGTTCCCAGTATGAGCCAAGAATCTGGAAAACTCTTGATTAGGACACCTGTGCACTCAGCAGCTAATCGAGTACACTTTGATGCTTCATCTTTTTTTAATTCTAAGAGTGTCAAAAAAAGGTAGAGACAATGACAGCTGCATTTTATCACAGACTGCATTTGAATCTGGTGTACATAGGCGAGGTTTCAGCTTGCCCATGGACTTGACCAATACTCCTATTTATCTCTAATCATTTCTTTATACCTACTAACTAAATATTTGTGGTGGTAAGAAAAAATTTGATTCTGCATCAAATCTTGAAATTTTCTACCTAAAATTCGTTTGAGCAAATTGTCTTTATGTTGCACATAGAAACTCGGGAAGGAAGGGTTTGTCATTGGTCAGGAATTATTGCAAGCTGCTCATTACCAACAGAATGTATTAGGTAGTGTCAACATTAAAATGATCATCATAGATCTCTTCAGTTTTTAAGTTGATCTGTCTGGCTATGTATGTTTGGTCCATACCAGCCACACCAGTAGATCTCGGGGGTTGAATTTTTAAACATTTACCCTTCTATCATGTCTAGAAAAGAACTTTTTCTACGTTTTTAAAAATTGTCCCAAAATGGATTTTTTGAGAGCAACCCAAGTTACTATACAAATTTATGCTGAATTGGCTCCTTAGTTTGGATCCAGCAGTGTTCTTGCTTTTTTTTCTGTTGAAAATTTGAACATTTTTTCTAGTGTTCACTGCCCAACAAAAAGCAAGAGAAGTAACTTATTTATTGATCACATTTTATAACAATTTTCAGTTGATCACCCCCAACAAGGCATGTTGCCAAAAAGTTGATCATGCAACAGGTTCTATTGAGTGACTAACCAGACCATATATTGATGTTCTGTTCCATTTTTATCTTTGTGGTAACAAGCATCGCCTACCTAGTATTCTGATTAAACCTTAGACAACATTCAACCGTGTTCATAACCCTGTACTGAGTTGAAGGACTTTTGGTCTGCTGTACTATGTTGAAGGTGCATACATGCTTTCTCTTGTGTGTCTTAGGCTCTGTAAGACTATCTTGCCCATCTCTCTCCAAGCTTCCTCAGTCCTACTCTGCATGCTGAGTGCTTATCAGAGAGTCATTGAGTACCATTTTTAAAGTCTTTGGTAAAAGTCATGGATTAAACCCATGTCATGGAGGCAAGCTCTCTACCCAAGCCATGATGATCAGTATTCAACTATGTACTTTAAAGGATTTGGGCAAGAGTTGAGTTAATGTGTCAACTGAGTGCACTTTTTCTTTTTCCTCATTTTTTCTTTTGTCCCCCTACCCCCAGTCTGTTTACCAAAGATATTGGAAATAGGGTGTGGATCTCATTATAAAAGGATTTGGGTACACTGTGAGGGTGGTAATTGTGAACTGTAGCCTAACACCAGGCACTAGTATCCACGGCATGTTGGCTCTGCAGGATTGCCTACAATGGGGCATGGATAGTGAATGTGATAATCCTGTTGGGCTACGATAGATATAGATATTGACAGTTTCTGTGCGTGTGTTTCTCTTTACTGATCCCCCCTACCAGATTCACTCTGATTTACAAAAGAAAATGTCAAAGATAAGGTGCCGCCTCATTACCAGGAAATACTAATGTAGAAAACACAAACGACATTTTTTTTTTTCTCCAAATGTTGCTTGAATCCCATTATTTTTTTACAATCTAAGTAAGGGAAGGTATTTTCATTCTTGTTGGTAGAAGATGCTTGTTACAAAGATAAAAGTTCTCAAGATCTTTTAGTCCAGTGTTTCCTCAACCTTTTTTTGCTTGGTAACAGTTGGCATTTTTTTTTTTTTTTTTTCATTTGATGTTCAGTCAACTCTGCCTTACACTTGTTCACTTTTCTTCCCCATATTTAGAACCAATAACGGTTAAACTCGCCCTTACAGTCAATAATTGAGCAACTGTAGCTTCTAAATTTGAAGTCATGTAAAAAAAAAATTCCATCAAAGAATAAACATGGTCGGAACAAATTCTTTTCATGACATCACTGACGTTTTCCACTGGAAAACATCTAGAATAGATTAAAAAAAACAAACTCTAAAGACCTTTTGATTGGGAAGGATGTAGATGTTATTGATAAACCTGTCAGAATAAGGCCAAAAGATTCAAAAAGATTTTTTTCCTAAATAAATGAAAACAGTTTTAGAAGAGAATTAGTGGAGTACTGATGCCAATTGTCTGTAGACAAAACGGTATGGTCAAGAGTGCGGGAATAAACAAACATACACACATATAGAAAAGGATAGAACCTTTTGCCATCTTTGATGGCTACAATTGTTCAATGTTAGATTTGCAAAAGGTTTTGCTGATTTGTTTCATAACCATGTCACTGTTTCACCTTCAAGAAAATGTGACAAACTTCTATATATTTTGTATTCTTAGTATATTTTCACTTTTTTTTCCCCTCATTTCAAAGATCTTAGTGAATTGCTGTCAGTAAATCTTTTGCAATCCATTTTCTGGACCCTAAATGAACAGTAATGTAGGAATTCAATCCAGTTATAGAATTTGAAGTTGGTGAGTGAAATAAGAAAAAATAATCTATGAAATTGAAATTTTGTAGGGGGTCTGTGCTCCAACCCCCGCAAAAATGGAGGGACTGATATTGCATTAATTTTATAGTTTTCAAATCTATCTGATAAAAACTACAGCAAATTTCTTCATGCTGAGGGTATAAATTTGTTGAATTAAGAAGAATACTTGGACATAAAGAGTAAAGCCACAGAATTACATGTTCTCTTATGGTCCAACACTTGGTCTCCTACTATGTTGTCTAAATCTGATGATTTACTGTCTATTTCCATCTGTCAATTTTCACAATAACTTAGTGGTTAGCTTCATTATCTTAAACACTTACACCACAATAATAAAAAAAACTTAGAAAATGCATTGAATATCGGGTTTCCAACATTCCTGACAAACTATTATTTCCTTTGTGTGAAAAGCTGTAATTTGTGGTTTGAAACAACTTGACTGAAATTTGAGAAGGAAAAGATTGATTTGGCTGACAGAATAAAGGCATTAAAAGCGGAACAAGAACTACAGTGAATGATTTGCTCTAAAGCAATCAATTGAATCATCTTATAATTCACCAATTGTCTGGTTGTCCGTCTGTGACAGCTTTCCATAGAAACCATACAATATATCTCCTTGAAATTTTCTGTGTGTACTTATGTGACACCCAGACAGGTTTTTAGCCAGTTAGTTTTTTGTAAAATCGGCACATAAAATGTTGGTCGATTTACAATGTAGATTTATGCTAAAATGAACATTTTTTCTTTGGTGCCAGCTACTTTTTTGCTGAAGCCATTGTGTGCTGGTTTTGATCTATTTATTTCAATTATTTCAATTTTATTTTGTATTGACAGCAACCTATCCATCTTTTGATCCAGATATTTTGTCTGGTATTATTCAGTGGAGGTGCAGAGTGGCATAATGGTTACGGGCACAGAAAACAGAATCATCAGACTGAGTTTGGGTTCTGGCTGGGGCTGTTTACATTTGTTCTGCATGGATGCCCTTGGCAAAAATATGAATCCATTTCTCCACCCTACATATAGCTATGGGTAAATAACAGGATAGTTCTGTGAGGCAGTCCATCAAAAAGAAAGACCTACAGCTTTGCAGTTGCCATAGCTGGTCCCAATCCAGGGTAAAGGGGGAGGGTTGATCATATGGCTATCAATTCTATCCCATGCAGATCCACGGTAGAGTAGTTGCGGCCCCAGGCTCCACAAGGGATCTAGCGAAATAAACAAGCAGATTTCAATGTTACTCTTGAAAGACACTATAATTATTTAGCTTTCTGGATTAAATTATTGATAATATTAGTAATGTATAAGATTGGAAGAATAACTGTCATTCTGTACCACAGGAGCTTGATATGTCATGTAACAATACCACATGCCCTCTGAGCTGTTTCACAGCGAGCCAGTCCTTATCAATAATCTTCTTTTCAGGCCTGATAAAGATGCTTTTTAACTGTACCTAGAATGGGGAAAATTTCATTTCAAGACCAATTTTCAAATCATTGACAGAGCTTGTGGGGAATTACATAACCCGAAGAGTGAGTGCTTAAAGAGAGATAGACTGCATTCTTTTCTTTCTTTTTTTTTTTCTTTTTTTCTTTTTTTCCTTTTTTTTCCCCTCATTTTAATCATTTGGTGCATAGTATTAGTGAAGATAGAAAGATACAACATATGGAGCGGACAGAGAAAGAGGAGTGTTTTTTTTCTTCTTCAATCCTCACCCTGAAAACTCAATTGGAAACGAATAGTTTTATTAGAGACACGTGTAGATGAATGCTGTCAAAAATGTATCTACAACAGTCGCATTTTTTTCATCAGTCTCAGTTCTTTATTTTGTTTTTTCCCAAAGCCAGCATTAAATATCTAATACCCCATTCTATAATCAAGTACGATTGCCCACATTTAAATAACTGACCTTGTTCCATTTCATTTCATGGTTAACAAATAATCATTCAATGATCATTGCTTATGAAGTTTCTTATCTATACTTAAAAGCTTTGAAATAATGCTTCCAAAAAGGGGTGTAACCTAAGTAAAAACTGTGTCTAGAATTAAATTAGGTTATTTTATAGGCTATTGTTCTTTCTTATCTGATGCATAGTAATGTATACTAGATGGGTTTCATTTACCCAACTTTTCCTTCACTTCCTTGGCAGAGGTATATCTATTCACTCATGTTTGTCCACTCAGTATCTCCCAAAGTTCTCAATGAATTTCAATGATATTTTGTGGAAGAGTAGGTTATAGATTGAGAGAGAATTGATAAAATTTTGGGTAGATCCTGGGATCTGAAAAAAAAAAAAAAATTTATTGGGAGATATTGAGACAATAGACCTAAATATGATAAACTGAAACTTCAACAGTTGCACTGTAGCTATGTATGAACTGATTTTCATTCAGTTTCTAATTAGTGAATAGTGTTAGCAGAGTTATGAGCTGTTGAAGTGCTTTCTAATTTACATAGTAAATCATTTAATGTATTTGATATTATGATATTCACTAATCTTGCCTTAGTGTGTCACAAGGCCAGATTACCCAATGGAGATCAATCTCATAATGATAATCTATAAGATTCGTTTGTTGATCTCCATTCCATGATGGGGTGCCAAATTGATTGAGATGTATTTTCCTTTACAGTTACTCTTACAATTAATTTATTGTTGCATTGTTGTATTATTCTTCTTAATCACATTTTCCAGGTTAATTGTTTGTTTTGAGTAAATATATAGTAAGCGTCAACCGGAACAGTTGTCAAAACTATCAGCATGGTGGGTCTGGCTGGCTATGTATGTGCATGAGTATGAAATCTCTGTCTTTGACAATTGAAAATTTGGCAGAGCGAAAATTGCTAAATTAATGTGGAAGTACTAAACCATTTTGGCCTTTTTCTAGCCATTTTAGCACCTTTTTAGATGTTTTTTTTTTTTTTGTTTTTTTTGCAGATTTGGGGTTTTTTTTTTTTTTTTGAAGTAGTGCTTTTTGACAGTCAAACCAGCACAGAAATATTTTGAACTGGCTACACTGAGTTTCTGTCCTGGCAATTATTTCTGCTAACATCATGTATGTATCACATGTACAGGCCTTACCAGCAGAGCTAGAAGACTGAAAATTGAAATATTTACTACTTATTATGTCTAAAAAAAAAACGTTTTTGGTTTTTCGTCAGCAACTATACCCTGTGAATTCTACTTGCTATAGAAACCTCAACAACATGTGTGGTTGTGACCCTATGCTCCACAAGGAGTTTACAGGAATGAACATAAAATTCTAACCAGGGTTGCCTGATTAGGCAGAAGTCGGGATAATCCAAGCCATCATAGAGATTTACCCAATGCAGGCATTGGAATAGTGTCGAATTTAGAGGCAGTGGTTCGATACCAGCTGGTTTGAACTGAACCTGCCTCAAGAGGCTAGTATTGAACTTCAGCCTATGTTACTCAAGTCTCCGAGATGAAGCTTGGATTTTCTCCCCTTTCTGGCCAGATCTGGCAACCCTGATTCTAACTTGTGACCTGCCAATAACTAATTGACTGCACTCAAACTCTGAATCATATCCTACATTTGCCAATTAGGTTTCGGGCCTCAGAAAATTATATGGTCTAACATTGAATGTTTAATGTTTCTATTTTAGACAATGTTATTTTCTTGTGTTCCTTCTCTCTTATTTCTACCGTTGAAAGTGAAGGCTATGTACTTAGTGTGAAACGAGGTAGACACAACTGCTGAACAAATGGGTTTGCTGGTATTTTCATTGCAAGCTGCTGGCCACACTTTCATATCTTTGTCTCTCCTGTTTGTTTTTCATTACCTCTCAGTTCACTGTTAGAAACTGTCAACCAAAACTGTCACTCAAGGTTTCTTCAGGTTTTAGTCACGCACGTACAGATTGCACCATTGAAGACACAAGGCTGGAAATCGAAACATTTACTCCTCATGTCTAGAAAAACCGAAATAAGTAACTTATTCATCGATCACCCCTTTTTCCAGTTTTTTTAATTGGTCACCCTCAGCATGGTATGCTGCCAAAAGATGTCGGTCACTTGATGGTTTTTATTGAGTGACTAATGAAACTGTTGATATTTCTGGTTTCATCCAGCCTATTATTCAAGTTAATCTGGATTGGAATATGGTTCTCAGAGGACCATATTCTGGTCCAGATTAACATTGCTAACATACAATGTGTACATGAGTAAATCTATGATCAACATCACATGGAGAGATCATTAAACAGCACAGTATATTAGAGAAAAAACAGGAGTCAGGGATATCATAGAATCCATTAAAAAACTCAAATGGCAATGGGCTGGTCATGTTGCAAGAATGACAGACAATCGATAAACATCACAACTCACAATGCGGATTCTCAGTGATCATATGCGAAACTGTATCCGGCATAGTTTAAGATGGCGTGATGAATGAACTAGTTCAGCAAGTATTGGTTCTGCCTATGATATAGAGGTGTGGCGAATCCTGGGGTAGGGTCTATCTATGTCCAACAATGGATGCTAAAAGGCTGATGATAGACTAAAACATTAGTGATGTCAATTATAAGTGACTAATACACCTATAGCATATGCTTTGTGGCTTGGTAGCTATCCATGGTCCAGTGGTTGGGTAACACTTGTGTGGCCTAGAGGTGGAGTTTTTGGACCACTGATGTACCCTCCTGCTGCTACAACTAGAGACTAGAACCCCACCCCCAAAACCTGACCTTACAAGGTTATCTGATAAGTCATTACTTTTGCATGGCCTCCAGTATCAATATGACCTGTGAATAAGATTAAACTGACCCCAGGGGTCACTGCTTGCTCACCTTTTCTCTGATTTGACAACACCCACTTTTTTTTTCTTTTTTTTTCTCTGTTTTTTTCATGTGCTGGGTCATTCCAGGGCATGGAATTCTATAAGGTGTATACATCTCTTATTTTCCCTTTAAGGAGTCAAATGTCTTACTAACTGAAAATTGCTCTTATTATCCAGGCTATTGCTTACATAGTTATGTATTCTTATATATATATATATATATATATATATATATATATATATATATATATATGTATATACTGCACACATCTTGGTACATGGTTCCTTGCTACCGGCATGAAAATCAGTGGACCAGACAGTCTGCCTGTTTACATTCACTTTGCTCTAAGGCTCTTAGAAGAAGGCATGAATCCACTTCTCCTCAAAATTATGAGTAAATAGCAGGACGGTTGGAGCTCTTTAGCTCTAAGGCAATCCATCTGAGATGAAAAGAAAAAAAAACAAACCTCCGGCTTGGTAATCCCAAGCCTCTGTAAAACAGGAGGAAGTAACTTTTATCAGAAGTTACTCCCCTTGAATTCCCTAAGATGAGTTGAGAGTTAGTTTTTATCAAGTTAACTAGCAGGTACCACCATGTGCATCAATTCAAGCTTTGTCTCTTTCTTCAAATTGAAGCTGTAATCAATGACTCCGATCCCTCTAATGTGTGTCTTTTCTTTCTTTCTTTCACTTTTCTCTCCTTCTTTCACTTTTCTCTCTCTCGTAAATTCCCATTGTTGTTTACTTACTCTATTTGACTGACGAAGAAAGAAAAATACTTTTCTTTCTTTTTTGTATGCTTGTATGGGGTAATTTAAAGCTTATCGTTTGTCATGAGAATTTCCTTGCCAATTGTTTCTCTTAGTATTACCACAACAGAAAGTATTCAACTGTCAGATATTCCAGAAAAATCTAATTTAGCTTCAGGGAATTTCCTTATTTTCTTCTGTTTGATTTATACCCTTTCCCATTTGTATTTAGGAAGTCCTACTGTCTCGGATATATGGCAGGCACCCCTCAGCACTTGGCACTCTGAGTGTCACCAGTATTTTAGTCCAGCCCTGTTGCTTAGTAGTTCTGATTATACCAATACAAAATGTAATTGATGTACAGTATTTTATTGTGTATAATCTGCTACCAGAGGCACCCACCGCCCCGGTTGAGCTTTAATTGGAGAATGAAAAATGCATTTTCCCCTGTATGTACGAATCCAAATCTTGTTATTTGCAAAATTTCATCATTTTTCGTGTTTGACAATGAGAGCAAACAGTTTCTCGAAACATGTAACAGGAAAAAATTCAATCAAGTTTCAAAACTTTTGTGTTTCTATCAAATTGTGTGTCTACCAAATTCACCATCGTTTCAAATACATCTCATCCTTTTCCTCACTATTTTATACATACACACACACACACACACATATATATATATATATATATATATATATATAATGATTCCAAGTTTATTGAAAAAAGACTTACAATCAATCAATCAATATATGTATTTAAGATTAATCGATTGGTCCGGACGACTACAAAATTCGCGTATTTTAATCTTGGCTCTGAAAACAGTTAAATACCTTTCGATTTTCTTTATTTAATATTGATAAATCCTGGAACACTTTGAGTTGCAAATCCTGATTTACAACAAAAGATTTAAGATTAAATTTCATACAGATTTGAATTTATTCTGTTTTTCCAAATTTTTGCCGGAAGATTTAAAATTTTAAAGAGCTCTGATTATTTTACTTTTTTTTTTCATCTATGTTTTTTTTCATTGCGGAATAAAGAATAGAAACCATTAACTAAATCTGTCAAAGGTTTCTTCACTTTTCAAGCTAGTTGGGTTGGCCTGCTGTCTATGTATGTGTTTCGTGTGCAGACTGCACCGATGGAGCTAGAGGGCTGTAAATTTGATCAATTACTCATACAAGGAACAGGTTTTTCTTTTTTTTTTTAAATTTCCCCCTTAAGATTGTTTTTCAGTGGGGGTTTCAATTCTTGATGCAAGTTCATACTAAATTGGTCCCTTAGTTTATGCCCAGTAGCATTCACAATGGTTTTCTGAAAATATATACTTTTCACTGCCCAGCAAAAGGTGAGAGAAGTTACCTTTTCTCTGATGGATGATCAGAGAATAGGTAACTTTCCTAATTTCTTAATTGATCACCTCTGACATGTAATGCTGCCAAAATGACATTGATCCTTTGACATTTTTTAATTTTTTTTATTTATGTGGTTTTTATTGAAGAATAGAGAATATCTACTAATTTTATCTGATTTTATGATGAGGAATTGTCATTGTTTTCTTCTGACTCTTGTTCTAATCTTAGTTGTTGTTGGGGTTAAATTTGGTTGCACTGTACTCCGAAATTTGCTGATTTACTTCTTTTGAAGCTAGATATAGCTCCTTTTTGGTACATTTAGTTTCTACAGGTAACTGACTGACATACCGAAACAAAATTTTAAAGGTGCTTTCAAAGGAAGAAGCTATTTACTGTAGGTGCTTTTAAAGGAAGAGGCTTTTAAAAGAAAGAGCATTGAAAGAAGAATGCTTAGAAATCCATGAGATTGAACCATAACATCAATGGTCTGACTCTCTGGGTGGTTGTACTTATATCACAGGTGATCTTCCTCTTATCATTATTCCTTGTATGTCTGTCACTTCCTTAATGTTTCTGTACGTTTCTTGTATCTAAGTATATAAAACCTTTTGCATTAGAATCTCATTGAGCATGAATGAACATCTGTGAAGGCATTTCATTGTATCATCTTGAACTCTAACTTATGTTAAGGCATGTTCAGTTTTATTGAAAACTTCTCCCTCCTGCTTAACATTCATGAACATACATATAAAAAAAAAAATGTAACCATTAGTTTGTTCTGAGTAGTGACTCAATAAAAAACTATCATGTAACCAACGTCTTTTAGGACTGGGTAGCATTCCACACTGGGGATGATCAATTAGAAAATTGGAAAAAGGCGTGATCAATGAAAAAGCTATTTCTCTTGCCATTTTTCAGGATCACTAGAACAAGTCCAAATTCTCCAAAAAAAAAGTCATCACTGCCAGACACAAACTGAGAGATTAATTTAGCATAAATTTACTTTGTAAATACCCCACCCCACTAACAACTGATTTTGTGAGGAATGTTTTTTGTTTTCTAGACATAATAATGAGTAAATATTTGAATTTTCAGCCCTCTATCTCCATTGGTGTGGCCAGTGTATATACACACACACACACACACATATATATATATATATATATATATATATATATATATAGCCAGTGAGGCAGAATCACTTGAAAACTGAAGAAACCTGTGTTGAATGTTGATAGTTTCTGAAATGTAGGCTAGGTTGTCACGTTTCCAGACAAATTTTCCCCGTCGCCACTACACATTCTTCTAAAAAGGTCCTCGGTCTCCTGTGTCTCAGTCCCTTCTCCATTAGATTCAATCAGCATTTCTTCATGTTGGAATGATGCAGTTCAAAGTCCAGGGTTCTCCTCATAAAATATCTGATCTGTCAAACTGAATGGATTTATTTCTCAAAGCAACCTTTTTGTGAAGAAAGACGAAACAATACAAAAAAACTATCAATGGCACCCAATTGTTTATAATTCTTTTCATGGTTGCAATGCACTGATAGATTTTTGGCAATGATGAAAAACAAACAAGATTTGAGATTTTTTCAAGTACTTTTGAATGTATTCCCTTACAAGCTTTGTTGCTTCAAAATCAAAGTCCACTTCTACTTCTATTTCAACTGAAGATGATTAATGCAACTTTTTATTGTATATGCATATTATATGTATATATATATATATATATATATATATATATATATATATGTATAATTTCTTTTTGTATAAATGCATTTATTCACCAGAAAATAAAAAGTTTCTCTGTATGTGTGAGATGAATTTCAATAGATAAGTAAGAATTGTCAGTTTGGCTCAGTTGGTAATAGAGCTGGCTACCAATCATGGTGGTGAAATGTTAATTTTGTAAATGTATTCATTTATTAGAATCAAGTAAGTCCTTGTGTATTTCTTGCATGAATTTGGTTAGTCAATTTAGCTCAGTTGGTAAGAGATATAACTACCAATCAGTTAGTTATTTCAAATCACTAGAGGGGAATATTAATTTTTACTTCCCTGAATTTGGTGAGTATTGTTCTTATTATAGTAGAAAAACAAAGACAACTTGAGGTTTGAACTGAACTTAGCCAGAAGTTGAAGCTTTTTTGTGTCCTAAGTGAGGAATAGTAATTTGTAGATATCGTTTCATTGTTTGTCTATAATATATATATATATATATATATATATAGCCCCAAAAGTCGATGAAATGTGGGTTTTGTATTATTAGACAATTGTACTTGTCAAATCAGTTTCTTGATCTCTTCCCTCTCCTATAAAGCCCTCCCCCATCTATTTTTTGATTTTATGTGCATGCGAAGGTGTGCTTGTAACCTGAAACAAGCCTTAGGGGAAAATCTAAATATATCCCATTCACAAACTAATTCTTATTGAAATATTTATGATCCAGGGGTCAGTGTTCAAGCCTAGCTACCATTTCTGTTACTGGTTTTCTAGGCAAGCAGATGGGAGTTTTTCATGATGCATGCTTGTATCATTGACTGATGGATTTCAGTGGAAGTTTAGAACTATCAGAAGTGCCAGGAATGCACACGGATATGGATACAGATACGTATCCATGTCTGTTAAGAGACAACTCCCATGGAGTATGGACGGCCAGTTCCCATTTTCTGAAATGTATTGGTCAAAACACCAATTTCGAATCTCTTAAAAGATAAGTCCCATTTGAGTATACGACCAGCAACAAAGTCCCAGTTTCCATCGTATATGTCAGTTCAATGGTCCTTGCAAGTTTCAAGTCCTGTTGAGACGACTTTTTTTTTTTTCTTCACAAGTAAAAAGGGATACTCCCACTCAAATCAGACAGCTTAGAGTGTATTCAATTAGCTGTTAAAGGCACAGGGGGGAATTTTTCCTCATGAAGAGTTTCCCATATTTTCTTTACTCATACTGGGAATTGAACCTTGGATCAAGCAGACTACAGACCTGTATAGAAAGATTGAATTTTCCAAGGTTAGGTCAGTCACATGTTTTTCCTTTATGCCGAATCTAATACGGCACCCCTATCAAGGGCGACAATTATGTACATAACATAGCCCCATCAACCTGTAAACATTTAAGTGAACTCGAAAGACAACAACAGGTCAAGATGTTGGAAAACTGATGTGTAACAATGTTTTCCCCTTAATTTGGCCTTGTGCCATACTAAGCTAAATTCAGTGGATATCAAGCACAGTTCAGCTCTAATAGGTGGCCATGTTTGGTCATCCAATCTGATTGAGGTTTTATGCTTGACTACCTGTTCTTTCTCCTTCCAGTGTGTTTGCCTCTTGCAAGATCTTCATAGAAACAATTTGATCTCACTTCTTGTGGTTCAGTTTGCTTGATAGCAGAGATTGGAAGGTGATATCCTCCGAGTATCACATAGCAGGCAGATCACTGACAGGGATACCAAATACCTTTTTATTATTCGGTGGAATTTGATCCTCCCCCACCTCCACCTACCTAATGTCTACTCCTCCAATTGAGATCAACACTTGATTGATGTTTGTTTTTTTGTTTTTTTTTTACATTGTCCTGAAACAAGCAAAGACAATTATAGGCTTCTAATATGTTTGTGTGTTTATGTAATATATAATATATATATTAGTTTGTTCCTGCATATTTGTTGGAAATACATACTGTTTCATATTTCAGAGAAGGGTCATTGAAGGTATATAACAATAATTCAATGAAACAGAGCGAATGATAATTAATGATTTTATTACAACTGACACTAAGCATTTCTTCATTGATACTTGCTATCACTTTGAAACAACAGGCCAAGTTGTTGAGCAATTCATAATGAAATTATATATATATATATATATATATATATATATATATATATATATATATATTGACCAGTCAAATCATTGTGATAAAATTTAAACTACTTGGAGCTGTGGTTCCCAACCTTTCTAATGTCATTTTCCACTTTTTCGATTGGATTACTAGTCCCCCCTCCCTTTTACCATTTCAGTAAGTTGCAACAAAGAATAATTTTCACAAAATGTTTTATTTTGAGTATAATTAGACGGCTTTATAATAAGAATGTTCAATTTTATAATTGAACTGCTGCTGCTGCTGCTGTTCTGTATTTGTTACTTGAAGAAAGCAAGCGAAAATAATTAGAAACACATCATTTGATAGGCTATTGGGTAAAAATAAGTCTTATCCCCCCCCCCCGTTCTCTCGTTTGTCTTACTGACTCGTTGAATAATTCAATTTTATGTCTAGAAAACAGAAATAGAAACTGCCAACACATTCTCCAATCTTATCAGATATTGTTAATACTGAAGATCTTTTTTCAACTTATTCATAGTCTTCTTTCTAAACATAGTTGTTCTCATTATAACCATGTGCAAGTTTTTGTCTTACAATAAGATTAAGTCTGACACATAAAGTAATCTTAATTTGCAATAAACTCATCAGTCTGATATGTAATTACAATGGAACAGTCTGCATTGGCCAATGTTAGAATTTTACAAATGGAAAATGCATCAACTTTCTCAACTGATGTGGAAGATATCTGAGTAATTGCTCTTTTCTCTCTGGGAAACATTTTTGGCAGGGGCGGATCCAGGATCTTGAGCAGGGCGGGTAGGGGTCCAATAGGAAGAAAAAAATATTTTTCACTCCATCTGTCTAATTAGAATATGTGTCTTCAGGTTAATTTATGAATACTTGATATTATTTGGGTTTTTTATTAAGGAATTTTTTAAAAATTGTACTTTGCCAGATCAGAGTGGGTCTGACTCCCCTTCTCTCCTGGATCCGCACCTGCTTGGCTGAAATATATCAGAAAATAACATCAACTCTATATTCCTGGTATGCTGAATTTAACTCTGTTGAAAAAGAATTCATTACTAATTAACTTGTTCAAAATACTCGGGGAATAAGTAAATTTTTTTTCTATGTTTTAAATTGTTCAAAGCAAATAACTGTATATGTATATTAGACGCCATTTTGTTTTGTTCTCCTACATTTTTCTGTCAAGACAAAGACCGCTATCTTTCTTAATCAATTTTGCTCCTGGAGGGGGCTGGAGAATGGACCAGCCAAAACCCTGTGGTACTGTGTATGTCGGACCATAACATAAAGGGTCTTTGGAGAACTACTGCTTACTGCAGTTCATTCAAACTGTATAACTGTTCTTATCAAGCTTTAGACAATGGTCCCTTAGTCCTTAGTCATAACACCAGCATATTAGACGCAGTGTAATATTTGCATTTGACCCCCCCCCCACTAATAAGTCTGGTTTGTAACTCAATAGAAACTGTCATGACCAACATCTTTTGGCAGCATGCCATGTATGGGAGTAATCAATGGAAAAAGAGATTGATCAATGAATAAATTACTTCTCTCACCTTTTGTTTGGCTATGATCACTGAAAAAATCTGAATTTCCAAAGAAAAAACAAGCTTAATACAAAGTAAGGGATCAGTTTAGCATAAACTTACATTACAAATTTAACATCCATATGTATGATACATACAGAGCCAGTCAGCTAGCCAGACCAACTTGAAATCTGAGGAAACCTATTTTGATGGTTTCGGTTTACGGTTTCTAATTAAATGTCCGTCTTATATTCCAGCGTATAAGGTAACAACAAGGACAATGCAAAGAATGTGTTGAGCTGTCTGAAAAACTCTTGGAATGATAATGACTCTCTTTCCAACATTATAGACAAGACCTGATTGTGTTCTTGTTCATTAACTTGGCAAAATATTTGCAATTTGTGCAACATACCTCTACAGTTAATTCTAATTTTTATGACAGAAGCAAAAAGAAACCTTCATTTTTATCAAAGAAACGTTCTTTTGAGGTTTTCCTAAAAAAAAACCAAAAAAACTTTTTCCAAAGTCTTTTACAAAAAGGCAGTATTTTTCAAATTCTTATCTGAACCAATACTCCAGTTCTTAAGTAATGCTGGAGCCTTTATGTAACTGAATATGGCTGTTGATACACTGAAAGTCTTTAAAAATATAATATAACTCCAAAACTTGAGTTGGCTTAATATTTCTGCTGTAACAAAACAATAATAAAAACTCCCATCAAAATTATGGGTGTAAGCTGATATGTAAAATTCACATCCCCTGCTGAACCCATGGCCAACTAATTGCCAGGAGGCTGTCTTACTGACTGAGCTAAATTGACTGATTACAGCATGTTAACAGTATTGCACTACCTATAATCTCACTATCATATACCGTTTTTGCTGTGTTACAGTAAGAAATGAACATATAGGAATTGGATCATCATAATATTGATAGCAGTTGATAGAGCAATTGTTACCTTTCCTGTCTTAATATGGCCACAGTTCCAGAAGTCTGGGATTAATCTTGAAGCTAGCTTGTCATCAGCATCTATTATTCTGCAGCTGGAATGGCAGCCATTTTAAAATGGGAAAGGTGACAGTTGCTGTTGATAGATTAATTGATGTTTGTTCGTGTTTTTAAAAAAAAAGTTTATTGTACAAATGCCTTATTCAAAATGGGTATTTCTCAAACTAAGTTGAGCACGAGGCCAATTCATGGAGCACGCATTGAGGAATGAATTTACTGTTGATAGCTTGCAAGATCAGCATGTTACTTATTGCTCAACTGCATCAGGTATTCTTCTCTAGAATATAATGTAAGCATGACTTGCATCTAATACTTATAGAATGTCTGGGTATTTGAAGCAAAAGAATATCAGAGATTTTGTTCTCTTTTACCTGTTTGTGGTAGGTAAATTTTATCTTTGTCAAAGGGAGAAAGTAGTTTCCAGTGTGGCCAGGGGCTTGGGGGAATGAAACTGGAGACTGTTTTATCGTTCCTTTAAATGCTGCGTCATGAAACTTCCTACCCAAAGCCATGTCACAACATAACGTATTAGGTTTACTTTGAGAGATATCAGCTTCGGTCCCCCAACCTTTTTATTTATTTATTTATTTTTTCATCATTGCCAATGCAGTTGTGTCTGGCTTGTCTGTCGACACAATATTTATGTACTCAATGAAATTTTGTAGAAACATGGTCAATTTTCTATTGTTTTTTTCTTGTTGTACATTCCTGTAATGCTCATGACTGTCCACACAATATCTCTGAAATTTCTGGATGAATTTCAATGAAATTTGATGGACAGTTAGGGAAAGGCTGCAGAAAAAGTGATTGAATTTTGGGACGGATTTGCCCCATAGCCACAGAAAGTATATTATGTCCAGTCCCAGGTATTTTGATTGTGTGGCAGCTCGTTCCTGTTGCACTTGAATGGAAGGGTTTGAAAGACATTGCTGATGCCTGCATGACACTGGTTGCAGAGACTGGGGCAATCTTTATTTCCCTTGATATTGAAATTCTTAATATATATATATATATATATATATATATATATATATATATATATATATATACATATATATATATATATATATATATATATATATGAAAATAAATGTTGATAATTCATAAAAGTTTGTGTTCTAGAGTGTAACACTTGGTAAGTTAAAGATATACTGACAACACAAGGAATGAATGTCTAAAATGTTTTAATTCATCTTAGATACTTATCCACATAGAGAGCATATAAATTAGGATGGCTCCCCCCAAGCTTGTCGGGGAAAACCTTACATTTATATTTAACATGACGAGACGCTGATTGTTCATCTATTGAAGGAAATCCTGGATCATGCGTTCCTTTATATAAGAAATGGCAGGAAGTGATGAAATAAACTCATGCTGAGGACATGAAATCTGAAAAGAAGTGTCAAGACTACCATCCTCAAAATCTATTCCTTTCATTTCACTGCTACTTTTTCTCCTTTTATGATCCCCCCCTTACACCTCTTCCCCATAACTTCTTAAAGGAGACTAACTAATATGGATGAGAGGTGTATATCATATATCATAGTGTCACACAAACATTCTAAAAATTCTGTCCTGAAACCTTTTACTTTCAACCTTCTACACCTTCCCTTATATTGCCCTTGTTTACATATTTTTCTCTAATAATGGTTACATCACATTTTTTTTTCTCAGCAATCCTTTTAACCCAAAGTCGTCAGTCCACTCAGCTTACCATCAAGTGAACTAGAGAACCCAGCTCACTAATGTGTTTTTCTT
Source organism: Thysanoteuthis rhombus (assembly GCA_963457665.1). NCBI lineage: Eukaryota > Metazoa > Mollusca > Cephalopoda > Oegopsida > Thysanoteuthidae > Thysanoteuthis > Thysanoteuthis major. The sequence continues at coordinate 85,545,638 of OY735200.1, read as the reverse complement.
TCGCAACGTGGCAGCCTCTCCTTGTGAAAACAGAGTAAATTTGCATATTAGAAATTGTCAACCAATTCTGTCAACAGAGGTTTTCAGAAATCGTCAACCTGAACAAGGTTTCTTCAGTTTTTTAAGTTGGTTTGGCTGGCTGGCTATGTATGTCTTTAAAATATGTACAAGCTGTTGAGTTTTCAGATTACTTATTTATCCTTTATTATCTCTTGAAAATTGTTTTGTTTTTTGGTTTTTAAACCCCCCCCCCCCCGGTCTTTAGTGGCGGGTTCAATTTGCAATGAAAGTTGATGCTAAATTGAGCTCTGTTTGTGTCCAGACCTTTTAGTGAACACTCTCTAGCAAAATGCAACAGAAGTAAATTATTCATTGATAATCTCCTTTTCCAATTTTTTAATTGATCACTCCCAACGCTGTATGCTGCCGAATGATATTGGGCATGTGATGGTTTCTATTGAGTGACTAACCAGTTTACTTTGGTGATACAACAACTTGTTTTCTCTCTTCATAACCCAACACAGTAGTAGTAATGCTAAAAAATATACTTGGTAGTGAAGATGTTAAAGAATTCAGACCCGCCCAACTTGAAAGCACCATAGAGCATATACCTCTGTCGTTGTCCCTCGCTGAAGGGGAGGTAATTGTGCATGGATCTGCGTCCAAATATTTTTTCTGCAGCCCATTGCCCATCCTTTCACAAATATGTTCATCAAAATTCATTGAGAACATTTGGAGATATTGTGTGGTTGGTAACTGTGCATGGATGTCAATTACTTCTTCCTTAGCCCTTTGCTCACCCTTCCATAAAAGTTCATTTAAATTTGAGAACTTTTGGTGGCATTGTGTCAACAGATGGACAGAAAGACACATATATCTCCAACTTCATTGGCACAGGTAATAATATCAAACAACTCCACACTGAATTAGCTTAATTACACACACGTTGACCTGTGCCTCAGGTCTCTACTAAGCCTTATCCAATCCTGCAGACTATACCAGAATCAAACGTATTTTGATATTTTTAGATCAATGTAAACGTTATTTCATCCATTAAATATATTTACACTGTAAGTTAGTATAAACAGTTGAGTCTATTTGTATGCATACAATATGGTTACTAAAGGAAAAAAAAACCTTCTTAACATGGTTGGCATTTATGGAGATGAAATTGAGGAGCCCAACTTCACTGTTTCAAAGCTAAACCCAAAATTGAACACCCCCAAAATGGACGGTTTCTATTGACTACCCAGAACTGTCTTCATTTCTGTTCTTAGGAAGGAATGTTCTTCAACCTTCCTTGGATGTATGTTGCATGTCTAAACTTTTGAAGATAGTACTTTTTTGCTATTTTTTAATCTTCTCAAAAGGTGACTAGTTTCTTATTGAGTTTATTTTAGTGCTCGGGCTTGTCTGAAAATTACTTCTATGTCTACCGTTGTCTGCTGGTAGAATGACAACAGGTGTACCTTGAATTTTGTGGTTAACTTGTTACAGAAGATTCTGTACTATTCAAAACCGCACTCTCCAAGGTTGTATGGTTTGATTTTTTTTTTTCCCAGTTTATGCTTAGTTTCATTAATGTGTACAGCAGTACTTTAACATCAAAAACATCAAAAACCTTCACTAATCAAATCCGTGTTATTCAAGGTTTGCTGTATTCATTTTCCTCTGGAGGGTCTTCAAAGACAAATGTTCATTCTTTTTCGGTATTTGCCTTGGTTCTCTTGATGGAGAGATGTAAAAGAAAATAAAAGAAAAAAGTACTAAATGACTTGTACCAATGTACCAAAAAAGTGAGAAAAAAAAAAGTACTAAATGACTTGTGCCAAAAAAGTAAAAAAATGTACTAAATGATGCAACATAAATCTGAGACTGTTAAAAAAACATTAGTTGCAACATGTTTAACAAAGATAAAGATAAGTAATAAGAAATGTGTGTCATAATGAAAATACTTCTGAGAACACAAAGAATGACTATTTGGCAAGAAACCTGGTTACTTATGTCTTTGGCTTGTTTATGTAAAGCTTATACATATTTTGTACTCATCATTTGGGTACAGAAATATGCAAGTGGTAAAAATATTTACTCAAGAGGTACGAAATGGTATGGAAGTTACCATCACTTGGGAAACAAACATTATTTATTGGAGTACAATACGGTCTCAAATATAATGTGACCCTCAATTTTTGTAATCTAAAATCCGTTATATATGTGTGCATCATTTTTGATACGCCAGAGGGTATGGCACTCCATAATTTTGAGCCTGTTTTTTATATTGACTCTCTTTCATGGCCCAAGAATAAATGCGGTAATCGGTAATCGGAGTTTGCTTGTGTTCACTTCTTACTAATTCCCTTGGGAACTATCTGAACTTGCTTCTTCTCTCACCTGCTATTGATTAATTGTTGGGCAGTTGAAGCCATTAATTCCTGTAAGGTGGTTCATCTTTGGTGTGAGGCTAGTGACTCTACCATATAAAACTCATTTGCAACTGAAACTGCAATGCACGCCCTATGCTCTATGTGGAAAGAAAAAAAAGAAATATTCATCTGAAATTTAGGGACAAAATGAAGATGTTTCTCCTACCTGTTCTTATTATTGATTCTTGTTGACTATGGTAGTGAGTGCTTTTCGCTGCAACTCCCTATACAGGTAAGGTGATTATGGAAGAATGGTATGCCCAAATGCTCACTCAAACACTCGCTTCTTTCCTCTGTCAACCATCATGGCATGCTAATGACAAGACATTTTGTCATGATATCTGGCAAGTGGACAAAGCATAAAAAGTTTATCAGATTAATCTGATACTATGATGACTTAGAATGTTATATGTTCTATCTTGGTGTTAAAAAGTTCTCTGATGATCCGCATCATAAATATATTGCAAATCAACCCCCGCTCCTAAAACAATATTTCAATTGAAAATCATCCAGATTTGTTTTATCCTTCAAGTTACAGCTTTTGGAGGGTGTTGCTAAAAAACAAATCTGTCTACCATGTGCTGGTTTTACTATGTTACAGTAACATACATACCCACAAGTAAAGAGGAAAACTATTTTTATTATATTAACGAGCAAAGAACAGATCTGATAAGATGTTGGAAAAAATTCTGCCAAAAAGTATATGAATCTAGTAAAGAACTAATGAAAATGAGTAATAAAAGAAATACTTCATGTGAGAATCTCAAACAATCTGTGGGCACATTAGCTTTGTAATCAGAATCTTATTGTTTTGATGTAGTTTGATGATAAAAGACAAAGGAAGCATTGTTTTCTACTCTGGAAGCTGTTATCAGTAATTTTATTCTATTTTTTATTATTTCTTTATTTATGGATGGATTTGTTGACTTACTTAGGGTGTTGTACTTGAAACACAAAAGTTCATTGTGCAGAAGTAAATTTTATCTTGAAACTCTAGCTCTAAGCCTCTCTAAGTGTTTTAACAGAATATTTTTTTTAGAAAATCTATTGTTTTTTTTAATTTTCTTATTCTGCATTTGAATTTTACTTATCTCCAAATTGATTTAAAATCTAATTTTCATTTTTAGAAATCACTTTAACCCTTTATCATCCAAACCGCTCCAAAACTCGATTTCTTTTTAACTCTATTATCCTGATTTAAAATTTCATTGCTGGTTTATACAAATCTCCTGTTCTAGAGAAGTAAAAAAAAAAATAGTTTAAAGTCATGTGTGTCAATGCATTGAATATGTTCACAATAGTCGAAGTTATTGCAATTGAATTAGTCCCCCCTCCCTCGGCCGAGCAGCTTTGATTTATAAATGCACTGAAAATCAAGAAAAAAGGGATTGTTAGTGGGCAGGAATAGGTGCAACTTATATGATAGAGCTATTATAGATATAACGGTATTGCATTACAAGTGGTTTTACTCTAGAAATACATTGCAAATGGTTTTACTTTAGAAATGCTTTGCAAATGGTTTTACTTTAGAAATGCATTGCAAATGGTTTTACTCTAGAAATACATTGCAAATGGTTTTACTTTAGAAATGCATTGCAAATGGTTTTACTTTGAAAATGCATTGCAAATGGTTTTACTTTAGAAATGCATTGCAAATCAGGAAAAATAGAATTTGAGGTGTTGAGAATTGATGCAAATCTTAATGATAGAATCAGGCTCTTGTGTATGTTCTTGAAATGAGTTTGATAAACAGAGGAAAAAATCTGATTTGGGGAAAGAAACGAAGCTGGAAGGTGTAGTTAGTCACTTTATCGAAACCACTTCATGACCAATGTATTTTGGCAGCATGAATGATTGGCGATGATCAATTAGAAATATCAGGGGTGATAAATGAGTGTTACTTCCCTCGCTTTTTGTTGGATTGCTACAAAATCTAAATTTTCGAAAAACTTGAGAACATTGTCGGACCCAGAACTAAGGAGCTAATTTATCATAAACTTACATAGTGAATTCAGTTTTAAAAACTTATTTTGATGGAGGATTAAAGAGAGCAGAACCTGTTTTCTAGATGTAATAAGGAGTAAATGTGAATTTTCTGCCCTCTAGCTCCTTTGGTGCAGTCTGTATGTGTGATACATGCATAGCCAGCTAACCAACCAGAATCACTTGAAAACTGTAGAAACTGATGTTGACAGTTTCTGATGAAATGAGATATAGTCTCTTGTCTGTATTAGAAGCTGTCAACCAAAACTATCTTCATAGGTTTCTTCAGTTTTCATGTTGATCTGGTTAGCTATGTATATATTCATCTGGCCATACTAATGAAGCTAGTGGGCTGAAAATTTGAAAAATTACTGCCTATTATTAATTCTGCTAAATTGATCCCTTAGTTTGTGTCCAGCAGCACTTACAGTTTTTTTGTTTTTTTTTTTAAATTCAGACTTTTTTTCAGTGATCCCTGTCCAACAGAGAACTTATTCATTGACCACTCCTTTTTCCAATTTTTTAAATGATCACCCCCAGCATGGCATACAGTCCAAATATGTTGGTCACATGATGGTTTCTATTTAGTGACTAACCTGATCAGTTTCCTTTCGTTTTAAAGGAATTTTTTTCCAACTGAAGAATAGGTTTTGGTGATGTCCAGTCTTCGAAGGAATTTATCATAATTGATGGGCTGACCAGTAACTCGTGGAACCAAGTGCACATTGAGGGCAAAAAGATGAATTCAGGAAGTGGTTGTTACCTGCCAATTAGGCGGACTTAAGTGCTATAATTTGTTACCTGATGGTGAGGGTTGGGAGGAAGAGGACAGATTGCCAAGAAGGTTGAACTTATTTCTCTATGTTTCTTGCATTTGGGACGATAGGTGAGTCTCCAAAGAAACCTGACTTATTTCTCTATGTTTCTTATGTATGGGACAATAGTCGAGTTTACCAAGAGGTTTGAACTTATTTTTCTATATTTCTTGCGTATGGGACATAAGAGTCTCGGAGTAACCCAGGCCTCCTAACATGGTAAATATCATTATTTATTTTATCTCCTTTTTGTTATCTAACAATATGAGAAACGAAAAAACAAAAATTTACCATTAACCAGTCCTTTTCCAGCATTACAGACACTATATTTCTTCCCCTCAACCCCAAAATAAGTCTAGAAAATTAACCCTGCTTCTTTCATTTCCAAGGTTTCTTTAATTTTACTGTGTAAGTTGATACTATTTTGACCCCTAAGTTTATATCCAGCAGTATTTTGTGCTAGCTTCTTGGAAATTCAGATTTAGTGGTCACTGACCAACAAAAGGTGAGAAAAAGTAACTTATTCATTGATAATTCACCTCTTTTTCCAATCCGATCTTTCAATTAATCACCCCAGAATAGCATCCTGCCAAAAGATATTGATCATGTGACAGTTTCTATTGAGTGACTAACCAGACTTTTTTTTTTTTTTTTGAAATTAAAAAAAATTTTTTTTTATCCCACCTTTTATTCAATTTTCATTCTACCTTTTTTGATATCTCTGTTGAAATGAAATATTTACTTTTCCCAGACTTTGGTATCCTCTTGGGTTTTCCTTGGTGAATCTTTGCATTCTTGAACGGGATTGTTGTTGGTTGTTTACGATTTTAGGAACCTCGATGTTTTCAGGGTTTCTGGAATGAACAGACGACCGACCGAGAAATAATGCAACTCCTACTACGATGTGATGCCCCCCCCGCCATCCCTCGTCAATATTTTTGTGGGGTCCCTGCACTCTTGCGTCTCTCCAAGTGAACTCCCTCCTTCATAATAACAAGGCTTAATTTCTGGATTGACTCATCACTCGACTCGGATCACGTACTGCAGTGCCTGTCATTCATTCATTCATTCGCTGGCTTGTTCCTTCGTTCATTCATTTATTTGTTCATTCATTCTTTTCTTGGCAAGGCTCCCCCCCCACCCCCAGCTCACAACGATGCAGCATTTCTCGTTTTAGTTCCCCTTTCCTAGATTCCCGATCCATGAACCTCATTTCTCTGCTGTTGCTAGGGTTGCGTAGAGTCTGCATCACGGTTGCCATCTTGGCTATTTTATGGCCAAATTTGGTAAATCTAGCTTTTTTGAGAATCATTTGGCCATAAACTTTTTGCTTCAGCCATTTCTTTAATTTCAGGGCTATTTTGACTTAGATGCGGTTCTATTTTTAAAAAAATTCTCACTTTTGGTGTGTGTTTCAGAATTGCTATGTTTTATAGTAACAATAATCATTATTTATTTCTTTATAGTTCTATTCACCTCCGTCTTAATTTTTCAGTTGCTTTTCATAATTGCAACTTTGATAATCAGGTTGTCACCGTAAAGTTGCGGTAAATGCTTAGAAAATTAAGATGCTGATAAATGATAGTAGTATTTTTTAAATTTCTTTTCCCAAATCGATACTGATGATTTGCAATACTCCTTTGTACAAACCTAAATATTGAAGAAATTGCTTTTCTTTGACATTTCTTTCATTTGGCCACTTTTAGCCACTTTTGTGTTGTTTGGCCATAAGCATCTGGAAACATCTGCAACTGCCTGCATATCATTCATTGCAGCATTCATCAATGGAAAGAGGGAAAAATAAGAATAACGGGTGTGTAGCAGAAACGCTCCTGTGTTGAGGGTGGGGGTTGGATAAATAGGGGAGATGCATGCAGCATATGATGGTGGGTGGGGGTGGCAGATGTTGGAATTAGGGAGCTGGGTGTATGGGTGGAATGGTGTCACACTCTCCCTTCTATAATGCACAGCTGGAAATAGAACTTGAATAAAAAGAAGGGACCTACAATCTCTGCCTTGAAATCTGGCGTAAAAAAAAAAAAAAAGAAAAGAAAAAAAAATACCAAATGTTGGAAATCAGGTCAATGCATCTGATAGACCAGCAGGCAGGCCTTAAATCAATCATTTGCGGATCTGCAAGAGGTTGGTAGGAACACAAGGATACAGTATGGATCTTGTTATTCAGGGAGCATTAGTGGATTCAGTCTGATTGGAACAATCTCCTTGTATTTTGAAATCAAAACTTTCAGGGTTAGTGACTATTTTCTTTACTTATCGATTCTTGTATGTGTACAGGTAAATCTTTCTTTGTGCGGTTGATTAGTTTCAAAATTGACCGTACTGTTTGAAACCGCACTATTCAAGTCTTATCATAGTTTAATGAGTTTTGGTTTTCGGCTCATACTTTGTTACTCTAATTTGATTTGTAAAGTAATACCTTATCTTTGCTACATGAAAACATGTACTATTCAAGGTATTCCAGAATTTGTTAGTTTTCAGTAAAGATCTTTATGATTACTGCTAATTGTCCTTTGGGTTTTTTTTATTCTTTTAATCATTGATTTTATTTTTGATTTATCAATCCTTTGTTTTCATGTTGAGGTGGGTAATTTTCTTGGGAGATTTTGTTATTTAAACAAATTCTCATTATCTCTGTTAATCAGGTTCAAACATTTAATGCGCTGAATTTCCATCTCTCAGATGTTTGTCTGCCACAACCACAGTATTGGGTAACCTTGATCAAACCCACTACACAACCAATGGTCTGCAAGAACAGCTTGATAACCATTATTTATATCATCATTCCATCTTTACAGCAATACCTTCAATAGTGCTGTTTCGATTAGGGCAGGTTTTGATGGACTATGGTTAAGGTATTGCTGTATGAATTGATTTAACTAAGCGTAAGCTAGAACAAAGGCACTTTGAATTGACGAAACCTTGAACAGTGCAGATTGGGAACAAATCAATTTTACTAATCAAAGTATACCTGTAAGAAACTGCGTTAAGAGAAACTGGGGAAAATCTTTTTTTTTCTTTTTTCAAATCCTGTTTCTTAGTTGCAGATGAAATGTTCAGGTTTTGCTTGTGTGGCAAAACGTTTTTGTTTATATCAATATTAGGATAAGATGTTCATTTTTTAATTAAATGATAATATTGCTTCTGCATTCTCTTGTAGCCAACTGATTGTCTAGAGAATGTTTCTCATCATTTATGCTCAGTTCTTCAGACATTTTTGGCAATATTCTTTTGTTTGTTTAGCACTAAATAATTTTTTGAAATGATTCATTTAGTTCTATTTAGTTTAAGGATGTTGTTTGGAAGCTTATTGCTCAATAGTTTTTGAAATAGCGTTTCATGTTGTATTATGTACTCCCATGTATTCACAGCCCAATTGAGAATTGAAGAAAACTGCACAAGCACTAATCAATTAAAAGTGTAGTAATCAAAGATTTCTTGAAAAGAGATCAAACCAGCGATGCATCAAGACTGGTTGCTGCAGGGTCAAACTCCACTCCAACCACTATTCCAACTAAATACGATTATCGCAACTTTTGTATTGTATATATAATAGATAGAAAATAAAATATTTTTTGTATTGATGTATTTACTCATGAAAATGAAATAAGCCCTTATATATCTGGATGATAAATTTTCATTAATATAATATCTATTTAATATCAATTTAACTGTGTCAGAGAGCTTTTTGGCAATCAGTTGGTCAAGAGTTCAAATCATGGTAGTGGATGTGTATTTTACATATCAGTTTATACCCCTAATTTTGGTGGGGATTGTTCTCATTACAGTACAAAAATTATGTTGACTCCTATTTTTGAGTTTTACAAAATTTAAATTTCAAAATTTGATAAGTTCAATCTTTGAATTGAAATATTTTTTTTTTCAAAATTGAAATTCTAAAAAAAATTCTTTCCTATGATAATTTTTTTGTTTTTTGTTTCATGTAAATTCTGATATTAGATTTTAGAAAAAGTAACATTTCTTCAAATTATTTTTTGCTAATCCAAAATTATAAATATCTTTTCCTTAAATGCTATCCAAATATTTTGTTAATCCCTGTTAACTCCATATGGAGCATAGGGCCCCACCTGCTGCAGTTTCAATCAAAAGTTGTTTGTGTTGGAGTGACCTTTTCTCAGATGGACTACTATTAACCCATGACTGAGGTGGGGGGTGAATTTGTGCCTTTCCAAGGGGTATTATCGCAAGAAGAATGTGAACAGCCTCACTTGAGACTTGAACTTGGTCTACTGATTCTGTTTTCCATGACAGTAACTGTTATGCCACTGGGGGCCTCCATCCAAATATAGTACTCCAAAAAAAATTGAATCAAAATTTTTTTTCACCTTAAAATCAAAACCTCGTGTTGAAAATGATAATTTACAGAATTGAAAAAAAAATCTGCATATGTTTATTTAATCTAAAAATAGAATTTAAAATCTAGAAATAGATTTTTTTTGAGGTTGGATGGCCTGGGAATAACTGTGTTAATAAGGTGAGATTCTTTTTGACTCAGAAAGATGACCCGCTGTGTCACACCACAAAGTGAACATCTGTACAGAATATATTTCACTTCGGAAGAAAAACATGAAAGAGATGAGAACTTAGTCTTATGTTGATTGATAATTAATCTTTTTGATTAATACTCCTCTAATTAATTAGTGTCAGTACGGTTTCCTTTAATATCTAATTAAGGCATGTCCAGACTAATTATGTAATCTGTGTGTGGGTTTAATATAATTACTTGTTTGTATAGACTAGTTTTTCATAATATCCCATAGAGGTGTGGAATTGAATTACTGACATAATTAAGTTTTCTCCTATGATTTTTTCTTGAAACAAAAAATTTACCAGTCTGGTCAGTCACTATAACGACCATCATGTGACTAAAGCCTTTTGGCAGCATGGTTAATTAAAATATTAGAAGAAGGGGGTTACTTCTCTTACCTTTTGTTGGGCTGTGATCATTAAAAAGTCTGAGTTTTCAAAAGGCAAACAGGCACAAACTAAGCACCAGTATAGCATGAATTTGCATTTGGGTTACTTTAATTGAATCCACTACCTAGTGAAATCCTGTCTAAAACCTTAAAAGTTTGGGAATTTAAAAATATACCAAAAAATGTTTTCTGTAGACCTACAGTATAAATATTTAAAATTCCAGTCCTCTAGCTCCATTGGTGCAGCCTGCACGAGTGATACAGACATACATAACCTAACTGAACAAATTTTGACAGTTTTGCTTTACAGTTTCTAATTGAACGATCCACTGCATTTAACTTGAATCCTACAAGACTGCACATATTTTCTTGTCTGAGTGTCTAACATTCTTGTCATTTACATAATATAAACATTTATTCTACACCCAGATCTGGAGTCCCCCTCTAGAAATATTCATGTGAGGGTGTTGAAGAGATTGCTGTCTTTGATTTCTGTCATTCTCCATTGCCTTTTCTGACCCTGAAATGACCGGATGCCAAAATAGTTACCCACCCATCTATCTTGGTTTTCCTCCAAAAGCATTTTTCTCATTTTTCAGTTCATATCTATCATTCACTTCTCCTATTCCTTGAAGTTAATGATTCAGAAACTAATCAGTCATTTGTTATGTTGAGGGATTGGCAGAAGGACTGGTGTTGGCTCATTTTCTGCTTGACATGATATGCATGAAAATTGAATGATATTCTTCATTGAAAATCACTTACAATCGATTTTTTCCCCCCATATGCTTATTTACATGTATACCAATTATTCAAGGTTCAACTTTCTTTAATTGCTTGAAAATATCAATCCTTTGTTGAGAAATCTTAGTTCAGTAGAATATTTAGGAGGAAATACATAAGAAATACCAGGGCAGATTCTGCTCTCTTGCCTTGACTGGCAACTAATCTAGGAGAAAAACAATTCTGAATGTAAAAACCAGGTGCTGGAGACCTTAATCCAGTCTGAGATAATCTTCAGCTTCATTCTGGCAATTCCTGTGGTGACTCTGGTTCTAGGCTGTATCTACCTTTAACAATAGTCATGGGAGAGAGGATGCTTGTTGCATGGCTGACTGAATGTCTTCCTTATACCTTTGCACAAGTCTGTGATTGGGTGGGATTGAACACTGAACTTTTTTGATGTGGAACAGTCGTTCCACCAGTCTGATAGATGTCACTACGTAGAAAACATTGTTTCTAAACTTAGAAAAAAAAAAAAATCAAAGGAAATGCCTTATTTGTCATATACTGTGTAGATTGGATATAATCTAGGATACTCTCCACTCCCAGTGAAATGCCTGGAGCTGGGAGAATCTGATTACTATGTATGAAGATGAAGCTCTTCCTCAAGACAATACTATGATGGTTAATCATCTGGGATCACTTGTTATCATAGCTGGCTTTAAGCCAATTGGACCAATCGCTCTGAATTGGGCCCTGTGCCAAAAGAGGGCCCCATGCCAAAGGTGGCACTGAGCTAGGGTAATCTACTCTAAACTTGTCATATATTCAAAACAATGCAATACAACCTTAACACCACTGTGCAGGTTTTGCAGAGAACAGCAACGATATCAATTTTCTTATGAATTTTTAAAACGTCAGTGATGTAACATTTTTTTCTGTACTTATATTAAATGAAATGGTTATTAATTCTCGAACAGGGTAAAAATGATTTCTCTAAAATTTTAATCCTTTTTTTCTATTGCAATGAATACAGTTCAATTGGAAATGAAGAGTAAGCTTTCAGTGAGAATCAAACTCATGCCTTTGTAGCCAGAAGGAGTCTAATCAATGTTTAACTGCCTCAACCAATCAGCGATGAAGAGTCGAGTTACTTCTGATAGAGCTGTTATTTGCTATAACAGAAAAAAATGGTCCAAATTGAAAGATTTACATTAAAAAAAAAAAACAAACTGAAATTGAGATGAAGGTAGAAACTAGTGAAAAATCTAATAAAAATGATGTTACAATACTTCATCCAATAATAATAGAGATTTATATGAATAATAATCTTGTCACTGACTCTGATAATCATCCCAAATTTTGTTAGGATAATTGAATCTTTTGCATCCCTGACATTGTTTAAAAATAGTTCCAACCAATCCATTCTTCAGCCTTTGTTAGGTGCATAATCTGAGAAGAAAGATAAACCTTTTTCTCTTTAGCAGATTTTCCCCACCCACCATTGTGACTGTTTGATCTTTTACAAAAAGTACCTTGAGCAAAATCCTACTAATTGAAAGTTGATCTCCTTCACTCTTCAATTCATGAACTGCTGTTACAATATGAGGGCTGATGGAACAGTTTCATTAAATACTTCATAATTATTCTTAGAGATTTTATTTTTATATAACACTTTCGTTAAAAATACTCTTTGCATGGGTATATGTGAATTATACTTATGGTCAAAGATACTTACTTATATGTATGTACGCAGGTGTAACAGAGCAACCCTTTTCTGATCATAGAAGCATCTTAAGTAGATTTATTATGACAAGATATTGGTCACTTGCCTCCCCCTTCTAAAGATAGATAGCCAGTTTCATCCACTTGATTAAAAAGACATTAGGAGGAAGAAAGTGAATAAGGGTTGATTTGGGGGTGGTGGAGAAAGAAAAAAAAAGACGATGTGTAAGGATTCTATCAGCCGAAGTAAAATGGTAAGTTCGGCGTGAGAAACAAAAAGTCGATAAGTTGTCAGGAGGAAAATAGAAGAGAAAAGGGTAGATGGTCATTTAGTTCTGGTATCAAGTAAAAGAAGTCGATTTAATAAAAGAGTTAGCGATAGAAAAAGGATCCTCACCTATAAGTTAGGGGACCAAAGATTGGTCACCAGACAGTAGTAGAGTAGATGGACAAATAAATAAACAATAATAAAATAATTTTGAATCCAGACATGAGTCCTGCATCTTTTGTTCCTTCCTTTGCTGTGGTGCACACACATGCAATGACCCGCATTATGGTACACCACTTGGTTCCGCACCTAAACGCGGTGGTACTCTTCATGATATGGATAGAAAATTTTTTATTTTTCTCTTTCCAAATGGAAATGTTTAGTAAATTGAATATTGAAAAAAAAACAAAAACAATTATCAATTGAAGGTATAAAGGAAATAATTTCGATCAGAAGTTATTCCTTTTGATTTGATATTTGAATTTATTTTAAGTGAATTTGAGGGTCAAAATTGATAAACGGGATTGAATGTTTGTCTTATGGGACAATCTTCTTTTGTGAATGCCTGATTTCCATGTTAATCCTCCCCCAGGTAGTCAGTGAAATTAATATGCTGTTACCATGAAAACGTTATGACTGGATTCTTATCGCTGGTTGCAGTTGTCTCGGTAGAAGTTTTAATGCAAAATACGTGACTTTTCAAGAAGCAATGAAAATATGCGGCTGAAGTTTTCAATCTTATGTTTATGTTTGCCAATCAAGTTAGAAGAGGTATATTACTTCTTCATGTATCTTTCTCCAAACAATATCTCCAAAAGTTCTCAATGAAGTTCAACGACATTCTATAGAAGGTTGGGCCATGGGCTAAGAGAGAATTGAATTCAGGAGCGGATTCAGTTTTTTATTTTTTATTTACTTTTCTTTTTTAGCATTTACCTCTCAGTATAGTAGCTAAATGTGTGTCCACGCAATATCTCTAAAAGTTCTCTATGAATTTTGATGAAACTCTCTGGAAGGGTAGGCTATGGAGTAAGGAAGCATTGGTTAAATTTTTGGACAGATCTAGGAATTTTTTGTAGATACTTCCCTTGCATCATAGTTGTATATCCGGTCTTAGTGTTATAGGCAGAGGTATGTGCCCTCTGAACATTTTTGAGTTATTATTTTTGTTGATCAGTACACAAAGACTTAATCTTTACGACTTTGGTTTTACTTGTCCAATCTCAGAAATGTTTGCTTCTGTTGAAATTAAATCCTTAATAGTTTTTTCTATTTTCTATTTCCCCTTCCATCTTATTTATGACTTGAGGAATGCTTAGCTGAGAAGATCCCAGATCATGTTTAGACTGTTTATGAAATAGTTTCTTGTTTGTTCATGTTCTTTTTTCCATTTGTCATTTCCTAATGGACTTGATCCATAAAGAAAATGTTTTGTTTTATTTTATGTCTTATTTTTTCTTGATGAAATACTTTTCAGCAAAGTGTATTTTCTCTGCAGTATTTTTAAAAAATTTGCATTTGATGGTATAGGAAAAAAAACATTTTATTATTATTTCATGGCATTTTTCTGAATTAACACTTTTAATACTATCTCTGCTCAGGGAGTGTAATGCTTATCATGTCTGCCTCTCACGCAGAAGATCATGGGTTCAAATCCGAAAGATGTGGAAAATTTTCTGTGAGGACAAATTTCCCTGTGCACTCGGCAGTGGGAATTGTCTCTTGGAAGACGCACTTCACTTTCATATTCGATTGTGCCCCTTATTACCTTGTGAACATCGATGAGATGAGATGGGGAAACATTTATTTTTATTTAAAAGTAGAGACAATTTGGTATTCAAAGCCAAACAGGGTTAGATTCATTTAGTTGACTGACTATCTAGAAAAAAAGGGTACAGAGATTCAGACCTGTCATTTGCATATGCTCCCCCCCCATGATTTCTGTTGAAACCTGTTTTCTACCCTATTTTTGTTCCATTTTGAAAAGTTTGCATTCAAAGTTGAGCAACTCCGGAACAGAACCGAAAAAGTAAATTGCTTATACGAATAAAAACGTGTAATGATTAGGTACTTAATCAAGGAAGTATCGTATACTTGGTATTTAAATTTTCCTTGAAGAAAAGTATCTGATTTCTCAATTTTTCTTTCTTTAAATTTCATGTTAGAAAGAATTGTCTTCCTCGAGAGAGTGGGGAGGTTCTGATATTTCTATTTTCACTTCAATCTGTTGACCTTAGTTTGAAGAAAAAATGCCATGATTCGTGTTGTGTTGTGTTTTGCATCTAAGTTTTGTGCTGAAAATGCCATTTCTAAAGGTTTACAAGGGCCAAAACTCAAAACTTTGTGAGGACTCATAGTGTCCCCAGTCCTCAGCTGAATTACTCAAGTACTCACACAAGGAAGATATCTCTTTCATTTTACTATTCTGAGCTTGGTAGGTCTAGAAGTTTAGTTTAATGGCTGTTGTTCTTATTTGTAAACTTGTGAAAACGAGGTTTCTATGATTTGAACCTAGACTTTTTTTTCTCTCTTGAATGGGTTTGCAGCTTGTAAGTGTCCTTTTTTTTTTTCTTTCTCATTTTCTAGAATTCTCATTAGAATCTTCAGAATTTACGGAATGGTGTGTGTTTGTTGGCAGAGGGAGAGAACATCTTCTTCCCTGGTCTGACTTTTTTTTGTCTCTTGTTTGGTGCCTTCTTCCCTCTTCTTTTCTATTTAACTATGATCATTATCTATTTAACACTTTGTCTAGTGATAATTGGGAACCCTGTTTTGGGGTTTTAGAATGTACAGAGCATACCCCCCCCAACACACATGCAAAAAAAAGTTGTAGGTTAACAACCTTAGTGGAATGTTTGGGGATGGGAGAGAAATATGTTGTTGCACTTTTGTTCCTTTTTTTTTCTTTTATTTAACCCCTATTAGTCTGACTTCTTCCAGATTTCTTGGGGGTGGGGATTATTTGCAGTGGGCTTTCAAAGAAAAAAAGTAGCGATATTTAGGCAAATTGTTGTGGCATAATTCAGCACAATAAGAATATTTTCACTGAGGTCCCTGTCGGTTAATGCTGACTATAGGTGAATAGCTTTTAGCTGCAATGCCTAGGTGCTTAGTATGGAGGAAGTGTTGTGCTTAAGTTCTACCCCCAACCTCTTGACCATGCTGAAGGCTTCCAAAGGAAAGGAGTGGTCAAAATGTTTGGAAATTAGCCTGGTTGCAGGCGATGCCCACTTGTATCCCCAGATGGTCACCCATCTAAGTACTGACGTTGCTTAATTTTGGTGATTGTGCAAGAACAGGCATATCCAACCCTATTTGACCGTAACTAAGAATATTTTAAGGTTCCAAAAATTTCTCTTTGAAATTTACCCCAGCCAATGAGGTTGGAAGAGTTATAAGTATTCAAGCATTTGTCTGTCCGTATCACATACTATCTACAACAGTTCTCAGTGAATTTCAGTGAATTATCCTTTTTATATATATATATATATATATATATATATATATATATATATATATATATATATATATATAGAGATAGATATGGACTGATTTTCATTCAGTTGTTTGGTTAGTCTATGGCATGAGAGCTGCTCTTCTCAACAGATTTTTCAGATAGATTTAAAAAAAGTAAAAATTGATTAGCAAGATGATTTCTTTTTATTTTCATTTACTTTAATTGGGCGTAATTAGCCTTTATTTAATGATGACAAACTAAATGTAATTATTTTGAAGGCACAGAGGCATTTTTTAGAGAAAAAAACTATGTATAAGTCATGAACTAATTGAAGAGATTATGTGCCTCTCTTCTAATAGATGGTGAGAGTCAGTATCTCAGATTGATATTGATAGGTCTATGGTTCACTGCTGCATTGGATCTATTTGGCTGGGTTCTTCAGGTGTACAATCTGTGATTCAGATACTGTCTGTAATTCTAAGAGGAATCATTATCATTTTGTAGACTTTTAGAGGACTGCAAAATGTTTTGTCTAAAACAGAACCAACAAAAAAGAGGAATAATTTGAACCATTCTTGGAATTCAAAATCTGTCTGCAACTTGTATGTTTCCTCTTCCTGCTAAACTGAAATCATTTTGGTATATATATATATATATATATATATATATATATGTATATATATGTATATATATATATATTTTTGTCAAACTCCAGTCCAAATTTCACTACTGTAACAAGAACAATCCTCACCAAATTTAGTGGAATATGAATTAACATTACCCTACCGTGATTTGAAATCATGACCAACTATTTGGTTGTGTTCCTTACTGACTGAATGAATAAACAAGTCTTTCATATCTGCCAAAATTCATGCTAAGGCTTATTCTATTCTAATGAATAAATACATTTTACTAAAAAAAATTCATATTTTCTTAGTTAATTCATTTATTTATCTATACATGCACAACACAAAAATTGCAGTAATTGTCTTCAGCTGGAAGAGAAGTTAGAGTGGATTTTGACCCTGTTCCAGCCAGGCTTGTTATTTTTATTTTTTTTTTTTCTTCTTCCCACCATTATGATTGAGGCAATCTATTTTCTATCCTTCTGCCTGAAGCCACAATAGTATACAAAATGAAAAAAAAATGTTGAACTGAAAGTCGTTAACACACTTACTAGCACTAACTGCACTCAACTGGACTGTCTGCAAATAATGCCGCTATAAAAGAAAGGTGCACTCGTAACAATGGACAATGTTAAACAATTGACCGTTGAGTTGTTGTACTGTCTTCATTGGCAGTCTGGCTGTAACATTGGAGATTGAAAGTATAAAAGAATGTTTAGCACTATTCTAGTTTTGTGGTCCAGATTGGAGTGTGCCTCCTGTAGCCATTTAGCTCAAACTCACTTGTTGTATCTATTCTTCTCATGTCAACAAAACATAGCATTTTCTGCCCATTCTCAGTTTTTAATGTCATGATTGCATTTTCTTCTATCTTTTGAATTTTACAAATTACAATGATTTACATTTTGAGGCACAATGTTTCACTGATCTTGAACTAAAGAAATGCACTGCCAATCTGGATCTTACTTGCATGTTCGTCAAATATTTCTTCTTGGAAAAAAAAAAGCAAAAACTTTTCCTGAAAAATATTTCTTTTATTCAGGACTGTAAGGATTCAGATGTAGTTCAAAAATGTAGATGGAAAAATAGACCCTTTTGAAAATGAAGATAAAATTGAGGCAAATGATTTGAAGCAAACCTTTTAAAGAGCCTCTTACTTCAACAAGAATACATATGATTTGATGTACTGTTTATATATTTATATATTTTTATACATTTTTTGTCTTAAGTTCTGAGACAAGGTATTATCATCATACATTGATTCATCTCAATCAATTTCAGAACGAGATGAGAAAACTGGTCTGGAGAGATAAGTGTATTGCTATAACAAACTAACAGGGGAAAATTTTGTGAAATCATGAAGGTTGACCCTTGTTTGGTAATTAAGAAGTTTGGTTGTTCACTGCATTTGACAAACATTGTTCTGTATATAAAGAGAAAGTTTGTTATGGTCCATGTGTTCACATCATTTATCGAACTTCTTTGGTGAATCAAAAGTCAGTTCACGTGAATGCAAAAGTTCAAACAAATTTGTTATGTTAAGGGTTTACTGTACTCATTTGAAAGTCTCCACTTGATGTCAAGTCACCTATCATCTGTCAAAAGGTTGCAGAAACTGCTTATGTGATGAGCTGGACAAAGTATCTCCTTTTTGATAACTTGAAGATTTTTCTTATAAATCACTTAGAAGTTCATGGTCTGATTGGATAGGAAATTGTTTTATTTTCCAAATTGGAGCATTTTGATGGTATTGCATGAAGAAAGATTGTGATAATCGTGAAGACATTGGAGTGGGAAATGTATTTCATCTGGGACCAGTATTAACGAAGTAGCATATCAAACGGTCCCAGATAGCATAAATGAATAAATAAGAATGAGTGCCGTACAGAGCTCAAACTCACAACAACCAAGGAAGCGGCCTGAACATGGCTCTTTCTTACTATCTCAGCTAATGGTGCTTCTACTGCAAGGTAGGAATCCGAGAACACAATCATATTTCACCCTTCTCCATTCCACGATCATAAGCACAAATATTTACATATGTATATATGTGTGTTCCCTTATGGTGAGAGTATGTATATCAATAGGACGGACAGTTTATGTCCAACTGAATGTTATAATTATATTATCGCTATATAACGTTTATACAGTCTGCAACAGTTTGAAATGCTACACTGGTGCTTGATGAAATATCGTTTCTCCTTTAATGTCTTTATGATTATCATATTCTGTCTGACATGAACTGACGATTCTACTGATATACTAACAAAGATTGCATTATGATGTATTGCTTCTGTTGTGTTAATGTAACAAACACACTTGCATTCCAAGGAAAATCATGAATCACTGCCACCTTGTAAATTAAGCTGTGGTGGTGGTAAAATTAAGTTACCTTGATGAAAATACTACCTGTATTGTTTAAGAACCATAAATTTATGATTTGAAAAAAAAACTGTCATGTGACCAATGTCTTTAAGCAGCAGGTTGTGTTGAGGGTTCTCAATTGAAAAATTGGAAAAAGGGGTTATCAAGAAATAAAGTACTTCTCTTGACTTTTGTTGGGATGTGATCACTAAAAACTCTGAATTTTCAAAAAAAAGTGAATGCTTGTGGGCATGTACTGAGGGACCAACTTGACATAAATTTACATTGTAAATTCTCTAAAGACCTTTGGGGTTGAAGAGGTTGAAAAAACATTTTCCTTACTCATTAAGAGGAGAGTGTGCGCAAAATTTAAAGTTTCTACTGTGGACAGTTACAACTTTGCAAAGTCTAGATAGATACATAATGTCAGAACATATGAATAACATGAACCCAGCAACTGAATTTAAACTGATCTGTTATGGGTAGCAGTAGTTAACATACAGAAATCGGATCATTATGATGAAGATTTAAGCAGTGAAAATTGCTCTTGAGAAGATGTTTCATAAATCTAATTTTTTTTTTATAGAAAATTTCTTTTATGGAAACAAAGTTCTGAAATGAAAGCTTTTCACAAGGAAATTGAGAACGTATTTATTACTAGATGAATGCATTGGTGCACATTTGTGAAAGTTAGGCAACTTGATTAAACTCACGAAGGGGAGTGTTTAATTGGAAAAATTAAGAAGTAATCAAATCTGTCTTGAAAAGAATCTTTTTGTTTGAATAATTCTTCAAAGTTTTTGATTGGTCGGTTTGTGTTGCAATGTAGAAGAGCAATAAGTGCAAAATGGAAAGTGAGAAGCCATTTTTTTCTCCTATTCCTGCAATGCTTTGACTTAAAGAATAACTATGAGTGCCCTCCCTAGTGAGATGAAAAAAAAAAATTCTGTGACAGAAAAAAATGGAAAGAAAAAGTTACTTATTAAGTATTAGTTTGAAGTTTTGTTTGAATGATTGTTTTGTCACTACCATGGCAGATAAGACGACTTCCAGATAAGACAGGATCTCATTGTCAGTTTTAATTTCTTAGTTGTAACTGGCTGTTCAGTCATTGTGCTCATTTTGGGGCTGTTTTTTTGTTTGTTTTTTTTTTTTTTTGTTTCTTTCCATGCTTCAAGTGTAGCTTTATCCACTGAACATATCCCAACTGTCACAGAAACCTCTTGTCCCAGGTGTCTCCAATTGGTTCAGCAAGCTGCCTGTAAATCATTAATCAGAAATTATGCAGCACCAAGTCTTGAATTTATATAAAAAAAAGAATTGAATGATAGTATCAAGGAAAAAAACTAATTGAAGTTACCTCCCTTCAACTTTTAGGTGATTAAAAATGAAAAAAATCAATTCTCAAAAGAGTTCTCTTATTTTTATTCTATCCATAGAAGAGTAACAGTGTCATTAGGGAGCAATATCAAACGGCTCAAGAATTTAATTAAAAGTTGAAACCTTATGTTTCTTTTTTTCTTTTCCTTCTCAAATTTCCTCACCAAGTACTAAGTGCACATTCTGATAAGAGTCAATCTTTGAAAGATGTTTTTGAAAAGGCACATTTCTAATTTCTCCAATTCTTCAAAATTGCTGCTTTCATTTTATATAATTCTATCTCCCTCTTCAATTACCATTGACACTAAGGTACATTTTTTACCTTGATAAAAAAACTATTTTCACTTTTAATGGGATTCATTTTTTCTTTTCTGAAAACGTTTGAACAATTCCAGTTGATACTGATTCAAAAAGTTTAATTGCAATTTTGAACAGAATGGGAAATGCATTTTTTGCTTTCATTCTTTCATGCTCAACTCATGAGATTCTTTATCTCATCACCTGCAAAGATGATGACTTTATCTCAAACCACCTTTCCACCCGAATTTATCTTTTTGACTATCCTTTCCTATAAAGAATTTTAATGATAAAAGGAGGCCACAAGGAGTAATGACTTAGTTTTGGTGCCGAACACTTGTTTACATCTTTTCAAAGAATTGACGTTTGTGGGGTTTAGAAAGTGACGCAAATTATCCATCACTTTTTTTGCAGTTGTTCTTCTATTCTTGCTTCGATTACATCTGGATACCATTCATCGAGTTCAGAATAAACTCCATTTTCTTAATGGCTTCTATGCTGTAACAGACTGCACCCAAAATCCTATTTATGCTTATCAAAGAAGTCAACAAGGGATCAATCCCCCCCCTGCTCAAATGGTAAAAAGATGATTGGGGTTTGGCGAGATAAAATTATATGCCAAAATATTTTCTCATGGTTTTTTGATTGCATGAGTTCAATTAGTGAATTCTCAGATTATTTCCTTGAAGTTGACTCTTTGTTAGAAACTAGTTTTACTTGTGCTGTCACAGAGAACAGCATATATGAAATACATGGATACACCCTTGGGTGTCCATTAATATGTATACAAATATCATATATATATTTTATATATATATGATATAGAGAATTATAATTTAAAAAAAAAAATGAAATAAGCCCGTGTGTATCTGTATGATACATTTTTGTTAATATCTAAGACTTGTCAATTTAGCTCAGTCAGTTGGACAGTCTGCTGGCAATCACTTGTTCATGAATTCATATTACGTTAAGGGAATGTGAGTTTTACATGTTGGTTTACTTCCCTCATTTCGATGAGGATTGCTCTTATTATTCTTTTTATGGTAGGAAAGAAGTCAACGTTAGTCTTTGTCCTGGAGTTTGACAAAAAATCATGTTATCAAGTAATTTGCTATAGAATTTTTTCAGTGTAGGGATACGGATTCTACTCTTTCTTAGTGAGATTTAAATTCATGGGCCTCTTGATTTTAATGTTGAAGAGAATGAACAGATTGGAAGATCACGTTGCACCAATCTTTCTAGTGCTGTGGTTCTCAAACTTTTCTTCTTTACAGACCCCTCAATGATCTCCAAAGATACGTACTGATCCCCCAAAGACTTTTTGTGCTGATTAAATGCTTTTAGTAAAAATCAACAATCATCAGTTTTCAGAAACTGCTTTTATTTTTCCAAGATATTTATGTTCCAAGAATGGAAGGGACATGATAGAACAGTTTGGAGGGGGATGAATAACTGTTTTTTTTTTAATTAAAAATTTTTTTTTTTTCTGATTGTTTTAAAGTCTGGTTTCTTGTGAGGTAGCTTCAAGTCTGTTATTATGATCAGTCTGAAAAATAGTATAACTAGATTTGATACCATCAATTTAAGGAAACTAATTAGAAAATCAGACTATTCCTGTTCATTTGGAAAAAAAATTTGAAATTCTGAAAGTATGTTTTTAAAGGTCTTATTATAAATAATTATATATTTTACACTGTTGCCTTCGAAAATTTTGAACTTAGTTCACAGACCCCCAGTAATACATTTATGGACGTAAGTTCTGGAACCACTGGTGGGTTCAGCATGCTAGCTGAGAATCTTGGTATTTAAAATCCTGGTTTTTACCTGGGATCGGAACTGGACCTCTGTCACTGGAAAGAACTATATAATTATTTCAGGTGGGAGGTTGGCCAGTTCGTGGGTCTCTCCTTATTTTTTGTTGTTGTTATTTTTTAAAGGAACTTTGCTCTTGCTGTATTGTTTTTTTTCTTCTGTTTACCAGCGAACAAATATCTCCTCTCTGTAGACCACATTGTTTCATGTCACCATTGTTCATTTAATTACTGTTATTACTACAAAGTGTAAATAGTAGACAACCTGACACCCTTTAAGGCTTTACCTACCACCTGATAAATTTCTCTCTCTCTCTCGTGTGTGTGTATATCTACGTATGTAATATGTACATGTATACGTATATAAATATGTACATGTGTGTGTGTGTGTGTATATATATATATATATATATATATATATATATATATATATATATATTTTGAATCAATGTAGCCCCACAAATGGCGTGACCGACCAGCCAAGTGGGGTACAGATTCTTCTCACTTGTTTGTGTGTAGCTATATATATGCTTATCTGTACATATGTTGGTTTGTATTTACAGTGCTCTAGGTCACATTTTTGGGGCTACAACCTTGAAAGTTTGCATGAGTACACCATTAGGCACCATCTAAAAACCCTTTTTTTTTTTTTTCCAAAAACTGCTTTTCAGGGTTTCTATAGTCATTTCAGGACCCAAAATGCCCAAATCTTGGGCTGATATTTTTTTGATAATCTTATATTATTTTTTTGATAAGTAGTTTTGATACATGTGCGGGCTCTGGTGATTCATTTTTGCAAGGTACATATATTTATATATCATTATTTTAAATAATTTTTGTCCTTTCACTGTCTATTCAGTCTATGACAAAATCCATGTCATCTTTGTCCCTGAGGTAAGCTGATTAGAGTTTGGTACTACGGTACAATCTTTTTTGACCATCTGAAAAGTTTAGTATGTTACAAGGACATGAAACAGGGTCCATTACTCTAGTAATTCTCTGCCACATTAGCTTGTGATGGGGCATCCAGTGAGGAATGAACTCACTACAACTAGTGAATTGGTCTTCTAGATCAGGGTTCTCCAAAGGTCCTGGCTCATTGGTTGTAACATCCTGCTGACTTGGTTGTGGTGTATGTAATAATTTTTTGTCTTCATTAATTTAGTTGTAAAACTCATTAAATTATTATGGCAATGATAGTAGCCTTGGCTTGGTTGGAAAAAGACAACAGGGCTTTAATGAATGAGAGATGGTAGGTAAGATACTATTCATACACGAACAGTCAGTATTGCCTGCTCAATAAAAAATTGCATGAGTTTAACTGCCAAAAAGCATCAGATTTTCAAAAGAATATCTACAGAAAGGCTAAAACTGGCCCAAATGTTAAAAAAATGGCCACAAAACACCCAGAAGATACCTATCAATTGGCGAAAAATGCACATGCTGATTGTGCAATTTTTTCACTCCAGAAATATGCTAAATTTAGTGCTAAATTTTCAAAACTGTGCAATATTATTTTTCAGGCCTTTGAAACAAACTCAAGTTTAATGGCATATCTTGGGAGTGTGAGTTGGTCCATTGTTTTTTGTTTGTATTAAGTTTATGCCCTAAGCCTGAGATAGAAAGAATCGTTTACTATCTGTCATTGGGACGTGCGTGAAACTGGGTCACAATCAAAAAGTTTCTGTTCTAGATGAGTTTGTTAAGCAACATTCAATGAGGGGTTATCTTTCTGGTAATCGTATTAATGTAAAGAAAATGTAGTAATTCTAACGAGGGACTGAATGAATGATTCCTGCTACTTTTCTATAACCGTTGCTTTAGGTAACACACTATGGTATTGAGCTCTATACTTAGCTCTTTTTCCCCTTTTTTTTCTGGCTTTTTTCCTTTTTTTTTAACTTTTTTGCTCTCTTTCCTTTTCTCTGCTTTTATATTCTGTTTCATTTCTGTGATTGTCAAAAACAGTCAACCAAAACTAGTAATATAGGTTTCTTCAGTTTTCAAGTTTGGCTGGCTGGCTGTCTAGCTGGCTATTGTATACCAATAGAGCAAGTGGGCTGGAAATTTAAACATTTACTCCTTATGACTCAAAAAAATTTTTTCTGTCTCCCTTTAAATAGGTTTTCAGTCGGCGGGGGGTCAATTTGCTACGTACGTTTATGCTAAAATGATACTTACTACATGTCTAGCAGCATTCATGCTTATTTAATGAAAATTCAGATTTTTTTCTTCAGAAATCACTGCCCAATAAATGAGAGAAGTAACTCGTTCATAGATTACTCCTTATTTCTTCTTTTAATTGATCATCCCCAACATGGCATGCAGCCAAAAGATATCGGTCAAGTCACTGTTTCTATTGAGTGACTAACCGCACGTGTTCCTTATTTTTTTTCTTTCCTTTTTTCTTTGTTTTTTTCTTCACTCATATAATAAATACTGTATTGTTGTCGCCATCAGTCTCTAAAAGAAACCTTAAAAAGCTTCTTTATTTTAGCCAGTGAAGCACTTCTCTCCCTTGACCTAATTTGAATATATGGTATGAACAGGACAAGTGGCCACACTTTAATCTCTCGTCTTGTGTAAGTGGTAGTTTTAATCTAAACTTCAGTATTTGGTATCAGAGTTTTTCAACTGTGTATTATATCATCTTCTATATATCTCATAGTCTGGATGACAGAGGAGGCACCAGAGATGATTTTGAAACCACCTCTCTCCATCTCTCTCTATTTTGATGCTCTCTCTGGGTATTGCTCCAGCCGGGTGTAGCACCCAACATTAAATTTTATCGCTCTTCATTTTATGCCCATATATGGGATTGTTGATTATGGTCTGGGGAGCTAAGTTAGAGGTACTCAATGTCAGAATTTGTCAGCCAGAACTGTCAATATAGGTTTTTTGGTTTTTAAGTTGGTCTGGCTGACTATGAATTGTAAAATTCTACCAGTGGTAAGACACACTGTATTATTGTCCGTGTATTTTTAAAAAAATGTTTTAGGATTAAATAGCTCACCATACTAGAAAGTCCAAATCTTCAACTCGATGGTGTTGATTTTTCTTTCTGTTGCAGCTTATCAAATTTTGGACCTGTTATCAAATATCCTTCTCAAAATAAGATGCATCTTATCAGTTTGGAAATATAGTATTACTGCTAAAATCTTCATTCTGATAATACTAGATTTTTTAGATTTTCCCTAGTGGAAATAATTTAGGTATTGCTTTTTTTTCTGTACTCGTCTCAGCAATTGCCTTCCGATTAACATTAAACTTCATTCTGTACTGATGAGTAAGGTTTCGGTGTTCTTACCGATTAACTTTCTGCAGGCGTTACTCATTCACATGGTGAACCTATTCATTATTGCCTAATTAAGAGGTGACCTTTTTGACCTTTACAGAAAACTTTATTCTAAATGAAGTGGTCAGCATTTTTCCATCAAATAAGAGAACTTATCCCCTTAGCGTCAAGTTCATGAACTGCTTTATACTGCTTCTAAATACAATGGAACTCTTCAATGAATAAAATTAGAAAAAAAAAGAAAATGGAATTCTTCTATGAAAAATACAAATAAATGAAAAAAAATTACGTGAAGGTGGAGAGGGGGATTTACATTGATCAGAAGTTTGCTTCTTGATTTAACATTTGAATTTGCATACAAATTTAAGGGTTGATATTTATGTTTTTTTTTAATCAAAAGGACACTCAGATCTGTTGCTATGAGTAGCCTGGTATTACAAATGTCGATATTCGGTGAGACATTCTGAAAATGTAATTTATTATTAATTCAATTGACTAAGATTCAGATTTTTGTATCATCTGAATGGATTAACCAATTAGTGTTTGTGTGTGCATTGCGTCTTTCAATTTTTACTGGAGCATTTTTCTTTTTCCTTGGATTCCCTCAATCCTTTGCACGTTTCTTTCAATAATACGTAAATTAAGCTGAAATGAGTAAATTCAATTGAATATCATGGTTGACTGAAGGTAAAGAACTTTGTTTTGGAATGAAAATTTTTTTTAACCATTTATAGAAATCATTTGAAGTATTAGTCATTAATGTTTTGGAATTTCTTTTGACTATTTTTAGAGCATTGAATTAATTGCCATGATACTTCTTGCAGAGAATTATTCAAGATTCTTGAGATGTTATTCAATGATAGGAGAATTAGATTAAGGTTGATGATATATTCCCATGGATTCTAATTGATGATAAATGTAATTACTTAAATACAATTCTTTCAAGCTTAAAGTTGTTTTTAATAATTTTTGACTAGTATTTCTCTCAGATTGTTGTTCTGTTGAGTAAGCATTGTAACTTGGAAGTAAGAATAAATCTCTGGTAAGATTTGTTTTGGGAAGCTTGTATTACCATGACAATACCTTACTAATTTGGCCACTATCTTCATTTTCAATCTATACTGCTGATTTAATGCTCATTGAATAGTGAATTAACAGTTGCAATTAAAAAAGCTATCGAAATTAGATGAAAGAAATACTAGTGAAAAATGAATAACTTGTAAATGCCTGTTGCTTTGCTAATTATATACCTAAAACTGTTGTGACGGTATGTTTACTTATTAAATTTAAAGGTTAATGGATGGTGTTGTTAACTGAAATTCTTGATATTCATTTTTGGTAAAAAAAATTGAATTGATGCATCAACAACTGGCAGATAGTTGTAGTTATGTTATGTGCTGCTTGCAAACATACACACATAAATGCATAGCAGAATAGCCAATTTTGTGTTCATGTGTTTGTATTACCCCCTTCTTCTCTTTCTGTTTTTATCATGTTGTAACATGTTGCAAATTATAATGCTGCCATCTGTATTTCAGTACAGTTTAAAGACTATGAAGTATATAATACCACACTGATATGTACATTGGTATTTCAACGGGGAGTAAAGGTTAGCAAGGTAGTGTCAAACCCCATTTGACTGTTGTGTAGTGAGTTCGATCCTAGTTAGGTCTTCAACACTTGTAGCCTTGTGCCAAACTGAACTAAGCTTAGTAAATATCTTTACCTGGGGTGAAGTTCAGTGAGAACATATTGGAACAGTGTTCGTTACTTATTCTAGCCAAGGGAACGGTGTATACTCACTATCTATGCACTACAAAAATTCTCTGCTTGAACAATTCTCTGATAAGAAACCTCATCCAGTGTATGTCCAAATACTCATCCCAGATGCCCCAAAACCTGAAATTGGTTAAATTTAGATAATTTTCTTAGGGTGCGGTGAGACTTTGAGCCCTGTGTGTCCTCTATCCTTCTATGTATTTTTTTCTTTTCAGCATTAGACCATTGATCAATACATCTACTGTACAGTTGTTTCATTTTCTCTCTGGCTAAATTTTTAAATTGTATTTTTTTAATAAACTTTGTTCAACTTGTAAATCTCAAAATGGCTTTTATATTTAATCTCATATAATTCTGAATAATTGTTACTTTGTTTAAGTTTGAATTCAAATTATAATTTTGGGTGATTTGTGAAGGGAAACAAATGTTGTTTTATGGAAAATTCTAACTATAAAACAGGCAGGTCTCAGAAAAAGTCTGAATTGTAAATTTTCAATTATATAAAAAAAAATCCTATAAATGCATGAGCCGAGTTTCTGTTCATTGCGATTATTTATCTTGAAAGCTATAACATTTCAATGACATCTAAGTAATCTTTTCACATACTACAATTAATTACTTACCTGGCAAAATAAATACTGTATTTACAATGGAGCAGGAAAGTTATTCCACAGCAGTTGCTGGAGAAGGTCTGGCAAATGGGAGGAGCTCCAGTTTTGCAGTGTTGTTTTTATTCTGTTCTAGCGTTGTGGTTTATGCCAAATAGAGAAGTTGCTTAGAAGACCTTACGTCACCATGTCTCCAGCATTGTTGCCCATTAGTTGACTTCACCACCATGGGCGTTGTTTTTTTTGTTTTTTTTTTGTTTTTTTAAAAAATCCCTGTAACACCTCACCCCACAAGGTTGTCTAGTAGTAATGCTATTGACTGAAATCATTTGCTTACAATTTCCTTTCTTTAGAGAACATTACACTGTTTTTGGTGGGGTTCTTTGCTCTTGATGGGAAATAGAGGATCTGAATAAGTAAACAATAAAAAAAAATGGAAATAATCTGACGCGTGCAACAGGAAACGGGACTTTGTCAGCGGTCTCCCCTCTCCATTGGGAGTTGTCTCTCAAGACACGGGACACTTTACCTTTTTATATACGATATACATAACACTTACAAGTTAAAAAAAAAATGAAAATATATTTTTTGTGTCTTGAAGATGAGTTATTAAGGCAAAGCTATTCAAGTTGTTCTCATAAACTATTTGGCAGGGATAGTATTCCTTTTACAATAAGCAATAAAATTGTTTCTAATTTGAAAAAAACTGTATAGAAGAAAAGCTGCTTCTTTTGATATATGTTAAACAAACAATGTGAATGAGTTTCTCCATTTTCTACTTTGTTCCCTGCCAAGAGGAGTAGCCATCATGCACTCCTCAAAATAAACAGGACATGTCCGCTGCTTATCCGATGATATTGTTTGGAGAGGAAAAAGGATGTGTGAGGTGGGCAGGTTAAGATGTTGAGAAAAGCCCAAGTTGGATATAAACAAGAGGCAATAATAATTTGTTGAGTGTGGAATGCCTTATGGCTAAGAGAGTTGTATATTTGTTGATGGCATCAGTAATTGGGCTCGGGTAAAAAGCTAGGGTGCCTGATTTTCTATGACTTGATAGAGGGGTCCACCTAAATCTCAAAATCCAAAAGAATTTTTCTTTTATCTATTGTCAAAGATCTGCTTGATGCCTTGTGCCATTTGCTCAATTGCCAATTAATCACTGTTCCCACCCAATCATGTCTTATCAATTTCTACTGATACAATTCTGGATACATATAAGATACATTGTTTGAACATTGTTTATTCTTAGAATAAGGATAAGACCTATGGACAACATTACCTGTTGTTAATTTTTTCTTCTTCCCCCTCTTCCTTCTCTCCCTCCTTCTTTCTCCTCTTCTTCTGGTCACTTTTCCTCTCCCCCCGTCCCTCCTTTTTCTTTCTCCCTCCTCCTCATTCTCCTCTTTCCCCCCTCCTTAAACTCTTCTTTCCCCCCTCCTTAAACTCTTCTTTCCCCCCTCCTTAAACTCTTCTTTCCCCCGTCCTTATACTCCTCTTTCCCCCCTCCTTAAACTCTTCTTTCCCCCCTCCTTAAACTCTTCTTTCCCCCGTCCTTATACTCCTCTTTCCCCCTCCTTATACTCCTCTTTCCCCCCCCCTCCTTATACTCCTCTTTCCCCCCCTCCTTATACTCCTCTTTCCCCCTCCTTATACTCCTCTTTCCCCCTCCTTATACTCCTCTTTCCCCCCCTCCTTATACTCCTCTTTCCCCCCTCCTTATACTCCTCTTCCCCCCCTCCTTATACTCCTCTTTCCTCCCCTCTGCCCTTCTGTCTTCCCTCTTCCTCACCTTGTTCATCAACTCCCCCTAAATAAGTTCCCTTGAGGCAGACATGAAGTTTCTCTCATACAAAAGAACGATCAAGTCGTTGAAAAAAAAGCAAACCTTTCAGACATTCATCTGAGGACAAATTACTGAGAGAAGGAATTGGACGGATCATAACAGATTAGACAAAAACTAACATTGATTGGAGTTGCATCCTCTTACCTTCCCCCCTCCGCTCTTCTTCTTCTTCTTCTTATGTAACCCTAACAACCTGCTCGGCTCAGTCGAAGCAAGAGACACGCAACACACACCTGCTATTAGACAACCTGCTATTAATTGAACACTTTCATGTTTGTACTCTTTTGCTTTTTAGGGTCTTTTTCTTTTTCTTTCCAGTTTCCCCCCTTTCCTACATATGTCTCTACATTACATACACTTCCCTTTCTTTCTTCACATTTTTCCTTTTCATTGTTTTTTTTGTGTTTTTTTTTTCCTCTTTGCTACATTTTGTTAATATACTCTGTCATGTGGAATATATGGGATACCTTGATTAAGCTTAAATAAAAGTAACTTTCTCTTTCACTCTTCCTTCTTCCCCCACTCCGTCTTTCCATCACTTATCACCCTCTCTTTCAGCGCTGAAGATTCTCCCTCCCTCTCTGTCTCTGCGCTCAAGATCCCCCCTCTGTCCTCTCCAGATCAATCTCACCTCCACCGATTTCTTTAATATCCGAAAGTACACAAACCTTTTGTAAACCAAAATGGCATGAAGCCAACAGTCAATTACCCTAATTTACATGGGAAATATTTTTGAGCATTCCCAGACCCAAGAAAAAAGTAATCATCTTCTATGTGTGCCTTATTTGGTTGCATCTGTCTTTCTGTCTACTCAATAGAACTGAATCGATTGCAATGAAATTTCCTAAGAGAGTGGACAATGGGATAAAGTGATTGAAATTTTTGATAGATCCGTACACAATTATCTTCTCGACATCGCAGTTGTATATCCACACTACATAATATTGTGTGGTCAGAAATTTTATCTCCAAAAGTTCTCGATGAATCTCAATAAAATTGGGTTAATGATGGGCAACGGAAGACTTCATTGAATTTTGGGGGCAGATCTCTGCCCACTTTCTACCCCTGACAAAGGTGTCGGCTAAGGTATGCACTCCTTGGTCACTTTCTAGTTTTAGTTAAGCATAAAGCAAAGAAGAAATTATCTTTTGATGAATGGGAAAATTTTCGGAACATCCCCAGACCTAAAAAAAAAACAGCTTGCCGATTTCTGATCATGAGTTGTCACTTAACCCTTTCGGTCCTCATTTTTCAAATTTTCAAATTTTGTTATTCATATTTAACAGCCATTTGAAGACGATTAACATTCACTGTTAAAGAACCATTCAGGTAAACGTTAGTTTTTACTAAAAGAAAAATTGATCTGTTTGTACTGTGAGGACATGCAAGGTCTTATTTACACATTGAACTGATGTAGAGAAAGATTTTGAGGCTGTTGGTCAAAAGTAATGTAGATGATTCAATTATAATTGATCTAAACATTGTATTATTGAGGTTCTAGTTTTGTGGTTTTTATTGATTGAATATATAGGCTAACAAGTACCACCAGGGATACTCAGATCTCAAATTAATCAACAGAACATGTGGTACTTGAAAGTACAGTTAAAGCAGGTGTTGCCAACTCCAAAGGTTTTTTCATGCTAGATTGACCTTGAAAAAACATTAAAAAATGCCAAAACACATAGAAAAACACTGTTAACAATTTAATGGCCATTTTAATAGCTCAAGATGGCTAAAACTGCTGGAAAATAATGCTCTAAATGTGCTAATAATAGCAATGAATGTTCAAATTTTGTGCTGCAAAAATGGATTTGCTAAATTTGATATGAAAACCCGCTAAATCGGCAACACTGGGTAAGGCTCTTCAACTGACTACTTGATGCCAGATTAAAATTCAGACCCAGAATTATGAGCAGATTTATAGCTAGAGCCTCTGTCTTGAAAGAACAAGATAAACAATGTCTCCCCCTCCACCTATACCCAGTTTAGTTTCGCTCATCAAAACACAATTGTCTCTTTTCCCATGACAGTTTAATATTATTCTTTATAGTGTCCATTAAACATATCTGTCAAGTGAAGAGCCAGAAGTGAAGCTGATATGACAGCTTGGAATTTCACTGTTTTCCATATCTAGCCCCAGGGCATAAATATATGAGCTTACAATTTATCCTATGTTGATCAACTAGATTTTATATCAACAAATATATACATATATATATATACCTTTTGAGGCCATCTTATACACCTTCCTATTCTTATGTATTTTCATGTCTGTTTTCTGGTGTTACAGTTTTTGTCTAACTCTCTCATTGAGTCTTGACTTTGTCTGTAACAAAGACAGATGACAATGACTGAAAATCAGTGACTCACGCAAACTTGTTTTGCTGAAGTTTGCAAATCCCATTTAGAAGAATCACTAATAAAGGACTTGAAATGGGACACAGAGTTTTTGAATAATATTGTATGAAGAAATGAATTCTGTTTTGTTCTCCCTTTAGGTCTTATGAAGCTAAGGATAACCTAACACTGCCAAGCTTATATTCTCTATTATCACAAACTATATACTCATTATGAGAAACCATCAACATAGGTCTCCTCAGTTTTTGAGGGGGTCTGGCTGTATATGTATCATGTGTGCTGGCCACATCATTGGAGATGGTGGCTAAAAATTTATACATTTACTCCTTATTTTGTCTTCAAAAAACTTTTTTTTTAATGAATTTTTAGTGGGGGCAATTTGCTATGTAAGTTTATGCTAAATCAATCCCTGAGTTTGTGTCCCGACTTTTTTGTGATCAAACTAAAATCCCCCCACCCCACAGTTAGTACTTTTTCAATTGATCACCTCCAACATGGTGAGCTGCAAAAAGTTATTGGTTGTATGTTTTGTTTTACTATTGTTTATGAAAGGAAAAGTCAACTTCATGAAGAATGTTCTAAAAGCTTTTAGTGTCGATATAAATATTCTGATACTCTTATCATAATTCACCAAAAGTCTATCTGACCATAGCAGCCTACCGCAGAAACCATGCAACATAATCACATGAAATTTTCTGTGATACGTCTAATGGTTTCAAGCATTTAAAAAAAATTTTCTGGGGGAGTGTGTTATTTCATAAATTCATGTTAAAAGGGACACATTTTTGTGCCTACTTTCTCATCGCTGGCTATGGATTAAAAACTGCTTAATCTCAGTGCAAGTGGGGACTTGATGTAGTTCATAGCAAAGTGGAGAGAGAAAGATGTAGATATCTTGTATTGAATAGATACTTTGATATTATTCATGGCAAGGGGCTAAGAATAAGAGGAAGAATGACAATTTATCTTCCTGCAGGTTTTGTATAAGTACCTTGAATATTTTCCAATATCATGAAAAAAAACTTTAAAGGTCACAAATATCACTTTTTAGAAAAAGAAATTGAACCTTATTTTGTTCTCATACCTCTGTTCTTAATTTTTTTTTTTGACAGCTGCTCATTAGGGTGGGTATTCAATGAATGAAGATACAAGAATAATTGAAAGTTGTACATATAATAGTCCTATGCAGTCAATTGCTGTAATTCCCGACCACCGACAATCCCTTTCTTCCTAGTGGAAACCAATGTGCAATAAAACTGAAACTTTGCTGACCTATACCACGTTCAAATGTTGTCGGTAATAAATTACTACTGTGATTATTGTTTCATAATTTCCTATTCAGTGATACTTGTTTTATATTTTTCTACATGCTAAACACTCTCTATAAGGAACCTTGATCTAACAAATTTCTTGCTTTAATGAATTCATGTGAACTGACTTCGGATTCACTAAACAAAGTTTGATAGAAGCGGCAAACGTGTGAAGCCCTTCTCGAATTTTATTCTTATTTACTGAAACAAGTTCAGTAAATGCTGTGAACACATGGACCATGACAATCTCTGTTCTTATTTTCCAAACAAGGTTTCTATAAATGTGGTGAACACGTGGACCCTAACAGACTTTATTCTCATTTACTGAACAAAGATTGAAGAATGTGGACCATGAAAAACTTGGTTCTTATTTACCAAACAAAGTCCCATAAATGTGGCAAACACATACTGAACTTTCTTCTCGTTTTCCGATATTTGATAGAACTGTACGTAACATTATTCATTTGCATGAAGAGTGGAATGATGAGCAACCAAATTACCTTAGAATTTCCCAAACGATGTGGGGTAAGGTTGAAAATAGAATGGTTGGAATCAACCGAAATGCTGTCAGATTTACTGAATAGTATAACAAATGTTTGTCTTTTAAAACCTCACTTCCCCCAATTAGTTCCTAATAAAATCTACCGTATCACTCTGTATATAGACATCAATAACTCTACAGCCTAATGAGGAAAAGAAGAAAAGTAGTATTTTGTTTACACAACAAATATTTAGATTTCAACATTCTTTTTATTTCGATGGTGAATATCAATCACATTGATTGACATTATACAATGAACATTTTTGGTAAATGTCTGCTGTCAGGCCACGAACATGTTGATTCACCCTCATATTGTGAGTCAGAGTTTTGGCATATCTATTTGATAATTCCTACCTTGGGTATCACACTTGAGTCAAAATCTTGATCTTGAAAAAATCATCTCAAAAACTTACCCCTAAAATTTACTTGCATACCTATTAAATGTTTATTAATGAATTCTGATAAAATGTTTACCATATATTTCGGAAGACAAGACTCCAATTTCAGTCAGAATTTCATGGTTTTAGCTTAGTATTTAGTCACTGTTTTTGTATTCAGTCTATTGGACGACTTCATCTTTTCAGATGTACTCTTGATGCTTTTAGTGTCATCTTATCCGGCAATACACAGTATTTTGTTGAAGTCAGAGGTTAGAGTTGACTTTGTCCCATCCCCCCATAACAAGAACTATCCTCACCGAATTCAGGGGAGTAATCTCTTCACTGTTTGTCTGTTCCATGATGTTAAATTAACCAATAGATAAAATTAACATTCTACTCCTGTGATATGAAATCACTTCCAAGTGATCAGTAGACTGCTCTCTCACCAACTGAGCAAAACCGACAAGTCTTACATATCTACCAAAATTTTATACATGTACGCGAGTGCTTATTTCATTCTAATAAATAGATATATGTAAACTAAAAAATACATTTTTTTAATGATGTTTTTTATTATATACACAGTACAAAGTCGCAATAACCACCTTCAGTCAGAATAGAAGTTCAAGTGGAGTTTGACCTTGCAGCAAACAGGCTTATTATTTCTATATTTGAACTAATGAATTTCAGCATTGCACCAAGTGCACCAGACTTAGTCATACTAATCAACTGTTTAAGTACTTGGATGAATGGAAATACATAGTTCTTCCTGTTATAGTTAGTCATTCTTGATTTTGCTTACAATCAAACAATCACATCACTGCTAGTGACAGCCATCTAGATTTGTAATACCCATCTTACTATAAAGAATTTTTTTTCAGTGTGGTTTAGGAAAAAGCAATATTAAAGAAAAATAATCCATGTATATAAAACACCATATGTATTCATAATTTTTTATGCGTAACATTTTTCAATGGGTGCACAGATACAACACTCTCTTCCTTGACTGAATGCTTAAAACGTTTTCCCCTTGTAAATTGATAATTAATGCTTCTTCGCTCTGCGCTAATTTGGTTTCTGTAAGATTTTTAAAGAGACTCTATGCTTTCAAGTAGCAAGAGAAACCTGTATTCAATTGTACTATTGATTGGTATTTGATGGACCTGTTTTTTTTGTTGTTTTTTCTTCTTTGCTTCGTGTCTTTCTTGAAATGCTTGTAGCAATACCAAACATGGTTGCATACAAATCTCTGAAGAAAGAGAATTGCAACCAGTGTCCTATATTGTTGAGACAATGGGCTTCTAACTTTAACTCATAATGGTGAATGGTTTTTTTGACTCATTAAATGTAAACCCCTCCCCCTGTACGTTATGTGTGTCACAGTGTTCCATTCCAAAATTAGTCATGGTTTCGTAAAGACCAAGAAAGAGTTGCAATAATTCACTATTGCAGAATCGGGTCAGGGTTGAGGGTGTGGACCATCTTTTGTTGTTGTTGTTGTGAATATGTATTTGAACGGTTTGAGCGGTCAGATGACTGAGTCTTGTATTTAGGCGGATGTCCTTAGTGCTTCCTGTAACCATAGCAACTTGTAAAAACCCTTTAGAAACGGTCTCTTTTGCTGCGATATAATATTTGTGCCACTTGGCATTGTGTATCCTTGGTGGCTATCTGACTTCAAGTGTGTGTCTGGCTTAACAGGCTCACATGGTCTGAGTCTCTTGTGTTGTGTCCCCGCGATATGTTACAAGGATGCCGCTTACAAGAAAAAGATCAAATTCTTTTCCATTAATTTGTGCTCCTTTCATTTTCCAGGGACTGGAAAAGAGAAAAAGAGAGAGGCTACAAGCAGGTAGGTAACTTTTTTCTTATTTTACCATATTTACTTATGTATAATTGATTTTAAAAAATCACAATCAAATTTGAGGGGTAGCATTTGACTCAAATGTAAAAAATAAACAATAAAAAAAAAAATTAAGAAATAACTTATATATGTATATAATGTTGAATCAGTGAAATTGCCTAATTGGTATAGTTTTAAATTTTTTGTTTACAGAATATTCATAAAAATGTAGTCTTAATTTGAATGGAAGTTTACTTAATCATATCTAGAATATAAAACCACTATTTTTTACTTTCAAAAGATGAAGTAATGAAAGTAAAATCAAACTTTTTTAAAATCTAAGTTTTACCTATTTGGCAATTTTGCTGATTCGGTGTGACCCATACATATGTTACTCATTTTTAACTACAAAAAGTGGGGTTCACCATCTATTTGAAATCACTTTGTACTTGAATGAATACGGTGATTTTTCTATTCTATCCATTCAAAAAAAAAAAAAGTTCCCTTCAGCTGTTTTTTGTTGCTTTTATCGAAAGGGACTTATGAGAAATTTCAATAATTAGCATATATTTTAGCAAATAAGGTGACCTTCACATTAGACAAGACCCCAGTTTCAGTCTGAATTTCTCTGTTTTTGTATTTGGCCTTGAGGAAACCTGATTTTAGGGGCAAATTCTAGTAGCCTCAAGTGTCACCTCGAATGGTAAATTTAATATTTGAACTGGTTATTGTTGATGAGGCATAGATTTTAATTTTATAATTTGGCAATCATGTTAATTATCATTTATACTGAAAGGACTTTATTTATGATACCACCTGCTTAAATATATATCATCACTACTTTCAAAAGATAATATTGTTTTGAATGATATAAAGATTTCATAGTTTTTGAAGCAATAACTGCTTCAAAAACTATGGTGTAAATCTGAATGGATTTTATCAAAAAGTTGAAATTATCACAAGAATTTAATTTAAAAGAAAGTGATTAATGTTTATCAAGTTCAATTTTTTTTAATAGTAATAAATCTTCCTCTCAATTGTATTCTAGAGTTTTTTCTCTGTATATTATAATCTTTCTTTATTGTGAAATATATTAGATTTTACTCAAGGCTGCCTTATTGAATATTTGATGCCTCTAGGCAAAAAAAAATGTCTTGGATTTGACCCACAAGCTGTTGTCCTGACCCTAGTAAAATGCATGGATTCAATAAAGAGTCAGGAGCCGATTTAAGCATGAATGTCAACATTGGTTTATCAAAGGTTTTTTCCGTCTACTATTTATGAATCTTGATTTTTATTTTTAAAACCTCATTTTGGGGCCCCTAAATTTGTGAGGTGTCTGGACAACTGCCCAGTGTGCCCATGCAATAAGGCAGCCCTGATTTCACTCATAAATTTTATGGACTTGAATTGTAATCTCCTTTTATACATTTCAAGTTCTTTTCAATCAGAAGGGTTTTAGGTTTGATACTTCTGAATATTTTTTTCTAAGAAGTTGTAAACCAATAATTAATTGAAAAGGTTTATGTGTCTTTAAATTGATTCAAGCCAAGGCAGATGGTTTGAAACTGATGTCTAGATAGATTTCCAGGCATTAGGTCAAAGGTAGTGTATATAATTCAGGTGGAATAGACCTAAACATTGTATTGCAGACATTCAAGTTCAGAAAGGTTTTTCATTTCATTGACTCAGACTTTTTTGTCTGCTTACATTTGCTTTTTAAAATGATTATTGGCTTTTTTAAAGAATTTGCAAAAACAAAGACTTTACAACAAATTGATTTTTTTTTCCCCCTAAGAATTTTGAAATACTCGAATAGTTTACCATCTTATGTAATTGTACTAATATAAGTAATTTCAAGAATTATTTATTTAATTTAGATGGTCTAGGATAGAAAATATATTTATAGGGCAATTTGGCGGCGGGGTATCAGCTGAATTATATAGAATTATATACATAGAAGAATTTCGGAAAAATAACTAAATGAAATTTGCTTGGTAAATATTTTTCAGTAGCCTGTAATTTTTCACACATTTTTTTTTTTTTAACTAGAATTAATGTTTATTTTAATGTTGAATAATTTTAAATTTTATTCTTTTTACAAATATTTATTTCCTTTTTCAATTTTTTTATGTTTTGTTTTTACTTAGTTTCACCCTTTATCAAAGAAATAATTTCTACTTTTTCAAAAAAGAAATTAATTTTGTTCTTTTAGAATGAAGTTAGGAATTAAAAAATTATTTGATTTTATGTATCTCTTCAAATCTGCTCATGAACTTCAAGCCGAGTGCTATGAACAGTTTGAAAGGTTTGTTTGTTCACTACTTGATGAATTCAGGGGGATGAAGGAGTGGAGTCTCCATCCCACCAAACTCCAATCCTTTTCACTCCTCACATAACAAAAATTATATCAGTAAAACCTTTCTCGAGTGGCATGTTTGTCTGAATAGAGCTACTATTGTAAGGAAACGTGGAAATCTTTTATGCTAACTCAAATATTTTGTCTGATCTTTTGTTGACTCTTTGGGTATTTTCCATCCGTCATTAGAAGCAGAATTATATAATCACTCCAGCTTTGTGCGATCTCTGATAAACCCTGGTGATAATAACTTGATTCTTTTATCTATTCCCCACTCCTAGCCTCTGCTTGAAATGGAAATTGTTTTTTTCTATCTGAATGAAATGAAACTGCTTCATTGGTCCCCTTACTTTGAATCTGATTTAAAATTATTTCTGACTTGTTCATTGACACCAGTTTTTTTCTATACAGACCTTCCCTGTTGTAATGTGCATGGTTCATTGTAGTGCGGTCTGCTTTCTGACATGAATGAATAGTGGACAGTAAAATAGTTACATCTAGTTTCAGAATAGCTAAATTTTATCATGGCTAGGTTATAATATGGTGAGCTTTCCTGGACCCCCAACACCGACATATAACTGAGGATGCCCATGTTATAATTTGTGACAGTTCAAAAATTTGAAGATAGGATTGGATATTTGTTGTCTATTTACAAAAAATAATAAATTTACCTCCTACCTCGAAGGAAAAAAAAATATAGGGACAAAATTGAAATCTCTGTCCAACTGTTGGGATGTTTGGCACAGAGGTTAACACATTCAGCCAGGGGGTTAACATTATCACTATTTAGCCTGTTAGCTACCAAACAATATTAATCAAATAATGCCTTCTGGAATTTATGTTTTGTCTAAGTTTTTGTCCTCCATCCGATGCTGTGATTAATACCTGCTTTCCAGCAATTTTTTTTTTCTAGTCTCTGGGGAATCCCCATTCTCTTACTCTTGGCTCACACGTCAGTGAAAAAAAAAATCATTGGTGCTGAACGTGTTGGAATTTATTTCATTAAAATCATTGGTTATGTACACTAAGAGTGCTTTTTCGAACTTGGTTTTTTAATGAAGTCCAATAATGGGCTTTTAATAACAGTTGGCCACGTTTCATTAATTTCTTCAGCCTGGGATCCTGACATAGTCATAGTTTACAAACTATTCTCAATGGTTATTACTTCAGTCAACAAAATGGGAGAGGTATATGCATTATTCAGTATCCTTCCGTCTATCTGTCCATCCACACAATATCTCCAAAAGTTCTCTATCCATCCAAGATATCTCCAAAAGTTTTTAAAAGAATTTCTATGATATTTTGTCAAAGGATGCATGTAAATTTTTGGGTAGATACATGCTACCTTGCCTGCATCATTCTTTTTGTCTAGGGCACACAATATCTCCAAAATTTCTAAATGAATTCCAATGGAAGAGTCGGTTAAGGGGGAATTTTT
This sequence comes from Thysanoteuthis rhombus, assembly GCA_963457665.1. Taxonomy (NCBI): domain Eukaryota; kingdom Metazoa; phylum Mollusca; class Cephalopoda; order Oegopsida; family Thysanoteuthidae; genus Thysanoteuthis; species Thysanoteuthis major. The sequence continues at coordinate 85,505,057 of OY735200.1, read as the reverse complement.
TTTTCATCGGCACTAGTGATTGCTGTTCCATGATTCCACTTGCTGATTTTCAAGGCAAGCATGCTGCTCCAAATTCTCCTTTTTCCTCTTTTTCCTCTTGTGTTATCCAGTTCAACCTATGTCCTAGTCAGTCATTGGGGCTCCATGCTAAGTATCTTTATCTTCATAGCAATTCTCGGGGCAATGGGAGCTACTTGGCAGTGCTCATCTCCTCTTCCAGTAACATTCAACAGGTTGTACTGGGTTTTATAGTTTGGAATCAGTGTGATCTTTCTATTTGATTGGTTGCCAACCAAGGCTAGAGAGCCATATCAACCCTTCTATTTACCCCATAGCTAAGAGGGAGAATATGAGATAGAAGCCAAACCTACTCTTCTTTTTATCCATTTCTGAGAGATGAGGTGGATTCATGCCTTTCCCTAGTGTTTTGATATCAAAATGAACACTATGTGAATATGAGCATGGTTTTCAGATTCCATTTTCCTTGCTGTTAATCATTAGGCCACCAATCCCTCCTATACTAACTTAGTTTTATATCAAGTGTTAAAATATACCAATTAGCTTCTGCAGTAGAAATACTGATATTATTTTTCTATTTCTCAGTTTGGTGTTACACCAGTGGTTCCCAAACTTTTTGAATCACAGCACCCATAGTGTATAAGATTTTTTCCTTCATGTTGCCTTCTGTGAGAAAATACTGATCAATTGCATCACGTTTGTATGATTAGATTAGTTAGATAAGAATTATTATAAATCATTCTGTAATTTCAGTCTTTAATGGTTCAGTGGAGAATCTGCAGTTATTTTTATGCGATTGCAATGTACTGAGAATGTTCAACACAGTTCTTGAATAATCCAGGATGTAAACCCTGTATATCAATCAAGTCCCTGTTAGTGTTTAAACAGTGAAGTTCAACAACAGAGGTACAATTATTCACCAGTTGGTTGTTGCTTCTTATAATTGTTACTGAGCATCAGCGCATTGAATTATGATTGCCTGAAATTATAAAATTTTCTTATACCACGCGGTGTCCCTGGGAGTTAACTGTGATGCCAACATAGGGAATCTCTGTGTTCCACTAATCTGAACAATTAAAGCTGGCCTTGATTTCCTGCCTGCCTTCAAGCTACAATGGTTATCTCCCTTGTTCCTGTCTGTCAATCTCATACACTTCATCACTTCCTCTTTATACAATATGATGATGTATATCCTGCAGGAGGGCTATCTTGACGTAGGCAACTTGTTTGTTTTCTCTTTTCCTCGACTCGTTCGTTAGTAAACTAGATCTGAGCTGTATAACTACCTGTTCAATTTCCACTTGACGTAAGCTGGTCTGATTTCCCATTTTGAAAAGCGGAAAAATTCAGAAACTCTCAACCAAAACTGTCAGCATAGGTTTCTTCAGTTTTTTTTTAAGTCGGTCTGGCCAGGTGGCTGGATCATGAGTACTGGTCGTCCTAGAGTAATGAAGCTAGAGGGTTGAAAATCGGTCTCTTAGTTCATGCTTGTTTTTTGAGAATTCAAACCTTTTTAGTAACTTTTTCTTTGATCACCCCTTTTTTTTCCCCAATTTTTTGATTGATCCTTTACATCTACCAACAGAATTTGAGAACTATGTGTGTCACCCAGTGCCTTTCTGCCTGCCTGTCTGTCCCAACAATACCTCTAAGAGTTCTCAATTAAATTTTGTAGAAAGTTGTGCGATGGGCTATTGAAGACTGATTAAATTTTGAAGCAGATCCACACACAGTTAATCCCCTTCCTTATAGCTATCTACCCAAAACTCAATATCTCCAAAAGTTCTTGATGAATTCCAATGAAATCTCATGACAGTGTGAGTAATAGGCCACAGAGGATTTGTTTAAATTAGGGGGCAGATCCCTTGTGAATTACTTCCTCCTATGTTGTATAGCGTTGGCAGAGGCATGCGCTCTCTAAGGGCTTTTTAGTTTTCAATGAAATGAAGAAATGTAGTCTAGAAAGATTGTATGAACACGTGATTGTAAGAAACTTTGGTTCAATTGATTGAACGTGTGACACACTAGCCTATGTTTTGTCTACTTTACATTTGCAATCCCTGAATGAATGAATAATGTAGGATGAATGAATGAATGAGTTATGTGTTTCAATTGGGTTGCTTACTATTTCTCTTATCTGCTTTGGGGATCCGATTGAACTGATCTTTTCCTTCTTTTTCTTTCTTTTTTTCTTCTTTTTCCTTTTTTTTTCTTTTTCTTTTTTTTTCTTTTTTTTTGTAAACACAGGCCAAATGCACAATCATGAATGGAACTTGTGTTTTTATTCTCAACTGGGTTTTCTCTCTCTCCCTCCCACACTTTCTTCCTCTCTCCCTCTCCCACACTTTCTTTCTCTCTCCCTCTCCGACGCTTTCTTTCTCTCTTCCTCTCCGACGCTTTCTTCCTCTCTCCCTCTCCGACGCTTTCTTCCTCTCTCCCTCTCCGACGCTTTCTTCCTCTCTCCCTCTCCGACGCTTTCTTCCTCTCTCCCTCTCCGACGCTTTCTTCCTCTCTCCCTCTCCGACGCTTTCTTCCTCTCTCCCTCTCCGACGCTTTCTTCCTCTCTCCCTCTCCGACGCTTTCTTCCTCTCTCCCTCTCCGACGCTTTCTTCCTCTCTCCCTCTCCGACGCTTTCTCCCTCTCTCCCTCTCCGACGCTTTCTCCCTCTCTCCCTCTCCGACGCTTTCTCCCTCTCTCCCTCTCCGACGCTTTCTCCCTCTCTCCCTCTCCGACGCTTTCTTCCTCTCTCCCTCTCCGACGCTTTCTTCCTCTCTCCCTCTCCGACGCTTTCTTCCTCTCTCCCTCTCCGACGCTTTCTTCCTCTCTCCCTCTCCGACGCTTTCTTCCTCTCTCCCTCTCCGACGCTTTCTTCCTCTCTCCCTCTCCGACGCTTCCTTCCTCTCTCCCTCTCCGACGCTTCCTTCCTCTCTCCCTTACTCTCCCTCTAACACTCTCTCTTTAAAACTCTCTCTCTAACACTCACACACACTCACACACTCTTTGCCACACTTGTGTCGTATGTACATAGCTGTTTCTTTTTCCTTTTCAAAATTTCATTTTATGATCCTTTATTTCTGGTGGTTGGTAAGTGATGAAGTGGGACGAAGGTTTCTTTTTTGACCTCTTGATCAGTCGAGTTGGCCGTTACTAAAAACAGCATCACTTAATCAACAGTCCTTCATTCAACCTTGAGATTTTTCTCTTTCTTTTATTTTCCCTTGTGTCTCTGTATTTGAGGATCCTGTGACACTTCGATAAATCCCTCCACACACTGTGGTCTCGTGTGTTAAGATGCATTTGACACGACATAAAATTGTTATTAAAAGAAAGTGATATTGCTCGAGACCCTCCATGCCCCTCCTTGCATATTCCATACCTGGAAATTTGGAGATAGTGTGAAAGGTTGGTGGGAAGTATGGTTAGCGTAACGATTATTGGTATAGAAAACATAATCAGTAAAACAAGGCCATTAATGTTCACTTCGTACTAATGCCCTTGGGATATGTTTGAATCCAATCTTTCCCCCAGCCACTTGGTAATAGCAAGGCAGTTGGAGCCCTTTAGCTCTCTAGATCAGTACTTTCAAAACTGGGGTCTGTAGACCTCTGGAAGTCAGTTTAATAATGCTCAGGTGTCCACATTAGTGTTCCATCTATAAATTGTGGCAGAGAAACTTCCTTCATTGCACAACTATCAAAAGACATAATTATTCATAGACCTGTACCATATATTAGAATTCAAATAAACGAAATCTATTTGAATATGATTTTTCAAAAGTCAAAAGTTGTCTATTATTGTAGATCATTGATTACAATCTAAAAGCTCAAAACCATTGCTTTAGGTTTGTTATTGATATCTACATTCCCAGACCTAAAAATATTGAACCAATGCTGAACTATTTGCACTGTGGTAATGTTCACTAAAGATGCTTTGTTGACATAGCTTGAGCAGCATTATTTCCTGATCTGAAATCCTACTTTGAAATCAGTCAAACTTCTTGGGTAAACAACATTGCTATTCAGGGTGCAAAAATCTCTAATAAGAAAATAGACTATAGCTGTACTTAACCTGAATCTGCAAAGAAATGCAATTACATTTGTAAAACTTCTACTTTTATCATTATTCTCTGGTATAAAACGAGAACGAAATTTAATGATATGTCTATGTACCACAGAGAGAGAAATTACAGACAGAGGGCGACCAGTGGAAGGGAAGCATTGGATAAAGGGACCATTGGGGCTGCTAGAAGAAGACCTTTCAGCTGTAACAATCTAATATTTATGTTTGTATATACGTGAGTATATAGTCTGTAAATAGGTAGCTTATTAGCTGAATGATTTAATAGGAGAAAAATAATCCCTTGGGTATTGAAGGCCGATTCAAATGAAACGGACTGTTTTAATGACCTTCTTGCATGGGGGGGGGTACTTCTAGAGAATGGTAAATCAGTTAAAAACAGTCAACCAAAACTGTCGAGTCACCTCAGTTTTTAAGGTGATCTGGTTGGCTGGCTATGTATCGTATGTACAGGCAATACCAGTGGAGCTAGAAGGTGGAAATTATCAATATTAGCTCCTTATAGTGTCTAAAAAAAAAGATATTTTTGATTATTTGATTCCTCCCCCCCTAAATTGGTTTCTTGTGAGGGTTTCATTTCACAACGTACATTTATTCTAAATTGGTTCCTCAGTTTGAATAGTTGTTCATGCTTGTTTTTCTTTTTCTTTTTTTTTTAGATTCAGACTTTTATAGTGATCACTGCCCAACAAAAAAATGGGAGGAGTAACTTATTCATTGATCACCCCATTTACCAATTTTTTAAATTAATTACCCCCAACAAGGCCAGCTGCCAAATGAACTTGGTCATGTGGTTTCTTCTGTAGGACTAACCATACCTATCCATTTTTTTTTTTTTTTTTTTTTAGTATTGTTCTTGTAAATGACATAAGCAGATGCCACATGTAAATTCACTTCATGGCACTGGCCATAAAGAACTCATCTGTGAAATTCTTTATCTTTTTTCAATGGCTTCAACTGAGATAATGGGAATTCGTTTTTGGTTCAGTTGAAATGTACCTCTTCCCACTCGGGGAATACTTGCGGACTGGGGAAAAGTGGTTTTCAATGTGACGAAAAAGGTTAACTTACTGGTTGCTGCTTATGTCGTGCCTTTTAAAGACATATTCTCTTTCTCTCTAGTTGTTTTTGGAAAAACCATTTTGTGGGCCACTACTCACAAGGAACATGAAAGCCGAAATTTTTTTCTTTTTCTTGATCCTTACCGCTTTAAGAAAATGGTTGAATGACAGGTTACGAAACCCTTCGTTCACATCATTCCGACTTTGCAAAGTCAATTGGTGCTCTCTCCTGACACAGATTTCTGTTCTCTCCTGTTTTCAAAGGGCATGTAACTCTTGTCTTCAAAGGGCACGTAACTCCTGTTTTCAAAGGGCATCCAACATGATTAATGCTAAAAAGGAAGAAAGAACCACACCTGCTAACAACATGCTGTACATGTCATTTCAGTTACATTTTTTAAATAACTCATTTTTTTCTGACAACTTTGCTAGAGAGTAAAATCAAGGAGGTATTCAATTGAGACTTTCGAAATAATCAGTGGAACTTTATGAATATAGTACACCATTCTTCAATATCTCTCCTTGAGCTGGAAATCTTTTGACATGACAGATTTCAAAAATTAGATAGATAAATAGCAATAGGGTACAGAGCTTTAAAAATAATTTAGATAAGTTCAGAAATTACAGAAAGAACATGAGCTTACAAGAAAATGTTTTGGATTTATCTGATGAGATTTTCAAGAGAGTCTCATCTATGTATTGTGTTGAATTGTAGATGTTTGTATTCATATACGTTGAATATGTTTTTATGATTTTTTAAAATTTGTTTTGAAGCTGACGTGTGAAATATGTTGTATAGGAAATCCCTGAAGAGGCATAATATATAGATTATGTTTTGGTTCAACTCTTAATAGATATTTTTACACGAATTTGTTCCACCCCCTCCAAGCCAAAATTATAACATAAGTCATACTTTTCTGCAATTATTGCTTAGTAGCACAGAAAATGGTCTCTATGACCCAAGTTCAAACTGTGATTGGCTCAAATGCCTTTGGGCAAGGCATGAATCCGTCTCTTCTCCTCCCATGGCTATGGCTGGAATAGTATCACTTAGGGTGCATAAAATAGCGTATGGTGAGGTGAGTGATGCCACTTCAGGTGCTAAGTTAATATCACTTATCACTAATGATGGAAACTTGTGATAAGTGAAACCAAGGCAGGAACGGCTGATACCTTATCCAGCATAAGGGCACTATTTTTCTTTTCTTTTCTTCTGCAGTACTTTTAATTGGAGCAAAAATCTCATACTTTGCTATCTTTTGGGTTTGGGAACCCTCAAGAGTTTTTCCCCACATAAATGATACTTTTTTTGATTTTTGCCATTTTGGCTCATTTGATGTTTTATCAGAACAATCTACTTTCGGATTGCAGAGGGGAACCTATATCCCTTTTTTGCAGTATTTTTAGTGACAGAGTGTGACGTCATCACACGCCTTTTGGTTTCACCGATGAAAAAATTGCTACTTGAACTGCACTACAAGAATTGTGTTTCTTTCTTCTTTGGTTATTTTATTTATTTTTTTTTGTTATTTCGATTGCATTTTCCCCCACATTTAGTCTGTATAGGTCAGCTAGTTTATACTTACTAAGAAATTTAGATAAGTATTAATAATTTTTTTTTTGTTTCACCCCTTCTATGGCAAGCATAAGTGATACAGCTATGGTCCAATGTTCTGTTCCTGATTACAGTCATAGATCAGAGAGTCACTTGAAACTATTACAGATTCCCTAAAGATGAGGGACAACATTGGAAAACACTTATGAAGATATAATACATCCTTGTAGCCTTAAAGAAATATTTTTCCGCTACTTGAGTATTATTTTTACTACTGATGGACCCGGAATCTGTGCTTGGGGGGGGGGGGGTCGAAAGACATCAGCACTTTGCCACCCTATTAAAATTGAAACTCTGCTTGATCAGGCCATTTTTTAAATAGCCCAACAGATAGCTTACTTTTAACTTATCATCTAGTTTAATTTTAACCATCAGCAATAGAAGGCTTTGTATGAAAGGCGGAGATACTCCTTTACTAAGTCAACAAATTCAGTGACCTTTCCATTTGTGACTCTGTAAAAATTGTCACTTGTATTTTTTCTTACTTCTTTGCTGCTCATCTCTTTTTAGTCGCTTCTTCTGAAGAGTAACACTTAGCCGTAATCTTTAAATCTCAGCCTTTCCTCTCTGAGGCTTTTATTTCTTTGCTTTTTGTCAGACTAAATATCTATTCTCAAGTATTTCTGGTCTTCCATCTTGAGTGATGCATACTGGTAAAATTGTAGTAGTTACCTGCAATTGAAACTTGCAAAACAAAGTGTTCTCATAAACACAGATACATATGTATATCTATCTCTCCCTCCAACTAACCTTCTTCCCTCTCTCTCTATCTTATATATATGAGAGAGAGAGATTGTAAATTTTTCACTTTTTTTTTACCACTGAAAAGGAAATTTTACACGTCAAATGTGTTATATATATATATATACATATATATATATATATATATATATATCCATGTAAGTTGTCTTTATTCTGATGTGTTGTTTCAACATCTTATCCCATAACTATTTTGAAAATAATTTTAAGCTCTTGGTGCATGCAATTTAGTTATTTTTTTAAAATTTGTAATTTTATTCATTATAGAGTTCATCAGCTGTTTTACCGTAGCCCTAGTTCGGGAGTATTAAAAAACAGGACAGGTTAAGAGAGAGAAAGAGAAAATTTGAGGTGTTGAAAGTTCATTTGATTCACAAACTGTTTTTTACTAGGATATCACTACTCTCCAAATATTTTTGTAGAAAAAAATGGAACACTGTTTTTTCTCACCTAACTTATAGGTTGCTGCTAAAATTGGATTTAATATATTTTCATCTCCCTATTTTGTACGTAACCATACAAGTATTCTCTTGTATGCAGAGCCATCAAATCACATGGGGACCCTTGGCAGTTTCCCTGGGATCCCATGATTCTAGGACACCTAAAATTCAATTAAAATAATAAAAACTTAATTGTCAAATGTTGGTGGTAAGGAGATAGGTACATTACTTTGTCCAGGGTCCTCAAATATTCTCAAGATGGCTCAGTTTGTATGCTAGGAAATAGTGTTCAGGGCTCGCTCCATCTTTCACTACCTATGGAACATTGTGTATGATAGACTTCAGGATTGACTGAGATTGGGAAGTAATTGAAAATTCAGATTTAGACCAATTTCAGGCATCCAGTCTGAAGTAAATTATCACAGCTTTTCCATTTCTAGTGTTCACTTCTGAAGATCTACTTTATTATGAAATACACATGTATACAAACACCCAAATTATTAGATGTTTAAGCATCAAGTGTACTGATGACTGTCAGGCTTGCTGACATACCGAAACACTCCTACCACCATTTGTTTCCTTCCCCTCCTGATATATATGTCTAAAACTGCTAGGTAGAGAACTTGTAAGGTCTCTTGCTAAATTTACACTCAAGAAGAGATGTTGTTAGTTGATGTAATTTGTTATGAAAAACAAAGTTTGTTCAATTTCAAATTATTATGTACTGTTTATATGAAAAGAATACTTGTAAAAATTTTGAAGGCATCGAGCTCCAAATGCTTACAAGAATTTCAGCTGCTGTTGTAATGTTTAAAAAAATTTTTAAATATATGTATGTTTGAATTATCCGTGAAATAAAACGAGGGTCTGACTTTTAGGCTTGTGGCATTCAGACTTGAGAAGTATAAGGATACCATTTTAGACTTCTCTGAATTTTTCCATAAACAAGAAATGTAGAACGTTTCAAATTTGATGGAATTAGCAGGAAAAGATGGTGGGTATGAGATATTGGCATTTGTTTATCCGTCAAGAGAATCAATGGGGGTAGCTGTGCGAAGGTGGAGGTGGAGGTGGAGTAGCTTAGGGTAAAAGCAGTTTATTTCTATTTTGCCTCTTATAATATTTTTGTGTAGGTATGATGTCATACATCTCTTACCCCTACAACCAACCTCACTCTGACGAGAATCTTATCTTCAGAGATATGTTTATGCACATTTCGACACTTGGAGAAACATCTACATGCCCCTAACCCGTGCGGTTAGATATTTTGCTTACCATCTTTGCCTTTGGCAACTTTTTGTTCAGCTCAAACACTCATTGCGTGTGTGTGTGTACATGTTATTGTAAAATCCCTAGGGATTTGGTGAAATCCCTGAACATTTCAGGGATTCCATGAAATTCCTTGCTTCTTTATCAGTGTAGGAATTGGTTAACAGGCTTGTAATGCTGACCATTTCTGCAGTAATGAGTTCGATACTCACTAGGTGCCTCTCTACCGTGTCCTTGTGTCAAACTAAGCTGTAAATACAGAAGCAGAATGCACTTGATATTTGTAAGTTTAGTTTAGTTTGACACACGGACACAGTAGTGAGTCACCAAGTGAAAATTGAAATCGTTAATTGTTAATATCATCAACTGTTTTAATATGAAGCAAATTGATCTAAATTGTATTATATATATATATATATATATATATATATATATATATATATATATATATATATATTGTATATTATACGGTATAAAATAGGTATTTATCCATTTTTTTTCACGAGTGCTGGATGAGACAAAAGGTTGATTTCAATATAGGAACACACACGTTCATGTGAGCAGGGACAAAAATTGTCCAGTTCCCTTGGAACTTCCCCTTGGGATGCTTCAGGGATTGACCCTGACCCCTTCGAGTGTCTAGAACCACACATTGTATATTTGGAGCCACAGGAAAGAATTCAATGCAATGTCTTGATGCTTGATGCAAAGAAATAAATAGGTCTGGTTAGTCACTCGATAGAAACTGTCATGTGACCAATGTCTTTCGGCATCATGCCGTGTTGGGGGTGAACTCGTGAAAAATTGGGGGGGGGGGGTTGATCAATGAACAGGTTACTATTGTCTTTTATTGGACAGTGATCATTAAAAAGTTTGATTTTCCAAAAAACAAACATGAACACTGCTGGACTCAAACTATGCGACCAATTCAGCATACATACAGACATCGTAAATTGGACCCCTACTAAAAAACAATTAGAGGGGGGGGAGAAATCCAAGTATTATGAGTAAATATTAAAATCTTAACCCTTTAGCTTTATTGATGCAGCCTTTATGTGCAACACATCTGTACATAGCCAGCCAGCATTCTTTGAAAACAGGAGAAACCTATGTTGATAGTTCTTAATTTGAAAATGGTAACTGGTTCCTGTCTTGGAGACATGTGATAATTAGTTTGATTTCTCTGAGAGTGAACAGAATTTCATGTTGATGTCATTGAGAAGTGCAGGGATGGGACATCGAAATGGTTAGCTAACAATAGCATCATTGATTTCTAATATTATTTACTTCATCATCTTCGTTGAGATAGTAGCTGATACTTTTAACTGTGGATCTTTCGGACTTAGCCATCCCCCACCCAGGCTTTGCTTGTGCTCCTGGTGGTATATTCTCTCCTTTTTCTATTCCAACACTCAACATTATTTCCCCACCCCACCCACTTTCATCTACTCATCCCCAACCAAGTGATATCCTTCCAGGACAAAACCACAAATTTGTTTTTTTGTTTTGTTTCTATTTTATTTTAGCCTCTCCTTAGTGAGGCCATCAACAAAAGAGGCTGTTGTCTCCTGTTCCTGAGCATTTCTATCAGTTTGTCTCTTCAACTCTGTCTGTCTCTTCAACTCTGTCTGTCTCTTCAACTCTGTCTGTCTCTTCAACTCTGTCTGTCTGTCTGTCTCTTCAACTCTGTCTGTCTGTCTGTCTCTTCAACTCTGTCTGTCTGTCTGTCTCTTCAACTCTGTCTGTCTCTCTTCAACTCTGCCTCCACCTTTCTCTCTCTCTTTGTTGCCTCCACCTTTCTCTCTCTCTCTTTGTTGCCTCCACCTTTCTCTCTCTCTCTTTGTTGCCTCCACCTTTCTCTCTCTCTCTTTGTTGCCTCCACCTTTCTCTCTCTCTCTTTGTTGCCTCCACCTTTCTCTCTCTCTCTTTGTTGCCTCCACCTTTCTCTCTCTCTCTTTGTTGCCTCCACCTTTCTCTCTCTCTCTTTGTTGCCTCCACCTTTCTCTCTCTCTCTTTGTTGCCTCCACCTTTCTCTCTCTCTCTCTGTCGCCTCCACCTTTCTCTCTCTCTGTCGCCTCCACCTTTCTCTCTCTCTGTCGCCTCCACCTTTCTCTCTCTGTTGCCTCCACCTTTCTCTCTCTCTCTCTGTCGCCTCCACCTTTCTCTCTCTCTCTCTCTCTGTCGCCTCCACCTTTCTCTCTCTCTCTCTTTCTCTCTCTCTCTGTCGCCTCCACCTTTCTCTCTCTCTCTCTCTCTCTGTCGCCTCCACCTTTCTCTCTCTCTCTCTCTCTGTCGCCTCCACCTTTCTCTCTCTCTCTCTCTGTCGCCTCCACCTTTCTCTCTCTCTCTCTGTCGCCTCCACCTTTCTCTCTCTCTCTCTCTCTGTCGCCTCCACCTTTCTCTCTCTCTCTCTCTGTCGCCTCCACCTTTCTCTCTCTCTCTCTCTCTGTCGCCTCCACCTTTCTCTCTCTCTCTCTCTCTCTCTGTCGCCTCCACCTTTTTCTCTCTCTCTCTGTTGCCTCCACCTTTCTCTCTCTCTCTCTCTCTTTCTCCCCCCCTCTCTCTGTCTCTCTTTCTCACAGTAGAGTTCCACGCTGTGATTATTAGACATATACATTTTATTTATTTGTGTATGTGTGCCTTTCTCCTTTGCTCACATCTATCTACATAGGCACACGCACTTCGGCTGCTGCTGGTTCTGTAAATGCTAATACCGCTTTTTTTTTCAAAAGAGAAGACCAAGCAGGAAGAGGGAGGACCGGTTCTTGTAGTTAAGTGGAGAGAGGTGGAGTGTTTTGGTATATGTTTTCCTTTCTTTTCACTTACTCTTCTGTTGCCCTCCTAATTCTCCCAACATCTCTCCTTGCCCTCCCCCGTATGGCTCTCCTTACCATCCCCTGTGCTCTCCTTTCCCCCTCGGAAGGAACAGTTCTTCTTACTCCGCAACGAAAACCTATGTCAACGTACAGTCAAATAATCAGTCCCTCCGCTCTAGTTTGGATGCTTAGGTAGCAGCAACAGTACGGACACTGAAAAGAGTGGATAAGAATTTTGGTTTGGCATGGCACCTACATCAACAAGGATTGGAAATTCATACATGCTAATCCGATGTCAACGTATATAGTCTAGTAATAATCAGTCGCTGAGTCTTCAGTTCGGATGCTTATGTAGCAGCAACAACGGTACGAAAAAGAGGGGAAAAAGGATTTTGGTATGGCACCTACATCAACACAGACTGGGAATTCTTACATGCAAAATCGATTATTGAAAGGTGTGGCTCGCAGAAAGAGACAGAGAGAAAAACATGAAATTGGAATCGGGTTGTGACTGAGTGATTCACAAATTTTCATGGGGAAAACGAACTACAAGGAAAGGTCCAAAAACCTCATCACAGAGAAACACGATTGAAAGAACGAAAAAAAAAAAAAAGAAAATGGTTCCAAAAAAAGTAAACCAAAACAAAACAAGCCGTGGTAGTTTACAAACAATGAAGAAATATTTATTTCATTTCTACGTTTGAGATTTTCTCTTACCAAACTTTTTCGAATTCCTGTCATTGTATCCAACGGATCGATATACCGAATTCATATACCCATATTCCGGAATCTATTTCGTGACATTTTTTTTCTAGCCAAAAATACTCAATTGGCATTTCTACGGAGGGGACAAACTCGTCTTGGAAGGTTCCCTGCTATTTCTTCTGGTTCTCCCTTTTTTTTCTCTCTCTCTCTCTCGTTCTTCATATTCTCCCCTAAACACCAAATTCAAACTTTCTCGAATTTCTGTCAATCATTCTATAATTCGACAGTTCAATACATCGGATCAATATCATGCCATTTTACACTTGAGCAAAAAATACACGATTGTCATTTCTTCGAAGGAGAAAAATCCGTCTCTTGGAAAGTTCCTTGTTTAGTGTTTTGTTTTGTTTTTGTTTTCTTTCCAATGTGCTTTCCGAACCCGGCTATTCAACCCCTTTTGAAATAATCAAAAACCAAACGGAAACTTTGCCTCAAACCATTGTATTTCAACCTCAAAAATCATAATGTTGGTATCTTTCGGAGCATCCTACCAGTGGTGCCGCTCTTTGAGTGAGCGTGTACGAAAATGTGGGGAAAATTACACCAGCAAATTCAAACGACAACGGCAATACAAACTCGCAGGTATTGATATTTTTCCAGTTCTTCACACATCGGAAATATATGTTCTTTCCTTGTCTTCAGGATATTCCTGTAATAAGTGTTGAATGTTATCAGAGGTGCAGTGCTACTGGAGCTCACAGGAGCGCTGCTCCGGCACCTCATAAAGAAAAATAAAATCCCCCCCCTGCCCGTTAATCTTTGTCACTTTTAAAAGAGGATATGTTTTATTCATTAATTCGTATAGGTGTTACATCGTATTGTAGAAATTGCCTAATTGAAAAAATTTTGATTAAAAAAAAATTGTTTGTTTCGATTCAATCAACAGTTGATTCAATCGAAACAATATGAGGATATAAAACAACTATTTTTTTTTTTTTTCGGTTAAAAGTTAAATCAACGTGAAATCAAGTGCGCCAATTAAACAACTTGACCGATTCGGCGTCACACACACATATGAGAAATATATATATATATATATATATATATATATATATATATATATATATATATATATATATATATATATATATATATATATATATATATATTATGAGATTGGAGGGGAAGATAAAGGAAATGGCATGTAATTTGTCCGGTACCCACGAAGTTAGCACTGCACCCCTGGGTGTTAAGTTAGTTTTTTTTTCACTCTTCGTTCATCTGAGTTACAACATGTCTTGTCACCCAAACTTTCCAGCCCGCTCCCATGACTTATCCATCCTTCTTCGCCCTTAATTTAACCCCCGTTTGCTTGGTTGCATTGTTGACATTCTCTTTTGAAAGGGTCAAACCCCTCCTTAAAGATCCTCTGTTGCTAACCCGGATTATTTCTCCCCCGATAACCACGAAGAAAATAAAACAAACAAACTCTATTCCGGGGTTGCCAGATAATTGAAGATGCTTCTCCCCCCCTTCTTCCCTCGGAGAAAACACACCAAAATCATTTGTAAAACATGGCAATAGCATAGTTTACATCAAAAATAAAAATTCATTACAAAATACTGCCGCAACGAAGTTAAACATTTGGTTCTGCACGAATGAAAGGAAGTATTGGTCGAGAGCATTTACAATTTATTTAGTAGATAGAACCTCCTGGGTTTTTTTTTGATATTAGAAAATGATATGTTCCGAGAAAATGAAGCAAAAAATGTCGTAAATAACCCGAAATTTAAATTTTACCAAAGCGAAATGTTTATGGTCAAATGCTTTTCAAAAATGCCAAATTTGACCAAAAATGGAAACTGTGCTTTATTTTCCTGAGTGAAGGGTGAATATTTACTTTTCTCAACGCCGTCTTTATTTCTATTTATCTTTTTTTTTTTCTTCTATTGTTCCTGTTTATTACCATGGACTGACTGGGCGGAGTACACGTGTTTGTGTTCTTAGATGGATGGGTGGCTACTTTTGTGATTACTCTGAGGATTTCTCATTCGGGCAGGGGTTGGGATTATCGCCTTTACTCACCACAGTCATTGGGTAAAGAAATATTTCTACTACTAGCTTGCTTGCGGGCTCGTTCAAGAAATTCGTGGTTATGTTTTGCGGTTGCTACCGTCTTAGACAGTAAACAACATTAGCCCAATTTACCAGTGACTTCTTGAATTTTTCCTGGCTTTAATTGGTACTTTTATTTATTTGTTTAAGAGTTTCTTTTTTGTGATCCCACCCACCAAACATTTTCTTCAGAACGAGTTTAACTCTGGTAACTGACAGTGACCGCGTATTAAACACTGCAAAGAAGAAACTTGTAATATTTTTCAAATTTCCGCTAAAAAATCCTTGTAAGCGTTCTTATCCAATTATGACAGACTAGTACAGAGCTTCCAAACTTCTTGCACTGGCGACACACTTTTGGAAATTTTTTTTTTTGTTTTTGGAATTTAGTTTTGTTAACCAAGTTCTAATTCAAAATGCCGCTCCTGGTAAAAAAAGATAAAAATGACGGGGAATCTTTGATTAGTGCCGTGAGAAACGAATAAGGTATTGCTGTCACTAGTGTGACTGTATAATCTGAGAAAAAACTGACACATTGAATTATGAGACTTTGAACATTACGGAAGATATCTGAACAAATTTTGTAATAACACGAATTTTTTTCCTTCAATTTATTCATTCTCTTTAGTGAAAATAACCATGTCATGTTTATTTGGAATCTGGCCAACCGTAATCAACAAGATCCAATATTACTCCCTGTGGAACCCTTTGGAGAGAATTATAGACCGAAATGATGATAAATTTATTTCTGTCTAACTGTTGGTGTTGTATCTCTATTTGACAGAAGGTCCTGAAACTTGGGAAAAGCTCCTGGAGGAGTCGTGTGTCCCTTACCTCCGGTTAGGAGTGGCTGCTCTAGCCTGATTAGTTGGGTTGAGATATATCCAGGCATTTTTTACTAATAAAAGAAAACCCGTAGAGAAGGGGTGGGTGTCATTAGTAGCCTAACCTTTTTTGACATTTTTTTAACGCCAAAAAAAAAAAATCAATGCCATTTTTAAGGGCGATTCTCTTGGAAATAAATAATCAACAAGCTTGACCACAGTATGTCCAAACTTCCTTGCTTCGTTTAAATCTAAGAGATAAACAAAACAGAACTTCTCCGTACAATATTATTCCAAAATTACGTGTCCTAGGCATTTTTGATAAGAAGAAAAACAGTGAAGCCGGTTGTTATAAGTAGTTTTTGTAAATGCTTATGCAGATATCTTTGTGGCAGAAAGAAATGATTTCAACTATGTCTCAAGTTTCAGAGTATTCTTGTAACTGGCGATGACTGATAATCTGGCTACGGTGAAAGGGTTAGCATTTTCCCACTGAAATTTGATGAGACATATAATGTCAAATAACTAGTGACACTAGATAACACTGCAACTTTCTTTTTGCCTTTTTCTATCTTTGGTAATAAGTGTTATTTTTTATTAGATTGTCTAAAAAGTACATTGTCAACCATTCCCTTTAAGCCTTGCTTTTGTGAACACGCAGTGATAATATGAAGTCTTCTCATGTCCAATTGGATAACGGGCGAATTAGCTCATTATTAATCACATGGAGTAAGAAAATAATTACATACAAATATCACTGTCATAGTCACAAAAGCCAAGTTTGAAGTTGAATAAGAACCATTTTCTATACTTTTGTTGTGCATAAGTAATCTGAAAATGACGGTAACAGGTTTTGACCAGTTGCCGTTATTTATCGACCCACATCCAACTCGACCCACCCCACATTAGTCAGGTCGGCCCTTTGTTGACCAAATCGGCATTCCTTTTCTTATTTGAAAAGAAACTATCTGTTGAATAAGTCATATTGCAAACGCGTTTGTTTGTTTTTCAATGGTTTTCTAAATAACTTTATCATTTGTTTTGTTTCCGTGGATTAGATATTTACATTGCAACACGAACATTATTGATTTTTATTGCAGATAAGTAGAAGATACAGATAATTTTGTCACTTCATAAGTAAAAAAATATTCTGGAAGCAGTCTAATATAAGGAGAAAAAAACAAACAAAAATTGTTTTCTTTGTTTCTCTATAAAAATTTGATTTTATAATCATTTGAAGACCTTTGAAAAAAAAACATTATTACACGTATTTATTTGCAATAAAGAATAATCTTAAGTTGATCATTTTTCAAATTTGAATGAGATTGTCGATGTAGTCAACAAATACTGGCCGAGTTGACCATATAGGAGAACCGACCTGACTCGAAACCGGAGTAACACTCATTACCCAGGAACAAAAGTTATGTTGCACGGTGTTATTTAATGAACGTGAAAGGGTTAAGAATACTTTGGTACTGAAATTTGATACGGCATTTCTCCTCCTTATGAACAGCTCCTTCGCAAACATAATTACACCATTGTTGAAATGTAACACTCTGCAAACATTTAATATACAGTGCCCTATGGCCCCTCCCTCCCTCAGCATGTGTGTGTGTGTCTCTCTTTCCTTCCTCCTTCCCACCCTCAAATACTTTCTCTGGTCTTTGACTTGGTCATTAATTTTATGAGATAACTCCCAAACAGGATTAGTTTTCAGGGCTTTTGAAGAAATAATAGCCACCAGCAGAAGATTGCATCAAGTGTTGGGATCTTGAAGAAAAAAAGAGGGCCCCTTGTCGCTCAGGAATGTACACATAAATTTGATAGACCCTGCTGTTGTTGACTTGTCCCACCACCAGTACTGTGGTATCTTAGGTGTGTTTCCCTGGAACTTGATATATCAATTATTTTGAAAAAGTGAAAAAAAGGTTATCAAACAGAAAATTGAAACGTTAATCGCAACACTTGCTAAGGAGATCGTCTATTTTAGTAAAGCATGCTGTTCAGCTTGCTCCATATTATTTCACTTTGCACTACCAGAGGAAGTGACCAAAAAGAGGCTCTTTTCCCTTACAAATATTCCATATCAGATCTGAAGAAGTCCTAAGAATGAATCGACCTAGATGTTGTGTTAAAATCAAAGATGGAAGGAAGACTTTGGATTGTCTACTGAAAAGTTGGAATGCTAATGACTCTTCTCAAAGTTAGAGACAATGGAGAATGTTGTTCTACTTGAGTAAATGATCCGTTTAGTTTGTGAGGTTTGCTCAATCTTGCACAGTGCTACTAGTTACTCACAGTACTTGATGTTCTTAAGCAATCACTCATTTTCTGATCAGATTAAATCATATGAGGATAATAATAGGCCTGTGAGCCGGATTTGTTCTGCGACAACATTTTTTTTTTTTTTTTTTGTGGCTAACAGTCCATCGAGGCAATTATTTCAAATCTATTATTTTTTCAGAAAGTCAATTTAATAATTTTGTCCTGTAAATTTACTATTGTTTTGGCTTCTCCAATCAATAATACAATAATTGTAATTTGTGTTTGTCTTGAATTGAAATTATGTTTTCTGTAATACAATCGCCATTTTTGAAGTGAAAGTTTGGCCCTAATAAAGATGAAAAATGTCTTATGTATCCAGCTTAATTGAATAGGTTACCCATGCCTCGATTAGATTGTGATCAGAAATATAATGGAATGCTGATTTCTGGCATATTTTCTGGCTCAGTATCTGTTTTATGCTGATTAACTCTTAAATTCATATAGAAATTTCGAATTTCAATATCAAGGGACATAACATCCTATTAGAGTTAGTTCTTTTTCAACTAAAGGTAAATTTTCTTTTCTATTCTATTTATAAAAGAGTTCTCTTCTTTTTGCTGAAGAGTTCTTCTGTCAATCAGAATCCTGCGGTTCATGAATTCAAGAGTTGAACTTGAAACTGATATTTCTGTTCTTTACACCAAGTTACAAAGGTAAATTTTCATCAGTAAAAACATGTTGAAATGTATTAGATTTAAGGGAAGCCAGCAATATTGTAAAATTTGCGTTTGTGCCAAATTCTATTCTCTCCGGAGAAAACTTCTATCTATACATGGTTCCAAAAGGTG
Source organism: Thysanoteuthis rhombus (assembly GCA_963457665.1). Lineage (NCBI taxonomy): Eukaryota > Metazoa > Mollusca > Cephalopoda > Oegopsida > Thysanoteuthidae > Thysanoteuthis > Thysanoteuthis major. Next base: position 85,486,245 of record OY735200.1, on the reverse strand, counting down.
TTTGTGGTTCAGAAACCCTTGAGATTTTCATGGCAATTTTCCATTCTTACCCTATAAGAAATAAAGCTATGTGAAAAGTAGGAAGCACTCAGAGAGCGCATACCTCGGCCAATACCATACACTATCTCAATTTTCCTGTATCTGCCTGAAATTTAGACACTTTTGCCGCAGCACTTGGCCCAACCAACAACAGAATCTCACTGAAATTGGTTGAGAACTTTTGGGAGATATTGTGAGGAGAGACTTGAGCAAATACATGAATGTATGGTTAGGGAAACATCTCTGTTGGAAACAAATTCCCAGATCTTTAATTTGATCAATTGTTCTTTAGACCATGGCCGACACCTTTCCAAAATAACATTGAAATCCATTGAGAGCTTAGGGAGAGTCTTGAGGTTTGGTGCTCTAACCATTGGGCTCTCACTCAGAACTTAATGTTATTTATTCTTGTGTTGAAGATTGACTCTTAGTTTGTTTACATCTTAGTAAGTTTTTTTGTTCTTAATGAGAGTCATCACTTCTCTTGGAAGCTGAAGAAGGACTGAAGTGCCACTGTTAGACACTTGGGAAAATGGAATGAAGAGGAAAGTCAATTAAAAAACAGAAAACAACCGCCCCCAAAATGACATGCTCTTCGTTGAAGCAAGTAGATGTTCAAAACAAGAGATGCTGATTCTGTGGGTGGTTGAGCTTTTTTGCAATAACCTCCAACTGTGCTCTTTATCAAATGAAATAACTGGTGATTTGGGCCATCTTATGAATATTTGAGACCCCCAGGCAAAGCAATGTACTGGATTTTGCCTGTGGGCTGTAGTACTAATTATAATATTGTCAGATATCATATTCACACATACACATTATATATATATATATATATATATATATATATATAAATATTCTAAATGACTGTTATTTATTTATGAAGTCTCAAGCTATTTTATTGGTTTATTTGTTTTTTGATAATTCAAGTACCCTAATTTTAGGTTTTCTGCAAGTCTCAACTCATCTTGAGCTGTTTTAATGTGAGATGATCTGACATGAAGTCTTGAGAGTTTCTATGACATCATTTTTATTATTTCATAAGAAGGTAAATCAACCAATGAGATTACCCCCATTTGAATGTAAACAAACAGAAATATGAGGAAACAAATAAACAGAAAAATTAGCATGTAATAAGGTCACTATATATGTATATATATGTGTGTGTATATATATATATATATATATATATATATATATATATATATATATATATAATGTGTGTGTGTGTATGTGGTTTTATTAAATGGATATATGATCTGACGGGATGATTATAAATTGCGTTATATTGTATACAACTCTTTTTTGAAATGATCTCCCATTATTACATAGTTGATATATCACTTGGCATAAACAATATAAATAGAATAAACAATTAAAGTAAATGTGGCTGCTGCTGGAATCAAACCAGTGACCAATTGGTAGCCACTTAACCTAGTGATGCTCTTACCATTGAGCTGAACAGCTGCCAGTAATGCAAAGGATCAAATGAGTACCATAGCTCCAAATTCTCATTTTGCTTATTCTTGGTCTATATCTGCTAAATTTGTTTCTGCACTCTTTCTTCGCTCCTCTCTCTCTCTATGCACTTTTGCTCTCTCTCTATGCACTCTTGTGCTCTGTCTGCACTCTCTCTCTGTGCACTTGCGCGCTCTCTCTCTCTCTGTGCACTCTTGCGCCCCCTCTCTCTCTCTGTGCACTCTTGCGCCCCCTCTCTCTCTCTGTGCACTCTTGCGCCCTCTCTCCATCTCTGTGTTTTTCCTCTTT
>OY735200.1:85304439-85479439 GCA_963457665.1 Thysanoteuthis rhombus | reverse complement strand
GTAGTTAAAGGGTTACCTGTCCGACTACATGTATGGGGGAATTTTGTTGTGGAAATTCTATTTTCGTTGACTCTGTATTCGTGTCTGATTTGAACCCTTAATTTTTCTCATCAAATCTATGTCCAGCTTTTGTTTTCACTTGCTGTTCTCATAACTTCCAACGGACCATTCAATTCTCAATGACTTTTCATTCAACCTCCATGTGTGCAATGATACAAATAGCTTTTCCTTGATTTTTTGTGCTACGATGGAAACTCGTTTTCCACATGGTTATACAACATGAGCAGACACGGAAAATGCAGTGTATATGTTACAGTTAGATTGTGAAACAATTGATTTCGTGAAATCTTGATATTTCAGTATTTTCATGGAATCTCTAGTTTTACAAGCAGTGTAGTGATGGTTAACAAGCTTGTGATGCTGACCATACCACTGTATTGAGTTTGATCTTCACTAGGTGCTCTACTACTATGGCCTTGTGTCAAACTTAGCTAAATTTGGTAAATATCAAGTATATTCTGCTTCAGTATTTACAGCATATACATAGCTTAGTTTAGCACAAAGCTACTGTAGTGGGGCACCCAATGAGGATTGAACTCATCACATTTGTAATGGTCAGTATCACAAGCTTGTTGTCCCTTACTTAACTGATTGTGAAACTAAAGAGGTCATGAAATCCCTAGTTTCATGATCTTACTGTATTATATATATATCAGATTATTTTATATTGAGTTTATTTATTTGCATCCCCACGACTACAAATATGACACAAAGTCGGATTAAGGTGGGGTCCTACACAATTGAAAAAGTGAAGCCACAGGGTGCAATGAACCCAAGTCCTTGCACATGGTTTTTTAAGGACGTCGGGACAAGCTGGACTTGGTAGTGCAAAAGTCCCCAAGTCTTTGCGCATAATCTCGCAAAGTCATTAGGGCAGGCTTGACTTGGTTCACAGGACGGATCCTGTTGATGCTCTCAGGGCGAGCCTGGACATGCTGGTCAGTATTTCCAGGACGGGGGACTATCCTGGACAGTGATCAACTTCTCAGCCCATGGACGTCAAAGAACGGATACTACACTTTGATCTTAGCCATGAGTCTGAGAAGCAAATATTTTGTATTGAGGTTGAATGATGCGATTTCGAACTTGTATTTGTCAGATTGTCACAGTTTACTCCCCCTAACACAGGCTGTGGTCTTCAGTTTCAGGCTGGCATTAAGAACTATGTTCTCTCAACTTCTCTCCATGTTTTCCCCATCAGATAACAATAAATAGGCCCTTGTTAGTCACAACCTATCAAGTATGAAGCAAATTCCTCTCTCCATTTTTTTTTTCTTCCTTTCCTAATAGCTATAATCTAAAATGATATTATGTAGTTGGTCTTTATAGCAGAATTGAGATCCATTAAATATTGGATTTCATTAGAGAGACATGGGAAATCAACCCAATCCAAAATCTTGGTTCCGTTTCAGGTTATATACTCTCTGAATTCTTAAATCTTTCTTGATTAAAAGTCTGGATATTTTATTCTATTTTTGTTTCCTCATGTTATGAATTTTCATGAAATTTTGTGGAAAGGTTGGCTAAGGAAAAATTGTTCAAATTTTGGGGCAGATCAAGGAATCTTTTTCTAATGAAGGGAAATTTTTCATTTAAAAAATATATATATTTCTAGATTCTTTAATTCCATGCAATATCTCTGAAGGTCATCATCCAATCTAAAATTTAACCCTTTGCGCAATTGCCTATTTTAAGATATACAGATGAAAGTGGTTATGGTAGAGCTATGCTTAACAAACCCTTTCCAAGTACAGTGAGTTCAGTGCTCATTTATTATCCTTACTATTCTGGCCTTGTACCTGACTAATCAAATAGCAACATGCACTAAATTTAACCAGTTTGCTAACTTGATGATACTTCTATGACACTAGTTGTAGTGTGGGTTTAAGTGACGGTCAAACATGACTTTAATTATGATTTTACAAGAGTCAGCAAAGGGGCTAGGATATGTAAAGAAATTTTTCATCTTACATGGGTTATATTTGCTGTCATTTGGTGGCGAGCTCTGGCTCCAAGATTTTTTTCAAGTAACTACCCTAACCACCTTTCTGTGGACCTCTAAACACAACATGGATGTAGAAGGCATTGTTGGAGTGAGACTTGTCAGAGAGAAAGGCTATCAGTCGTACTTCATTGTTTATTCTTGGAGACTCCCTCTGGACAATAAAGGTTACAAACACTCTTCTGTGGTTTCAGTAGCAAGTGGTTTTACTTGAGCTTGGGACCAGCTATAGTGACTGCCAGGCTGTGAGTTTTCTGCTGTCAGAGTAACCCTTTCCGAGATGGATTGCCTTACAGGACTAAAGGATTCCAACCAGGGTGGAGGGAAGTGGATTCATGCCTTTTCCTACGGCATTAGTGTAAACATGAACATGAACAGCCTCAGCCAAAACTTGAACTCTGTCTGCTAATTTAATTTTCCATTACGCCACTTAACACTTTCTATCATACCTTACAGTTGACTAGGAATTGTTTGGAGCTCCCTGTTATGACCTTAGTAAAGATTATATTGCTACGTTCTTTTTGGTTTTTGATGCACTGTTATCAAGTATTAATGGGCTGCCACAAATAATTCAAAAGAACGTGACAGAATCTACCCATCTTTTTAGATAAGCAAGCGTCTCCAGTACTGGTGGCTGTTACTGATTAACTGACATACCGAAAAACTCCCCCCGCCCCTGGTTTTCTTCCACTCCTTCATTTTTATACCTGGAAATGCAAAGGAGAGAACACAAGCATTTATGGCTTGTTATATAATCCTTCCGATGCCTTGTGGCTCTTTTGCCCCCCCACAATTTTTTTAGGGTTTTGGTAGGGTACATTACTGCCAGGTGTTTCCCCCGTCATTTTTCAACTTCATGCAGTATTATTTTCTCTCCCCACCCGATTCTGGAGTAACTGCATATGTGTCCTTACTGTTATCTTTATATGAGGAATTTGTGGCTCTTTTTTCCGAACCTTTCATTCTTGCAGATGGTGATATCATTTAATCTTCACGATAAAGTTTATCTCTATCTATCCATCTGTTTGAAATCGTTTGCACCAATGTTAGAGAAATCTTAGAAGAGTGTCTGAAGTTCACTCTACACTTGATGGCTTGTGCAATTAGTCAAATGCTCTACATTTGCAAGCTTTATTATTAGAATTCATAACCGAGAGAATTGGTGCAGTACTCTTACATTAGGAAGAAAATGATTTTTGGGGGCCAAGGGTAAAGTTGAGTGGTGACTTGGCTGTGTGACAAAGGTTGTCTTGATGTTCCATGTGTAACACAAATGATTATAATAGAGCTGGGATTGGAACTTCTTTCACAAGTGGCGTTATCTCCGGATGTGTTGCATTCAGATTGTCTCTCGTTTTGTGTCATACAACGAATACAAGATATCAAACTGCATAGCACTCAGTCCATGACACACCCTTCCACAAAATTTCATTAAAATTCATGGGTCACTTTTAGAGACTTCATTTGGACAGATATGAGCAAAAAAGTGGAAAAATATCTCTCAATTGAAAATAAATTTGTGGATCAGCCCCCAAGTTTATCATTTCTTCCTCATCCTATGGTCCACCCATCCACAAGATATCATTGAGAACTTTTGGAGATATTGTGTGGATAGATACTAAAAAGAGTAAAATAGAAACCAGGTTATACATATACCTCTTCAACTTCATTGGCAGTGGTAATAATTCCTCAAAGAATTCACAGAATCAATGTTGGAATCCTTCTTTCATGACAAAATATAACTTGGCTGAAAAGTGACTAAACATCATAGAAAGCCAAGAAAAAAACTTTTGATGGTTGACTAATGATGTTATGAATTTATGTGAATAAAAGATTTTGTTTAAGAAAAACTGATGGAATCTTGCATCAGACTATTAGATATGTGCAAAAATGCACTTCTGAAAAATAAAAATTACTGAACAACTAGACTGAATATAGAGTTGAAAACTCATTTTTTGCTGGGGAATTAGCACACATGTAATAATAAATTTAGTCTTAGTCTTCCAAAGTTAAGATTTGTACATGTTGGGACAATTTGTAAGCATAAATGACTTGAGAGCTTAATGTTAGGAATAGTTTTAACTTACTGAAACCCAAAGAAAATAATGTATGTATATTGATATAAACACATTTAGATAGCCTGTGGCTCCGTTGTTATTGTAAGTATGACATTAGTTTATTTCTGTGTGTATTTTAAAGGATCTATTACTATCAATACTGATCTGGCTTTTCTTCAATTTTATTTATGCCAAAATGTTTGGATTAACAAACGTTTAGAAAACCATGATAGAACACGGCCAGCATTTAACTGAGATCAGTTTTTTTTCACTCTTTTTATCACTTGCTTTAACTCTATTTATTTGATATTACAGCTCTGAAAATCTTAATGGTTAAATTCTTCACAGTCAACTTTAAATCAATGTATATCTATATAATGAAACCTATCAATGACACTGTGCTGACGCTTGCTTCTTGGAAAATTGAAAGAAAAAAAAAAGCTTCATTAAGTCTACTCTAAAAAAAAATCACCGTATTTCTCAGTGGTGTCAAGAACTCACTGGCCTTAAGGACATATACCAATTTTTACTTGGATGTTTTTGAAGAAAAAAAAAAGGTGGATAGGTATTTGATTAGAATAGTCTTATTGTTATAAGATTTCCTGGAAAAACCTTTCCAAATATCAAAGTTCCTCTTTTATCCATCGATAAGGTGAAGGACATTTGAAGAGAGTGAAAATACCAGAAATGTTGATATACAACATCTAAATTATTTCTTGTCTGTTGGTTCCTTTTATGTTATATACTTATATCGGAATGAATAGTGATTACATTTTTTATTTTTTTCAATTTGTTACTTTTTGTTAATTTTTGATTTCATCCTAAGTATAATTCAGACATTTCATTCTTTGGTCTTTTACTGTAATTCATATTACTGTAAAGCATGTTACCTTCCTGTGGGATAAGCGTATGGATAAAGTAGCCTCATGCAACTTAATTTAACAATATATTTATCAGAAATTAAGGCAATTATGAAATTAAGTATCCATCTTTTGCTCTTCAACAACAAAAATTAAAACATAGGTCCAGCCTGTCGGATACCCCATTTCTGTTGTACCTTGATAAGTTCATAGTGTGCAATTTGACAAAGAACAAAAGATAGGCAATTAATATCATTATTGTGTTGAATTCGGTTGAACATGTTGTTCAATGATACTTTTAAATAATAAATTATACTTTTTGGAGCCTTTGTATGCTGACTAAACACCGCCATTGATTTATGTACATCAAACCAAAATTACCCTGAAAGAAAGTCTCTTCATTGCCAATATAACTGTGTATTTCTCACTAGCACTGGTGGTAGTCAGTGATCAAAGGCTAAATAAAAGGTAAGAATTTGAAAGTTGATCTTCTCCAGGGCAGGCAGGCCCACCCCACTTGAGGAGTTTGCACAATCTTCTTACCGTGCCCGCCCCCACTATACTCCGCTAAGCTTAGTAATTATCTACTAGTTGGGATTTGAATTTAGTTTCTCTCTTAAATGAACCATGATCCATCGTTATCAGAGTGTTTTTTGTAACCTTAAACTCAAAAAACTGGTTGTGGTGATTTTTGTAGTTTTTTTTCCGAGCATTGCTGAGTCTGGCACAAGGCCACAAATTGCTTTTTATAATTACCAAATATTTCAGGGAATAAGATGGAAGTTGAAGCATCCAAAAATACATCTTGAAATGGGGTTGTCCCGTAGGCCAGACATAAAAACAATGACAAAACACTGAGCTGGAATCATGGAATCCAGACTGAAATTGGGATCGCATTTTATCTGAGGGTTGCCCTCACCGGAATATATAGTATTTAATGGCCAACCTGCTAAAAACAAGTTCTTTGAATAATTTTTATTCTATTAGAATTAAATTCCCCAAAAGGGAAATGCCGTTGGAACTGGGCAATTTCTAAACTGATCACATGTAAGTCTTAGAATTCCCGCTTCAAATGGGACCTTTGTGTCACGTTTCACCTTTGTGAGAGTTGTATAAAAACACTGGTCTCATAATTATCATTTCATCTCTTCTGTTAAGGTCCCAACTCATAAAACTGTGAATTCTCACAGAAAAATCCATTGGATGATTGTTCTATTGTTCAAGAAAACAAGTAATGACTCTCATTTTCATTCTTCATTTATTTTTATTTTTAGATGAAGTATTGTTAAATATCATTATTAATTTTCATTACTATTTTGGGATCTGATCCATGTTGTTTACTCAGTGCCACAAGTGAAAGGCCAGGGTCAAATAGTAATAAAAAGCAACATAAAAATCATGAAGGAAAATGGTAGTCACAATGAATAATGAATTATTTTTATATTATGAGAAATTTTCCATTCTTAGCTTAATCTTTTCTCTCTGACTGTCAACTTGTTGAGAGCAACAGCAACCTCCAAATTCATTAGTCTTAATGGTAATAATTATACTGTCTTATTTGTTTGCATGTGAAATATATATGCATATATATACACATGCAGAGTTATGGAGGTATTGAAAGTCTTTGCCCAAATTTCCAATGAGTTTCCTGACTTAGATTAGAAATACAAGTAATCACCACTCAGGATAAGTCAACTTTACACTGCTTCCCTTTTATGGAAAATCTCTCAACTGTGTCTGTGAGCATCAGTGTCTTATTTTATGCATCCATTAGCAAGATTTGCCCTAATGTATCAGAAAAGCTTAAGAGAGATTGTAAAGGTGTTATGTTTGGCATAAAGCTGGCAGACATAGGAGAAAGTTTGTTGAGTGTCTGGGGACACTCAAATTTTTTCCCTGCATAAATGAAAAGTAATTTTTCCTTTGCTTTACTCCATTCCTGCTTACAAAAGGTTTCAGTGGAACTCTCTACTTTTGGATTGCCGGGAGATGGGGACCTGTCAAGAGTTTGTGTAAACTTGTGCTCCTATAATTGATGGGTTGCCATACAGGTGTATTCATTGAATTACATACACCTCACTGCTACTGGCCCAATGTTCTGCCCTTTATCTGTGCTAGGACCTTTCAATGGAGATAGATGTTCTCTCTGCTAGGTTCTCAGCATGTGCCTCTCTTCATACTTATTTCACTTGCTATGTTGTGTGACTGGAGGATAATTACCTCTGACAACAAAGTTGGGGAAGTCCCTTTTGTATTTGTGTATAATAAAAATGAAAGAAAAAAAAATCTTGCGTATATCACGCACTCACTTTTCAAAATTTATTGCGGCTAAATTGGAACTTTTATTTTCACTCAGTTTGTATTAACTGAAATTAAAATTATTTTGAAATGGAAAATTTACGAGAGTTTTAAACTCTTTGTTATACATTATTACTTTCTCTCATGCCATCCCTGATAGAGCTACGCACTTGACCATGGGAGGGAGAATAAAATTTAATTCTTGTATGTAATATGCACCTGTAAGTTTTAGATGTAAAAATCTGGAAAAAAACGTGCATATATATATATATATATATATATATATATATATATATGCACTAGAATATATTCTGTATATGAGTTGGTTTATGTCCATCTGTCTGTCCACACGATATTTCCAAAAGTTCTCAATGGATTTCTATCATTTTTCAGAAGGACATGCGATGGGTTCTGGAAGAATTGGTCAAGTTTTTGGGTGGATCTGGGAATGTTTCTTTATTGGGAAATTTTTTTTTTTTTTCAATCTGCATTAAAAGAGGTTGAAAATGAATAATAGACAAAAATACTGAATTTTAACTTCAAGGGTAGTAATACAATATTTGTACATATTATGTAAATTGCATTCTTTCCCCTGTTTTTAATATTTCATTTTCATTCTGTTGTCAGTTAGTGCAAGCCTCTGGCAGGTATGCACAATCTCTTTTTTTTTTTTTTCCAAAATTAACATCCAAGAACACTAAAACAAGAAAAAGAAATTAGTTTGTTTTGATGATTTATTATAGGAATTATTTTAGAAATAGTATTTTAATTATCAGAATGTGTAGTTGCTTGCTTGTCCAGGCCAAAATTTCCCCCTTACAACCAAGACATTTACCCCTGGTTCAAAAGAACTGCGGTATGATCTCATGTCCTCTCAACTTTCTTCTGTTGGGTGCATTCTCAGCTTGTGTTTTGCCTTATCTATTTTGTTCATGTCTCTGGGGGGTCGTTTTGGGGTCGGGGTTGGCAGGTATTTTTGTTTTGTTACCAGAGATCCTCCAAATTACCTGTATAATCTTATCTGTAATTTTAGATGGGGAAAAAGCACCTAGTTCCCAGAAGACACCATTGGGACTCTTGGATGCCTCCTTCGGTTCTCTTTCTTTTCTTTTTTTTTTCTCTTTTTTTAATTTTTTACCTACTCTTATTTACTATTTCTTCTATATGTTCCTCTCTTTCTCTCCTGCTCTAACTCACTACCTCCCTCTCTCAAGAAAAACAGATAGTTTTGAAAGGGACTTGGAAGATGTTGTAGGCAAGAGGTTAAGGCTTATTAGAGGGTTTATTGTTTTCTTCAGGAGAATGGATGCTAACTGAAAGGACAATGGTATAGCCTTTTTGTGTGGAGGCCCAGTTGATTTTTTTTTTTTTTTTTTTCTTTTTTTTGAATAAATAAAAAAAGCAGAAGAAATGAATGGATAGACCTTCAGCCGAATACAAAGAAAAATACAAACTCTAATTGTCTGTAACCACCATACAACTTATCATTGTCTATATGTCTATATAAAAGCTGTCTTTATTTTCCCCTTATAAAACGACCTTTTTTCCCCTCCAGGGAGAGAGAAGCTTGGTAAATTATCTTCTTGTGGGAGCAAGTGCATGATTAGAGAGATGTTATTTTTTTTTTTATACCTACTAACACTCATCTCTGTCACAAATACTCACACATGTATGTGTGTGTACATATATAAGTATACATTACAAGAAAAAAATATGTATATGTATATTTTTTTTTCTATCACTCTGAGAAGGAAGAAAATGCCTACCGTAAGTAAACCTGAAAATGTATATCTTAAGTGGTGTGTGCTTGATTGAACTTATAAATGTTCTTGCCTGCAAGGGATTAGCCGAGGCTTATACATTGATAAGAAAGAGTTGCATGTCGTGCCCAGAATCTGGAAAAGAGAGTTTGAATATTTGTTATCATTCAAGATGATTTCTGAATAATAATTCACACCATTTCGAAGGTGCATGTTTGGAAAGAGCTGGACTTTATTGTGGACCAGTCTGCCATGATAGTTGTGTAAAAAATTTTCCGTTCATCCTATAAAAAATCCAACTTCAAAGTATTTACTTTACTTCCCTTCAGTATTGTCCAACTAAATATTTTTGATCTAAATTTAGCTCTATATTTTCAGATAAAAGATCTTAAGCCTTTGATTATTTTTTTTCTTTTCTAAATGTATTTTTATAAGATTTCTCAAGAACCACTGATCCCCAAAATTCAGTGATTCCTTCAATTCTAATGAAATTATATTATTTTACAATGGTTGATTTTTGATTGAATCATTTTTTTTTTTTTAATTAAAAAAAAAAACAACTTTTGACTTAACCCAGCATCTAAGAGTTCCAGTATACCTCAAATAGGCTGCATATGTGTGTTAAAACATACAATTTTTCACTATTTGTAATGATTTGAAAGATTGAATTGTTTGATTTTAAATATTTGTAGTATATTTCATAGATTATATTTCACATCATTTTCTGGGAAATTTGGATTTTTAGAGATTTTTTTGTCTCCATTTTGGATAAAAGAATTGAAACAAATTGGCAACCGTGGTTCTGTTTGACAACACCTTTGAACAGAGAGTAGACACTTTGTATTTAGTAATTTAATGTAATATCTATGAGATGGATGAGTTTGGCCTTTTCCAATAGGTAACTCAATTCTAGGCAGTTTTAGAGAGACACATCTACTCAATTGACTATTTCGCTTGGAAAAAGAGAAGAGCAATATTGACCTCATTGTAAAATAATGTATACAACACGACAAGGCCAACTTGAATCTATAAATATATTGTTTACTCCAAAGGAAATGGTGCTTGAGAGGGCATTCAAGAGACATGTTTTCTGTTCATGTTGGACATTTTTATAAATATGGCCTGTATTCAAACTCAAAGAAAGAATAAAATTGATATTTGATGATTTGAACTGATTTCATTTTCCCATGAGGTTGAAGAAAGGTATGAATAAATGGTTGGTAAAAATTGCTTCCTTTATTGGTAACATATCAGCTAACTCCAAGAAATTGGATCCTGGGAAAAGTTCAGCCTCACTTTTTCTACTGGGCTTTGGACTGTCATTCAAAACTTCCAATTCGGTGAACCAAAATAATCCTGTTCAGGAAGAGTTAATAAGTACTGGATTAGTATGGTTTCTAATTCTTTTTTTTTTTTTTGTCTGTCTGCTGAACTTTGATGTATTTGAGTCTATGGTAAAATTATAGAGAAAATTTTGGATTAATATTGGGCCAGCCTGAGCTTTATCTGGTGCAATTTGATTTAGAGAGGCCCCATTGCTCTTGGAGACCCCATGGTGGCCATCGGCCCTGGGCAGCTACTTGGTTCACTTCTGCCTTGGGCCGGCTCTGAATTTATCTGGAGGTTGGTGAATATAATGGATTTTAAGTGGAAAAAAAAATGCTTTTATATCATATCCCTATTAGATAGTGACCTCCATTTGTTCTGAGATAAAATAGGATCTGCTAAGATTATTTGTAGACTCTCTGATCTGTACAAAGGTTGGTCTTTACTGTAGTTAAATTGTTTAATTGATCTTCATGTGAAAAGCTATTCCATCTGTTTACTTTGAAGCTGTTGATAGTGTGAATAAATGTTTGCACCATATCTATTTCACCTGAAGTTTTATTTAAAAGTAACTGAACTTGTTCGAGTGGAAGTTTATATTGTTACAGATGTTATGTTGGAGATATTTTCATCTACAAAATTGCTACCCTCAAGTAGAGAAGTCCATTGTTACAGACAGCAAAACAAAGTAGAAAGATTCACATTGTTCATTAGATGAATAGATGTGTTTGTTGAGGGGATATGAGGTGATTTGACTGAATGTTGATGCAAGTGATGATTTGAAGGTGAAGAACGAAAATTTAAGAAAAAAGCAGATGTTACATCGTGAACATCTTTATTATCATGTTGGCATGTTTTGATACATTTCGACGGCTGCCACCCATCTTTTTCAGAGAAACTTGCCGTGGTGCAGACAAAATGTGCTGTTTACATGTTTGATATTGAGGAAAAAAATGTGGATATTTCTGTGTTGTGAGTCGTGAGAAGTGTTTGTATCTGTGCAGGTCAGAGATTGATAGATATATGAAATTTCATGAATACTTGAAATAAGGGGTCTCCAACTTTTGGACAACACTAGTAGAGTATTTCATAAGTCTTCTGTTTACATCCTGGCATATTTCTTATTCCTGTGTAATAAATCTATATTCCTTTCAATGTCTGAGGACTCTAAACTATTTAGCATAAGACGCTGTATCTTATTTCAATAGTAACCTACATTTCCCTTCATATTTAAATGTTGTCTTTCTTACTGACACGGAACCGGGTTGCTATGTTGGCCATTTTATGGCCAAATTTGACTAATTTGAGCATATTGAAAGCATTCAGCCATGAACTTTTTGATTTAGCTATATTAAAATTTCTGGCATTTTTTCACCTACTTCAAACCTTTCATTTAAAAAAAAGAAAATAATAATTTTGATAGAAATTTTTTTCATTCTTTCCATCCACAAGAACATTCACAGTTTAATTGTAATACTAAACTGAACCCTTACTTCCTGCCATTTGTATGGAACAAGAAAGTTGCAGTATTTTTAATGAATTCTTATTTTTAATGTGTTCAGCTGTATTGCAATGTTTCATGAATGATATCAGCATTTGATTTTTTTTTTTTTTTCTCTTTGTCATTTTGGCTAGAAATGTCAGCAACTATCTGGCAACCCTGACACGAAATATCCAATTTAGGACTATTTTGCTTCACTGCTCTTTCCCTATTAACAAGATGATATTCCCCTCCCCAAAAGAACATAGTTTAGTGTCAACATTTTTCAAGTATGTTAGATCTGTTATTTGAGACCATCTCTCTTTTGCAAGATTTTATTAAAGAAATTTTATAAGCTTCTTCCCCTTATCTAGTGAAGCCTTACAAGATGATATTGCTTTGTGAGTTTGATCGGTGATGCATAGCCAATTGAGGCGTCTGGTTCTGCCTTATGAAATCGCGCTCTTTATCAAGTGATTTGTTGAAGCTGGATCTTACAGAGGGTTATCTTGAAGGTCCCTTCACTACATATACTCGTGCATAAGTATCTCGAGGGTCCCTTTACTACATGTACCCGTGCCTGAGTTGATTTTTTTTTTTTTTGTGGGTTTGATGAGATGAGAGGTGTGTAGCCAACTGAATCGTCTGGTTCTCGCTCTATGAAATAAGTTGCTCTTCATCAACTGACTAGTGGAGGGTACCCGTCAAAAATGAGTGGAATATTAACCATTAGATTTGCCCCCTTGCCTAGGAGACAGAGCATCTATGCACTCTGCTTAGGATCAAAGTGTTATTCCCTTGCATGCTGACTAGATTCAGAGAGTAGTATCTGTTCTTGAAAAGTATCAAACACAAAAAATGTATGGATACACATTGCGTTTGATACATTTGGATTTTATGTACACACACACATACACACACACACACACAAGGGTGCATCAATAAGTTCGTAGCTAGATTTAGTTATTGGGTGAATTGATCTGAAATTTTGACTTTATAGAATTTTGATCTCAATGATTGGATATTCCCCACTGAATCAAGTACATTGACAGATTGTTTAAAAGTCAATATTTGCTTTTTGGATACACATTGCATTTTATGTGGATTTGAGAAAACTAGGTCTTCACTGAGTGTTATCTCAAGGAAGGATTACTGTATATACCTGTGTATAAGCCTTTAGGGATCAAATTTTCAGGCAAAAAGGCGTTCAACTCATATATGAGGAATATCATCAAAATGTAAGATGGTGATGTGGATCCAACTGATGCATTTGGTTTTGAAATGTTGCTATCATCAAATGATTTGAGAAAGCTGATCTTTGTGGGTTATCTCAAGGGGTTGATTACTGTATATATGTCACTGTAAGATTTTGAATCCAGGGATTCTGTGAAATCTCTGAAGATTTCAGTGATTTCGTCAAATCCCGAGTTTCATAATCAGTGCATTGTGATGCTGACCATTACTTCTCTAATGAGTATGATCCTGACTGGGTGTCCCGCTTCTGTAGCCTTGTCTATCCTGAACTTAATAAATATCAAGTATAATCTGTTTCAGCATTTACAGTGTATGTACAGCTTAGGCTGACACATGGCCTCAAGAGTGCCCAATGAAGATAGAACTCATCACAGTGATAATGGTCAGCATCATAAGTTTGTCAACCATTACTACACTGATTGTAAGATCAGGGTTTTTATGAAATTACTGAAATTTAAGAAAATCCCTAATTTCACAATCTTATTTGAAGTTTTTGAGGACCAAATCTTTAGGCAAAAAGGTTGTTCTACTTGTAAATGAGGAATATTATCAAAGTATTTGATGGGTAAAGATAAGAGCAACTTTTAATTTCACGCAGGGAAACCCCAGTGAATAAGGAAGAGATAGAATATGGATTAATTACTCATAAAAATCCGTGCAATGCCTTCGGCAGATTTTAAGGGACAACTTTATGCTAGTTGTAGTTCAAGCGTAAGATCTGTACAGACAGATGATGACAGCTAACCTAATCATAAGTGCGATGACTATCTAGTCAAGAGGCAGGACATTCTTTAGGGGCTCAACCCAACATAAATGCATAAATCAGGGGTGGATTAAAAATTTTGAACTGGGGACGGGCATGCATTTTTTTTTCCTCCCCCATTTATCCAATTAGACCAGCCATCCTCAACATTTTTCCACAGCCCCTTTAGAAAGTTTTCTCATGCTCCAGGTTCCCCAGCCAAACAGGGATACATCACAAACCGACTACAGTTCATTTATTATTTCAGTCCATGACTTGTTATGCCATGACCCCCCCCCATAAGGCCCCAAATCAGAATGGCAAAATTACACAATGTTTCCAAGGTTATATTTATGATTATCTGGGATTTTTAATTGTATCATTGTTTTATCAAAATATTTGAGAAAAACTTTTTTTTTTCTTCACTTAACCTAACCCTGATTCCCCTGGACCCCCCTTGATCTTCATCTATAAATACTCAAACCCATACAAAAATCTCATTGTCAACTTAAACAGTGGCCAGTCATTCATATACCCATGCATATAAAACGCATTATGTATGTATGTATCTATATATATATATATATATATATATATAGATACACACACACACACACACACACGTATTTTGTGTGTGTATGTATGTATGTATATATATATATAATATATATATACATACACACACATACATACATACGTATTTTGTATGTGTGTGAAACTTTTCAATGAGATACTACACTTT
This sequence comes from Thysanoteuthis rhombus, assembly GCA_963457665.1. Lineage (NCBI taxonomy): Eukaryota > Metazoa > Mollusca > Cephalopoda > Oegopsida > Thysanoteuthidae > Thysanoteuthis > Thysanoteuthis major. The sequence continues at coordinate 85,464,858 of OY735200.1, read as the reverse complement.
GATCCTATGCAGGGTACCCAGATAACACACTTTGATCATTTTTTACTGATACCACCCCAATATTTTGATATTACTTGAAATCGTTTTCTGACTTGTGGACAAAATAGCTGGAGAGATTTTCCCAGGTCCAGTCATTATATTCTGTTATATTTAAAAGGCAAAAGAATCTGCTTTTTTTTTCACATTAGAGGTTTCTTAGCAATTCAACATAGAAGAAGCCATATCTGATTTCAAAAGTGCACAGCAAGGTTCCATATCAGTTGGTTTTCTTTTTTTCTTTTTAATGTGTCCACTTATTTTTCCTTAGTACAGTTGACATATATATTCTAGAGAGCTTTACAGCTTTAAACATTAAACATAAGGAAACTTTTTCAATAGATTTTTTTGTGTCACTTCAGTCACTTATTTCCGAATATCTGTCAATGCAAGTTATGTAATTTTCTTCAGTGTTTTTCCCCCTGTTTCATACATACTTTGTTATTATGGTACAATGTATAAATTGTTGGGATCATCAGTTGTTTACCATGTAACTATTATATATATATATAATATATATATATATATATATATATATATAGATGATATATATATATATATATACATGATGAAGTGTGATAGTGAAACTAGTCATTTTTGTGAAATTCCTGGACACTTCTGTAATTTCATGAATTCCCTAGATTCATAATTCATTTAGAAATGGTTAACAAGCTTCTGATGCTAGCTATCACTCCTGTAATGGGTTTGATCCTCAATAGACACCCTATTACTGTGGCCTTGTGTCAAACTAAGCTGTATATTCACTGTAGAAACCGGAACTGATATTCAGCTTAATTTGACACAATTTCACAAAATACCTAGTTTCACAATCTTACAACATAATATATATATGTGTGTGTTTTTATTCCTCTCGAGAAAAAGAAATCTGATAGAGCGAGAAATACGACTTGAGAACATATGAAAAGGATGGAGGAAGTAATAAAATCCAGGATAAATTTTCTAGGTGTGGCTTATGTCTATTGGTCACTTGGTAGCTCTTGTAAAAATCAACTATCTATATTCTATGTTTTTCCAAGGAACAGGTAGATTAATTGACCATGTCATATACATCTATGTGTCCACATGAGATATCTATATTTGGGTCGTCTATTTTGTTGCATGCAGGCAGTGTTTTAACACTGTTTCTAATTTTTCAATTGCTTTTTATCACTATCAAGATGAGCTGGTCTGGTTAGTCACTCAATAGAAACCATCACATGACTTATGTAGAGCGTTGGGGGGGGGTGTTAGAAAATTTGGAAAAGGGGTGATCAATGGATAATTTACTTCTCTCATCTTTTGTTGAGTGGTGATAATAAAAAAAGTCTGAACTTTCCAGAAAACAAGCATGAATGCTGTTGAACAGATAATAAGGAACCAATTTAACATGAACTTACATCATAAATGAACCTCCACTAAAAACTATCGGGGATTAAAAAAACAGAACTTTTTTCTAGGCATAACAATGAGTGAGGTGTTGAAAACTCTGCCCTATAGCTCCATTCATGTTACAGTATGTGCATCACACACACACACACACACACACACACACACATATATATATATATATATATATATATATATATATATATAGATAGATAGAAACCCTCCACCAAAACTGTCAATTTTCAAGTTGGGCTGGCTATCTATCTATCTATCTATCTAAGTTGATAATCCATTGAAGATGATCAATTTTCAAGATCAAGTGAAATAAGGTGAAAATCTGTGGTACACTTAAAAAATGGAGATGCTTATTGCCTGTGGAGGTCTGATTGATTAATTTGCTAGTGCAGCTAAAGATGGTTTACCCATTCTATTGATAATTGATTAGCTTAGCTTCACATGGAGTGTACTCGTCTGCCTCCCTCAGAAATCAGCATTCAAAATCTCAGTATTTTAGCTAGATTTGAACCCTAGTATTGACACAAGTAAGCTATGTACACTTATTAAATCAAGCGGTCTTTGTTAGGGAGTGGATGAGAAGATTGTGTTGGTTTATTGCTTGAACAAAAATATGGATAAAAAAAACAATTAGGATTGTCCTCTTCCTTCCATTGTATGGGAATATGGACAAATATATATATATATATATGTGTGTGTGTGCGCATATATATATATATATATATATATATATATATATATATATATATATATATATATATATATATGTATATATATATATATGTATATATATGCAGTGGAGTGTAACACTGTTTGGTTCTGGTCCAGTGGAAAGGTGAATGGTGGTGAAGAGGATGAATTGAGGTTGGTTATTGGGGTATGAAGAGGGTTCAGAAGAAGGTAGAGCCTGCTGTCTCTCAGACTGTCAAATGATACCTGTATTTGTGAACTTGATTCATCTGTAGCAAACCCTACCCCTACACGATTACCACCCACACCTTGATGTCTCTGTCTACCAAGAAGATTGTTTAATGTATGTCATGGTATGGACATTGCTTCCTTAAGAAACTGGAGGAAACAAATATGTGGGGTTGGGTTAGGGTTGAGTGAGGACTGTGGGTGGACAGTGTCTTTTTGTCTCTTCTTTGCCTCCCCCACTCCACTCAAATGGTCTGACGTTCTCAGGGTTGCCATTTGGGCCATTTTGTGGCCAAATCTGGCCTTAAAATACATTTGGTCATTAAGTTTTTGCTTTGGCAATATTCAAACTTCTGGCCATTTTGACTTTGTTGTATTTGTGATGATTTTTTATTTTATTAGTGTTTTGTAAACCATAATTTTTCTGTTTCTCTGAAATCGTAATTTTTCTAATTTTTTTATACTGCTATTTACCTTCGAATTTTTCAGTTGCTTTTATGACAATTTCACTCAGGCTGTCATCGTGAAGTTGCGATAAAAAAGTTCAAAATTAAGATTAAGTTAAATAATAGTATTAAAAAAAATAACGATTTACGATATATCATCTACACAAAATGAATAATTGCTGTTGTTGACAATTTTTTTAAATTCTTGGCCATTTTTAGCCAGAAACATCTCCAACTACCTGGCAACCCTGCTAGATAATGTATAATAGGAATGCATCTCTAGCGAACACACCTAGATGACTTTTCTGTTTCCTTCTCTGGGCTTTCTTTTTACACACCTTTATTGTTCTCCCCCAACATACACACACACACTTCGAAGGTACTAACATATCCACACATTTTTTGAATGACTGACTGACTTTCGGGATTTGTTACCTGTTCAGCCTGTGAGACTGCTTTCCACATCTTCACTAATTCAAGTTTAATCTACCTATCACCGATAACTATATGGAATGTAGTGTTGTTATTTTTCTTCTTCTTGACCAACGATTGACCATAACCACTGGTGGATAAAAGTATGAGCATTAGAGGCTGGAACCCGAGGGCCTCCACCTACAGGAGGGCCTCCGGAGAACAAGTGAAAATTATTTTATCTATGGACGTTGAATCAAAGGTTCAAGTACTCTGAATTACCTGTTTAGAAAAGGGTCAATTAATATGCCGTATATATATTTATATACGTATATGTTGTAAACGATCGCCTGTTTGAAGGTCAATTTTTGTGATATTTAAGTGGAAAAAAACAAACTTGCCTTCAACTTTCATTTTAAAAATATTACTGTGAGCACAGTAACAATAACCTAGGGTCCAACAATTCTCAACCCGGTACTGACCACGGCACCGATGATTGATCCTGGTTGTTTTCGTAAATTATACTACATATAGAAACACACAGCAGCTGTGGGACATAACTTTATGGATTGGAATCCTTTATTTATTTTCTTTTTTTTTTTCTCTTGCCACAAGAATTCATTCATGAAATTATGTGCCAGGTGCAGGTGTGACTCTCTTCGTTTCCCTATTGCCCCTTCACCCACCTGCGGACCCTCTATCTTCCCTTCACCCCTCATTCGGACCCTGGGGTTCAAGTAGGCTTCCTGCTTCTCAGGCCCTAAATAGAGAGATCCGTCTCTCTTGAAATACGTATAAAGCTTACTATGAATATCTTCCTAAATTCTTAACACTCGAAATAAATCGACCTTAATAGGCTTTTTATCTGCCAACTAGCTACAGTATTTCACGGTCACCCCTCCTTAACTTTCCTCAGTTCTAACAACTTAACTAAAACAAACGCGCACATGGAGATGTATTTTTATAGATAGATGGATTGATACTTATTGACTATGTGAATTAACTACTGAACTCTATGAAAATGAAATAATTATGATACGCTTGGAGACCACATTATTCTGGATTTTTTTATTGCCGCGGTATTTTTTTTCTAAATTGTGTGGAGGATTTCTTCTTCCTTGTTTAATTTACCATCAATAGATTTACTCAAATGTCATCACCCCAGCTGATCAACTCTGGTGAGTTTTATCTTTTACTAAGATCTGCATTGTTTTTTTGTTTTTGTTTTTAAACAATATCACTTCGTTTGTTTGAAAACAAGACTTTCTGAATTAGAAAATAGGTCGATATGTCAATAATTTTACAATTTTTCTCACTGTGTACAAACGTATTTTTGTTGATGTTTTGGTTGTCGTATTGAGAGAATTGTCAATATTACATTTTTGTTCGTGATGTGCTGGTTATTTGGTGTGAATTTGTTGAATTCACTTGAAAAAAAAAAACGTATTTTCTGAATGATATTTGTTTTATGAGTTGTCTATTTTTTGATAATACTGCGTTGGACATCAGGTGAGAGAGTTGATGCTTGGGTGAATGGTTTTGTTCTGGAAGAAAAAGAGCTGAGTGCACAAGGTGATAATCATATACTATGTACTACTTACTTTCCTATTCAGTATTCAACAAGTGTGCCATAACACCCATTCTTTATTTCTGCATATGTGTTAGGGGCACTGCGTCGTGGTGTTGTGCTTAGCAAGCTAGTCTCGTAGAACCTTGGGTTCAGTCATCAGTGGGTACCTCACCCTGGTAGCCTTGTGTAGTTCTGAAAGATATTTCCAATTCCATCCGTCATGTATTTCCATAGAAACTACAAATTCACGATCTAATCAATGAAACAGAAATGCTAAACTTTTTTTTCTTAATGATTCTAGTCTGGATTTTTAAAATGGAGAATCATCATTATTATATTCTTAGGTGGGTAATTTATGCCTTCTGCTCTTATAGGAATACCCTCCCCGTTAATCAATTTTAGAGAGTCCATCTCTACTCTTTCCTCGGTAATAGTTATTATGTTTACCAACAAAGGACTCTTTTGTTGAATTTTCCTTCGAAAACAAAAACAAAAAATTCCTATTCCTGTCAATACTGTACGTTTTGTTTTCCGATGTGCCTACCCCATTTTTTCCCTCAAACAACTGTAATATGTTCAGATCCTACTAAATAATGTCAGTGGTCATAGCAGCCCTCTTTTCCACCCCTCTGCTTATCCAACCCCAACATTTAAGTACCGAAGATTACACTGATTAACTCAGACTAGTGTCCCCATCTTGGTTGTTGTTGATGTTTCGGCCGTTGTATCCTCCAGTCTTCTTCAGGTGTCTGTCGTAGCCCAATAGCCGTCTAGGAGTTGTGAACACGTGGCGGTGGGTGGGGGTAGATTGTAATCATTGTGCTGTCCATGATTCGTGGTGAAATACTATTTCTTAATTGATCTGGTTAATCACTCAATAGAAACCGTCATGTAATTGTCCTTTGGCAGCGTGCATGGTTGATTGATGAGAAAATTGGAAAAAGAGATAATCAACGAGTAAGTTACTTTTTTCGCCTTCTGTTGTATGGTGATCACTGAAAAGGTTTGATTTTTTTGTGTGAAGATTGCTGGACGTAAGATTTTAGCGCCCCAACACTATTGGCACCGCCTGCACGTGTCACACATACATAGCTAGTCAGCTTGCATTACCTGAAAACTAAAGAAACCTGTGTTAAGTTTTCATCGACAGATTCGGAAAATGGAAAAAATATCTCTTAGTCAAAAAAAAAAAAATAAATTCCTGGATCCGCTTCAGAATTTCACCAATTCTTCTTAACCCCATTTCCCGTCCTTCCGCGTAATTTCATTAAAATTCATTGAGAACTTTAGGAGATATCATGTGGGCAGATAGCCAGACCGAAAGACGGACGCGATTGAATACATATGCCTCTTCCAACTTGTTGACAGAGGTAAATAATTGGATGCGTTTCGTTGTGGTCTTATAAGACCCAATTAAACTCTCATTTCCCCTGACTGACCAACTTTGGTTTAGACTTGGTAGGTAGGAAGTGGGAGGGAGTTCCTTTTACAGTCTCTCTTTTCAGTTCCACTTGACCCGTGGTCGGGTGCGGGCTTTTCTCAGTTCTGTGACTTGAAGAAAAAAAGACACCTTCTAACCACATTATAACCACTTGTTCTCTCCCAGTCTCTCAGGAAGTTCTAATTTTGTGTTTTCATGCCAGCCTAAAAGGGAGTGGTTGGATGCTCAGAATGGTTTTGGGGGTGAAGAGAGGGGAAGTGAGGACCAGAGCGGTTGGGGACGGGGAGATTATGGCTAAAGGTGCTAATCACCTCAGTTTACTTTTTCTACACTTTGCAACTATTTAGAGTGTAGACAAAAACCTGTTCTCCATCACGCACCCTACCCTGTGCCTCCCCGGTTCTTCTCTTGATATTTTCTCCCTTTCTTCTTTAAACTATTTCTTTCTCTTCTTTCTGGGGGGGAATGAAACATTTCGAGATTACACCCACAGTTTGACCCCTGGTCAGTGGCACACTTCCTCAATTATTCTGAAATGTTATGTGAACACAACTTTCTGACACACTTGAGAGTATCGAAATATTGGGTGTGTTTCAATCTGAAGTTCAGAACTAACTGAACACTGGAAAGAACATTTTAGTCGTTAAGTCTCCCTTTATTTGGTCCCCAAACTTTTCAAGGCCATTCCTTACTCCTATCTATAAGATTACTAGTTCTCCTTCCCTCCCTTTCATTGAAGTAAGTTGCAACAGAGAATAAAACAATATTTCATTTTGCATCTAATTTGACAACTTTATATTATGAATTAGTTGAATATCATAGTTGTACAGCTGCTATTGTACATTTCTTACTCAAAGAAAGCAAGTGAAAGTAATAAGTAACACGTGATTTGATAGACTTTCATTTTTACCTGATGGAGTTATTGCCTCCTGAACGAAGATATGTAACAAGCCTGGCCACTGCAGGGTCAAACTCTTCTTCTTATTCCAACTGGAGATGATTACTGCAACTTTTGTTTTCTATATGTAATAAACAAAAAATTACTTGGTTTGTGATTTCAAATCATAGTTGGTGGATGCTATTTTTTGATCCCCTGAATTTGGTGAGGATTATTTTTGTTGTTCTTGTTACAATAGAAAAACAAAGTCAACTCTAAATTAGGACTGGGGGTTCGCGATTTTCAGTCAAACCCCAGTTTAGTCACGTGGCGAATGTAACCTATTTAGCTTAAAACTGATATTAGAATTTTAGAAGCCTTAATTGTTTCTGACAGCCTTGCATATTTTGTTCAAGGTATGGTTTCCTTCATAAGTTATTAATACAGTCTGTTGAGGAATAGAAAAAGTCAGTTTGCTTCTTTTAATATATATATATATATATATATATATATATATATATATATATATAATGTGTGTGTGTGTATATTAGTTCATTTGTTTTTCCATTTGTAAGAATACAAAAAAGAAAACAGGTTTTATTCGTTGTTGATGATATTTAATCACATTGCTCAATATTTATCCAAGTGAATAGAGCTACTTGTATATAAAATGAGATTTGCAAAGTTATACACCAGGTATATGTCAGCATTTCGTGTCTAACATACTGTATATACATCTTCAGCTGTTATAAGTCCCATGCTGAGCATGATTATGCTAATCTCTGCAATGTCTTTCTAGCAAAATTCTCTATTTTGTCTCAGGTCTTTTCGTATTTTGTTTACTGTCCTATGAGCCTTTTGCTCCCTTTATTGCTATGTGCGCTGCTCATCCTTGTACAATACCCTTAACCCTGGTTCTCTATCGGATCCATGTTGCTCATTTTCTAATGCTAAGAGTTTTTTCTAACATTGCTCTTTCCTTTAAAAACCTTGATTATCTGGACAAAACTCCAAGATCCCGTTATTGTGTTCTGTATAGTTTCTTATGATCTGATCATTTATTCGGGCAATCGATTATCCGAACAAAATACTTCCCGCTCATGTTGTTCGGATATTCAAGGTTTCTCTGTATGCTTGCTTTTCATTCACTTTGCTGAGAAACTTGTTCTAATGTCTTTTTTGTTTTAATATCATCCAAGGTGTGGGACAGCTCTTTCGTTTCCTTTGAATGCAAATAAAATACATTCACTAGGAAAATCTCTTTTTATGTATTTTTCCTTTAGACATGTTTTCTTTGTTCTCTAAGCATTGAGAGTTTCAAATACCTTCACTTTGAAACAGAGATAGCGTACCAGTTAAAACACAAAATTCTCAAACTCCCCAGGATTGCATTATTAATGGCCGGAAAATATCTAAATTAGATTCTCATCGGTATTTTAACGTTCTAGAATTGTCTGCTTTGCGGAATTTTTAACTGGGTCTTTTTAAAGGCATTGTCCATTTTAACACGGGTATTGGGGTCCGAGAAAGATGAAAAAAAATGTCTGATAACTGAGTCACATTCAACTAAGCTGTTTTCTCACTATTTTGGGGCTTGATTAATATTTTGAAGTCCACCACCACACTATAACAGGGGAGGCCTGTATAATTCACTGGCAGTCTATCTGTCTGTATGTGACAGCCTACCTCAGAAACTATACGAGATAACCTCATGAAATTTTGTAAACCCTGAAAAGATCTGTTGTAAATCAATTTTTGAAAATCACCGCCATAATGTTATTAATGGGTGGGGGTTTGATTTGCAATGTAAATTCATGCTAAGAATATAGATTTTTTTATCCGTCCCTGCTTGGGCTTCACAAATCACATTACTTGACCCGTTTAATAAATATGTGAAATAGATTTGGAAGTGATGAGCAGCCGAAGTAGCATCACTCATTTTACCAATAACTGGTGGTGAATTGATGCCTTTCCCAAGGGTGTTAGTGTGAAGTAAACGCAAACTATCCCGACCGGAATCTGAATTCAGCTTGTTAATTTTCATGTCTTTTTGACATTGTCCATTGGGCCTCCTTCTTCTCAGTACTTTGATGCAGACCTTGGCAGAGATCGGCTAGTTGGCGAGGGGCTATTATTTTGAGGCGGACATACGCTAGAGTTCATGAAACGTCATAGTTCATTTCTTTCTATTCTGTTACTTGTTAGTACATTATACACACTGGATGTATCTGTATATACTCATACATAAATCCTATGTATTAAACATTGATTGCACAAATACTTGATGAACAGTTTTGAAATGGGGCCTATGAAACCTATCTGGCCTGGCCCTATTACCAGCTTAGCCAGGCCCTGTTTTGGGGTATTGATTTTGTTTTGTCTGCATAGTCGTATTGACGTGTTTAGTCATTCTGTTACATGAGTCTGTCTCCCATGCTGATGTTGGCAGACCCAAACATTTGCCGCAATCTTGAATGATGAGATTTTCAGGATCAAATTGGAACATTCATCCGGTTCAATGCTGAAGATGAGTCATCATAAATTGAATATGACTAACGGCTTTCAAAGTGCAGCAGCCATTTTGTTTTTAATACAAAAATCTGCTCTTTTAAATTTCCATATGTTACTTGGATTTATAGAAAAATCTGAATTCTCCACATCTTCAAGAAAAATTATATTTAATTCTCATTTCATATTTTTATTATCATATCATTTATCATATCATATATCACTAATTTTATATCATAATTATATAATTATATATTTGTATTTTTCAATTTTTTTTTCCTATCTGAATTCCAAGTTTTATTGAAGAATTTAGAAAACAGCCATTTTTGAAATTAAGGGATCCACCCCCATCCCATTTGAAGTGATCTGCCCCCACGCCAGTCTGATGATGATGCCCTAACAAGCAACAGCTGAATGCACCAAATTTGAACCCTGATCCATAGACTAGATTTCATGGACCTCCCACATATTTGGTGACTGCTATTTCCAATAGTCCTCCATCTCTCTCTCCCCCACCCCAGGGGAAACTCTCCATGCTCTCAATATATTTGATTACATTTATTCTACTGGGAGACACAAGTTCGGCTTGATCAGATAAACTCCTACATTCCTTGAAGATCCAGTCTTACAGTTTACCTTATTTTCCCTACCTCCTCTTCGGGCAGAGTTTTCCCCTGATTCTGTAAGACCAACATGGAAATGTTGCTGAGTTTTAAAATACTGTGAATGGTATGTTATTTCTCTTTTTAACCCTTTCTGTACTAATGGTACTTCTACTTGTTGATAGTGTGTGTCCCTGATGGTTCCTCTGAATCAAATTTTAATTTCTCTACCAAAATTGTTCGACTAAATGATTTTTAATCATTCAATGTTTGTTCCAATAATGAACAGTGTGATTTTCTTGGTTTGCTGTCTGTGACCCTGGACTTGCCCACTTAGTAAAAAAATTGTGTGAGTATGTTGATGTGGCAGGAGGTGTGAGACCTTTTTATGTACTAAGTACTAAGTACTACATGTTTGATTGAATTGAGACCTGTATATCCCTGACAGTACCTCATGAGTCAAATTTTTATTTTTCAAATAAATTAGCATTTACCTTAATAATTCTCCATCTTTCAGTGTTAGTTGTCTTCATATGATTTTCAATTATGAATCAGAAATTTTAATTACCAAAAATTTCCAATTAAAAAAAAAAAAATAAATGAAAGGGTTAAATTTCAATGTGCTCCTCACTTGAACATTTTTATTTTTGTTAAGTTTTTTGAGACACATATATATCTCAGGGTTCTATAATAGCTTGTGTATATATATATGTATATATATATATATATATATATATATATATATATATATATGCACCTTTAGATCTCATTTAGAAATCCAAAGAGACAATTTACTTAGGGCATTAAACACCTCAACAGGTAAGTCTTGAAAGAGTTAAACCTCATTTCAATAAGGTTACCTTTTTATCTTGTTCTTCGTATATTTTCATAGATTTTTTTTCTCACAGGTTAATTTGGTTATAATATTATGTCAATCACTATTACTAGAATGGATATCTGCCCCAATGGGCGGAGTGAATTGCTGTCATGAGAAGAGAACTATTAAGATATGTAGACAAACGGAAATCTGATACTATTCAATTTGATTTGTATTTTAAATGTGGTATTTGTGACTATTTCTTTCAACAATCTTGGAAAAATGTTTATTCTCAGTTTATGTGTACATTTAACAGTCATTCTTCCTTTCACTCTCAGCCCCTCTCTATGAACGTTACCAAAGTACCCAGTGTCAGCAAGATGACATAGCATTTCTGATTCAGCAGCTGATATCTTTTCAATTACTCTTTCCCTCTTTATGTACCATATGAAGTCCTCACTTGTTCTGTGATTGAGCAGTTTTTCATCTGCACCCAGTGGATTCAGTTGGAAAGGGAGGGGGGTTAATTTTTAACATGAATTAAGATTGTGATTGAATCTTCTCCTGAAGAAGGCTGTAGAAATGAATCGGCCAAAATGTTATGACTACCTCGAAGATGATTTTCATTAGATGTAGAGTTGAAATCACCGAAAAATAGTATGTTATTGACTCCATTTTCAGTATTAAATAATACATCCATAAATATGTTGAGAAAATTTTAAGTTACTTAGAGATTAACTCAGAGAAAATTATAGGAATCTTTTTATTTAACATCAATTAAAATTAGTGAACAGGTCTTGGAACTTGGAATTGTATTTTTTGAAATTATCTTTTATTGTATATGATTACAATAAAAATGACCTTTTAAAGAATAGAATGATAAAAAATATCTGTATTGATTAACTCTTTCACTAAGTTTCATTCAACCTTCTTTCACTCCCCAAATAACTGATCCTTGGCTGAATCATTCACCAGTTGAAGAGACATTGACCTTAGACTTTATGGAAATCCCTTACTCTCCAAGAAAGGGATAATTTGACAACTTTTCTCTTTATTTCTCTTAACAATTTTTTTTTTTTTATTGTATATACATTTACTTATCTACCGGCTCCATCTGAATCTGATGCTCTAACTGGAGTTAGCCTCAAGTTGTTTGGGGTAAGAGTTGTGGGTGGTCAGATAGATAAATCAGTCACTTGGTATGTAGTCATACTAATCACCTACGTTTGTACTTATCTCTCCATGCTTTTACCTATTTTTCATTTTTATTTTATATATTTGAAACACTACCATCTCTTAGCACTTATGACCCTCACTGACTGACAGGTTGACATACCTAAACCATGTTTGCCAATTTAGCTCCTTTGGAACTAAATCTAGGTCTTTTTGGTTCATTTAGCTGCTATGATTCACTGACTTACCAAAACAAAATTTCAAAGAAAGGACTGTTAAATGAAGGTGCTTTTGAAGGAGGGAGCACCTTAAGTAATAAGCTTTGGAAGATAGGGGCTTTTTAAAGGGATCTATGAGGTCCAACTAGTGTACCTATGATCTGACTTTCTGGCTCGTTTTAATCCTAATCCCTCTGTTAAACAAAAATCAATTTTCTGTGTGATTGTGATTTCTATACCAAAATTCCTTTAAAAAAAGAACCATTGTTGACCTGATTGGACTGGAAATTGCCTTCTTTGAGTTTGAGCATTTTGTGCTGTTTTTGCTGTATTTTGGTAACAAACCTACAAACAGAAATTGGATCCTTGTAGAGGCGTCCCCCCAATATAATGCTGTCCATTATAGCATGTTTTGCGGTATAAGGCTGATAGCTGGTGGACCTCTTCATCTTCACCTATATTACTGCCCACATAGAAAAACCACAATGTCCTTTTGAACCTGTAAGCTCAATATTTTAGGCTGAATGCTATTTTACTATGCTGTGAACCCATTTGATGGTAGGTGACTCAACCCCCTCTCTACTCCACTGGAAAATTTGGGGGACATTCCAGCAGACCGACTGTAAAAATGGAATGAATTAGACAAAAACATTTTAATCGTCAATGAACAAAACTTTTAATTAACAATTAATGCTACAGTTATACTCTCTATTGTGGTACTCATTTTCCTGAGACCACCAATGAGACTTGAAACTGGGTTATATAGTTGCATGAGAGAATTGTGTAGATGATCGCCCATACTCACTGTGCAGTTATTGCTACTCTATTATAATGCAGTTGGCTTTCTTGGACCCCAAAACCCTTTTTATAACAGGGCACAACTGTTGTGTGTAGTAGCATGTGCTTGGTGTTTTTATTTTTTTATTTTTTATTTTTCTAAACATTTTCTCTTAATATCAATATTTCCTTGATTTAACGTGCTAATCAAGATGTTTTTTGTTTTGATAATTCTGTCGGCCAATAATTCTCCCCCCACCCTGGTTTGCCAATCTTTGTGACACATTGAAGCGAGGGCCAATTCCTATTGGCTGCCGGCTAATAGGCATGGGATAAGGTTTCTACTGCAGTCATTGACGTAACAAGTGATTATGGGCTCCTAATTTTATTGATTTTTTTTGTTTTTGGGGGTGGGGTCATTTAGAGAAATTTTTCTATTCACCCTCCCTACACTTCCTTCACTCTCCTCCATCCCTCCCTTCCTTGACTCCCTGGAAATCCTCTCTCTTAATGTTGCTATCGTTATTTATAATTTCTCAGACTCATTTTCTGGCGATGACGAAGTGGAAATGAAAAGAAATGTTACTGTTGTCAAAAGTGCATACCATTTATGCCTGTGTATAAGTTGACTTTTTAAGCTACAAGTATTTTCCCTAATTGATCATATTAGTCCGTTTACTAGGTTCAGGATACACCCTGACGCCCGTGGCAACATGCTGATAGGTCTTGGCAATTTAGAAAAATCATCTTTGTGCCACTTTGCATCTTTGTAGGAGGGAGGATCTTTTCCTGTCAGGGTCTCTGAGAGCTGAGTGCAGCTTATGCATTGTTGGGTCCCCGAGAGAGTTAAATGGGGCCCTAAAATGAAGTGATGTGTTAAAAGGTTTACAGCAAATGAAAACAAAATGGCTAATAGACTAGGGTGTTAGTGCTGTGTGTGGGAGTGAAAATGGCATTTCACTGCATTATAAAATTCCTCAAGAGGTTCTGCTTCCTGTTTTGTGAGCCATCTTGTATGCAGCCAATTAAAATAAGGCAAGATGTCATGTTTTATTCTTGCTTCTGCTGTTCATGTTTTCAAAGACTAATTCTATGGAATTCATTGTTTTAAAGTCTTTTGAGTTACTATAGAATTACTAAATAAGGAAATACATACAACCCGGTATATTTTCTTTATTCATCTTTCTTTTTTTTTTTTTACTTCTTGAAAATATATATTTTTTTAAATTTATTATTTCTATAATTCTTCATCCTTCATCTCTGCTTTTGGAAATAGGGTGGAGACTTGAAACAATGGCTACAATGGTTGGGGTTAACTCAACTGCATCATGACACACATTATTATACTTAATATTTCACTTGACTTATTTTGAACAGTGGGCAAGTTATGTGGGAGATTCTCTTCATCTGAGAAGTGAAAAATGACTTCCTTTCTCTCCATTGTAACTCAATTGATGGGGGCGTGTGTGTGTGTGATTGTCTGGATTCCAGTTTGAAATTTCACAATTTTCACATGGAGTGACTCCATTTTGAGTTTTTGCATATTTTCTCTGCAAATCAAATATGTAAAATAGCTATATAGTGTGTAAATTTTGGGTACATGAAAAGCCATTTTTTCGGTTAATTTTGAGAGAGGCTATTTTTCTTTTCGGTTCCATTCTTAAAGAACATGTTTGTTATATCTGGCTGTATAGCAAATGGAAAAGGTTAATTTCTTTACCATTCAGGTAATTGTTTTGATATTATTACATTTTTTAAAATTTAGTGCCCTCTATAGCATATGCTTCAGGTCCTGCACCAGCTTAATCAGGCCCTGATTTATCTCTAGTATAACTTTTGTATATCATAAAACATATTTGGTCGGAAAACCCCAGGATTCTTGTTTTCTGTTTGTGTCTTCCATTCCGTATGAGATATGTTGTTGTTTTGCCTTTCCTTTTTCAAAGAAATGATCTGCATGCTGTTACGATTTGTGCAAAAATAAACGTGTTGTTTCTCACGAAACGACTGCCCCAGTCACTATGTAAGACATCAGAATTGAGTTGGCAGCTTTTTACTTTCATGTGAACTTTCTTTCTTTAGATTGAAAACGTAGAGATCCGGCCAAACATCTCCCACATTTTTTCTCCCTTTGCATTTGCTACGATCGTGTGTATTTTATTTTTCTCATTGTTTATAACTTCTTCATCAGCACGTGGCTCATTTTCTTTCTCTTTCATTTTTTTGTTAGAAATCGAAGCTAAAGAAGCCTGCCGATGGCTGCGATACACAGGATTTCCTCAATATGCTCAGATGTTTGAAGGTAAGATAATTATTCATCTTTTTTTTTTTTTTTCACGAGTCATCTTACCCGGCCCTGACTAAGGGGTATGGTCAGTTGGCCTGGGCCTATGATTTCGAGAGGTTCTACTCTAGAAGCATACACAATCGGGACATGATAAAGAATAACAATTTTTGAACTGAGTCTTTGCTCTGACCGATTTATTTATGGTAGTGAGCAAACGGTGTTGATCATAAAATAAGACATAATTGATTTTAAAAAAATACTCCACAAGCAGTTTAAAATGGGATGAGGGCATACATTTTCCATTTGGCCTTGGTATGTTACCAGCTCTGCCTGGCCTTGCATCTTACTTCTGGTCCAAGTACTTCTGTGTCTGAATTTACTTACCAGAAACATAGATCAATTTCAATAAAACATTATATGATATGCTACTTGAGAGTTTGGGGAATTTGAACAATGCTTGCACAAACCAATTGTTGTAATGACTTTAGTCACTATCCACTATGTGCAAATGATTGAAGGGAGTGTATATAATACTTTGGCATTCCTTAGAGAACATTTTGCATTGGAAAACTCAAGTATAGTCCCTGCCTACTGTTTTATATTCTTACTCTGATCCTAACTTGGATAGGGGGGAAAAAAGCCCAAACTCATTATTCAATCATAATGATTTAAGAACCAGAGATTGTAATGTATTTACCACAACTCAGATTTCACTCCAGAAACTCTGCCACTTTTTCCATTGGAACATGAAAAAGTATAACTGGCTTGACTGCCCTAGGGTCAAACTTCCTTGCTTCATTAAAATCTAAAAGGTAAACAAAACAGAATGCATTTTTGCATACAATATTATTCCAAAACTGCATGTCCCATTTCAACTCATATATCAGTAGTTCCTGTGAATGGGAATTGCGAACTTGAGCCAAACAAGTCAACCTGGGTTTGGCTGTAAATGGGAGTGAATTCCTCATCAGTTTTTGCTTACATCACTATGTCACTATCATTTGTGCATGGTATCTCTGGTTTTGGGTCTGGTCATTATCATTCATCATTGTTGTTACAAATGAAAATAAAGTTAAAACTCAACAGTAGGAGTTTGACAGAAGAAGGAAAAATTCAAAAGGAAGAATTTTTTCAATGACGAGTATTGCATTTCAGAAAATTCTTGGAAACTAAGGATAATGTTATTTCTTTTCATCCAGTGCATTCGTAGATAAAGCCTTATTTAACTCTTAAATCCATGTAAGGAAATTTAAATGTTGATATCAAGGGGGATAACTTCTGATCAGTTACATCTATTCAAGGTTTAGGTGAACGAAAAAAAAATTTTATTATTCCCTCTGACATCATGAAAGTAACAAAATTTGTTTTTTCTGCCAAAGAGCTCTGTTTTCAATCAGGTATGCTATCATTATTTTAGTATGGGATATGTGTTCTCTATTCTGGAATCATTGAATGTACCAACAAATTTTCATGGATTCTACTTGTAAAATAATTGCGACTAACTATTTCAAAATATAATCACCAATCTATGAAAGAACTTCGGCAAGGTACAATTCCACCCCGACTTCTATTCTGACTGGAGACTATTACTGCAACTTTTGTATTGTACATGTAATGAATAGAAAATTATAAAGATATATTTTCTTGATATAAACGGATTTATTTATTAAAATGAAATGAGCCCTTATGTATTTGTAAGATTTTATAGGTATGTAAAACTCTTCAGTTTGGGTCAGTCGGTAAGGGAACTAGCTAACAATCACTTGGTTGGGAGTTTGACAATTTTAATTTTTGTATATTTGGAATGAAAAGGAAATTGATAATGTATTCTTTCCGGTGAGTTTGCTGAAGATGGTTGACATGCCGTGTATTGCTGACATGTCGGTGAATGTGATCGTGTCAATGAATCCACAGTTTGACTGTCTGTATCAGTTTCCATGTTCTCTATAACAAATGATGAACCCTTTGACATTAAATCTGTAATAGGAGAGTCCTAGCTTGTGTGGTAAAAGGTCAGTAAAGTGAGAGACCTCTTCTGCCCAGCATGTGCACATGTTTGCCGAAATGGAGGAACCAGACTGAAATATGAAACAAGATCAGCTGTATCGACTCGGTCGTAAAATGTTTATAATTTTGAGATGAGTCAATATTCAAGCAGTTTGTTTTACAGTGGAACTTATTCTGGTTGATTTTGTTTATTCCCACAACATTTCAGACTCTTTCTTTCCCTGTAGATATTATCCCTGATGAAGACCATTGGATGGATCAGCTGAAATGTGTGGAGGGGGGGGACTAATAAGGAGAATAATTGTTTAAAGAAAATCTTCGAATATCAACTGGTTTAGCTTGAGATTTACATTATGGGACAATATTAATTCTTGGAGGATAAATTTCTATAGAAAATTCAAATAAAGTGAAATCTTTGAAATCTGCAATGAATATGTGGCTTTGGTGGTCATTCATAAACTGTCTTTCCTCCAAAATTTGATAAATTGAAAATGTTTCTCTTAGAATCTATGTTAGTATTTCCCCAAATCTACTTGATCACAGCCCCCCCCCCCTTAGAGAATATATTTAAACAGCCCCCAGTTCTCTCTCCCCTATGATATCCCCACCATCCAGTGCCCTTACCCTCTTTGCCCTCCTCCCTTTTGCCCTCATGCCCTTATCTCCCCCACCTATTCTTCTATTGCCCCCTACTACCCATAGCTCTCTAGTGCCCCTTACTCCTCCCTTGCCCTTTACTGCCTCTCCAACCCCCTTGACTTCTGACACCCTGTACTTCTCTTGCTTTCCAGTGCACCCAAAGAGACATTAGTGCCCCATTTGGGGCATTGCTGGTCTATGGAATAAGGTGTGATTTGATGATTTAACCTACAGAAAATTTCTTCTAAAATCCATATTTATGAATGATTTTCTGCACCTGTTAAATTTGCATTTTATAGGCCTTTGAAAAGGTAGTGGGGTTTTTTTTTGGGGGGGGGGAACTCTCAAAGGAATTTGGGCCATGTCCTTCCCCTTTAATCTAAAAACATTAACCAAATGTCCTTGCTAAACCTGTCCTACCATGCATTCCAGAAATTATCTCAGATGTTCATTAATAATCAGACCTTCATTTCATATGTTTGACATATTTAACATAAATGAGGCTACAAGGCTTTTTACACCCCCTCCCCCTTAGTAATTGGGTGTAAGCTTAGTTGGATCTTTTATTTATGGTTATGCAATTTGATTCACATAATTTTACTTTCCTTTTTAGCCCAGTAGGAAGTAACCAGCATGAGCGTTGAGGTGAATGCTAGAAATGAGCGTTGAGGTGAATGCTAGAAATGAGCGTTGAGGTGAATGCTAGAAATGAGCGTTGAGGTGAATGCTAGAAATGAGTGTTGAGGTGAATGCTAGAAATGAGCGTTGAGGTGAATGCTAGAAATGAGCGTTGAGGTGAATGCTAGAAATGAGTGTTGAGGTGAATGCTAGAAATGATTATCATTGCTTCAAATCCTTCATCTACTCAACATTCTGATTTTGTACTTGCACGTTTTTATAACTATTTACAGCTGCGTGTGTGCTCACATTTGCAGGTGTAAATTGCTATGAAAAGCGTGATTATGAAATCGGTATGTTTTAAATGAACAGTTACTGCACTCCTATCCTGGCACAAATGAACAGATACTACTCTCGGGCCCCAGGCGGAGTGCACAGATACTACACTTGGGTTCCAGGTGGAGTGCACAGATACTACACTCGTGTTCCAGGCAGGGTGCACAGATAGTACACTTGGGTTCCAGGCGGAGTGCACAGATACCACACTTTGATTATAGGCAGAGGGTTAGGGAGTGACATTTTGATCCTAGCTGAGCTCAATTATAATCTCATTCTAAGCAGAAGAATTGATCTATGTAATCCTGTCATTTTCTAGGGTACTATGCTTATATATATATATATATATATATATGCAATTGAATACACTGTGGATTCTAGGTAATAGGACTGCATTTGGACCAAAAATTTTGGACCCAATGGCGTTACAAAGAAAAAAAGCATTTCTCTTTACCACCATTTCATTTAAATGGTATGCCTGAAGAAGGTCGAAGAATGGATTGGCTGAAATGTCATCTTATCAACACAAACAAGGAGTTCAATCATTTGAAAAACCTTTGGATTATCAGTTCAAAAAACTCTTTTGATTATAAGTTTTTATTTATTTTTATCAAATGAAGCATAGTCAACAATTATCATTTGGAATTTATGTCCATTTTCCATTTGAATTTTATTTTTTAGTTTGCTTTCATGGCAACTTACGAAGGCTTTCTATCTACTGCTGTGAGTAAACAGCACGGATCTTTAATTTCCAATTTACTCTGCGTACTCACTGTGGTAGATGATGACCTGCGGGAAGTTGCAATTAAATGTGATTAAAAAATGAAAATGAAAAACCCTAATCAATATGAATAATAATAAAATCAATTTTTTGATCTTTATATACTATGTGTATGTGTGTGTGAATGTACTGTATAATGATTAAACCATGAATTAAATCCCGGGGAATTTTTTTCAACTCTGAACCGTACATATCTGAACTGGTTGCATCAACAAATAAGTTGTAATGTATACGTCTACCCAGAACTGAAATTGCGTTATATGCATTGTGTATGTTGTGTTTTGAAAGCACCCAGCTCTCTTGATCCACTGAAGTGGGGTAGGAAGTCACCGCCCTAGAAACGTTGCCTTACAGGATGGGCGCATGTGTGGGTCGTGGGAATTTCGGCTGATCTCGTCACAGTTTTATTCCCGGCTGACAATTCCCAGGCTTTGACGTTGTGTTCCATTTTTCTCTAGCAGCTGTAAATGAGAAAAAATGACAGAAGGGGAAACCCTTTCACTAGAATACAAACAAACGCATTCGGCTCTTGACCTCCATGCACTGCATGGTTTCATTCCCTTTTATATATTTGTAATGTATATGGTACCGCAACTGTTTATTGAATGTTCCAGTGAAAAAGCCAAATACATACATATGCCACGTACGTGCACACACAGACCACATATTCACACACATGCACATCGGTGTATTTTGCATTTGTGACAGCAATAGTCGAGTAATTTCGCAATCGCAGTTACATAAAAGCTCAAAAAATAAAAAGAAGGTGTAAAGCTGATTGAATTGAGAAATTATTAGATTTCTAATATTATTGTGTACGATCAGCTTTCTCTTACAAATAACAAAATAATAAAAGTTATTAAAAGAAAGTCACTCTTCAGTGAAAATGTGTAAATTATATTCCTTATATGACATGTGGGACCAACCAACCCTCACATACTATACATTATATCAAACTAATGTTTTCCATCCACCCTATGCAAATGTTTGTAATGTAGACTTCGGTGTCTAGAATATTTTTAGATTCTGGTCTTAATATGTTACTTAGTACAGCTCCTTAGAATAGCTTTTGAATTGTTCATTTATTGATGATAGTTCACAAACCAGAATCTGTCTTGGAGAATGAAGAACACAAACTCCTCCGGGACTTGGAGATTCAAACTGATCCCAATCTATAAGACATGATCCAATTATTAGTGAAGAAGGAAAAAGAACGTTGATAGTGGATCTCTCTGATCCAGCTGATCAATGAGTGAACTTGAAATGGATCTTGACCGAGAACTAAAGTAATTATGGATCATGAAGGTGACAGTTGTGCCAGTTGTAGTCAGAGTACTGGAAGCAATCTCACAAAAAGCCCAACTATATAGCTAGTAGAGCTGGAAACCTGGTGAATAATTGAGATCCTGCAGAATACTGAGGAGAGAGCTATAGTACTGAAAAGACTTGTCACTCAATCCCCAGTTTGAACCATCAGTTGATACTGGTTTGAAGTCTCATTGGGTGGATATTAATAGCCGCAGCATAACATACCATAATCTATTTTTGATTATCTACCAACTAATCCAAGTCTGTCAGTCATTTGACACGTTTGATATTTATTAAGTTCCACTAATCTATTATTAACAGCGTTTTTATCAATTTTTTTGAAAAGTTTCCAGTTCTTCTTACTGACTCTCCCAGAAAAAAACAAACAACCACAATACTACCAGTACAGAAACCAAAACAAACATGGCACTGGAGAAATCAGGATAGAGAGGAGGTTGAAGAGTAGATTTGATCTTCTGTGTGTCATCAAAAGATCTCCTAGCTTAGATAGCAAAGCAGCTGATGCATTTAACCAGGCTTCCCTGTGGCAAAAGAAATGAGTTTAAAGCCCTTTGCAAGTATGTTTGTTCCATGCTATTTCATGGAGTGACACCCCGAGTTGTGATTAAAAAAAAAAAAAACTACTAAAAATGAAATTGAAATGAAGAAAAGTAGTAGTCAAAAGTTAGTAATAAATGATTTACTGAAAAAGCAGCTACTAATCCTATGTAATTACTTCAAATAAATCCCTCTCAATATATCAAAAAAAGTATTTGAAATTTTGAGGAGTGACGAGTATAGATTTAATAAAAAAACAGAGGTAAAAATTCTGGAGTTTGGTTGTTTATTTTTTCAAGCAGAGAGTAGCTGTGTATGAATAAGCGTCTCTAGTGGTTTATGAATTTAGAGTTGAAGGCCAGCAAAATATACTTATTTTCCAAAGTGATCTTTGAAGCAAAGAGAGTTGTCATTATTTATCCAATACAATGTGCTTTTTTTACTGAATACTTCATGATCAAAATCTAGGAATTTTTTGTGACATGATTGATTTAAACAAGAGAAATAAAACCAATAATTTCATTCAAGCATTTTCTTTTTCTTTTCCAGATGGGCAGTTTCCTATTGACACAGATTCTGTTAAAACTGATCATGATTTCCTGGATGACGATTCCTTCCAAGCTCTTTGCAGGCAAGTTCCTCTATTTCACATTTCGGATTTGTTTTGATCTTTCAATTTTAGAGGAAACAAGGCTGTGTTCTGAGGAGCTATCAGCTTCCAAATTCTCTAAATCTCCTTGCACTGATTTTTGCTTCATTTTAGAAACATGATTTTGTTTCTTCAGGCCAGATCATGTCTTAAAGAGTGGACGGTGGGCTAGGTAAATGCCACAGAAGATTTGGAATATAGGAATTCTCAATTGAAATACATCTGGTTATATTTTGCTTCAAATTAATAGTTAACACATGCTAGTGTATCATTTTGGCTTAACCAAGAATGCTAATTAGTAATCAGAGAACTCAATTTACTCAGAATTCATCTCAATTGAGGCATCTTTTGGATTTATTAAAAAGGCACAAAAAATCTTTGAAAAATTAAGAGTGAGCTTGATAATCTAATATTTGCTTCTGTCCTGTCAAATTCTTTTTGCGTGTCAGTCAAAATACCTTTATGGTCCACTTCTGGTCTGCAGGCCGTAGGTTACCTACTCCTGATTTAGAGCAATAGCAGTGTTTTGGCAGGACCTTACCATGGCTGCAATAGACTTTTTCAGAACTTTCCACTGAATAAAATATTTTCTGATAACTTCTCTGTGTGTATTGGACATCTGTTGGTGAAAAGAAAAGTTGCTCTTTGAACATTTCTTTTGGTAGTTGACATGTGACTGGAACATCCAAATTTGGCTTGGAATTCTCTTTGGCTGTTAGAAACTGTCAAGCAAAACTGTCACTAAAACTGTCAACATATGTTTTTTTCAGTTTTTAAATTGGGCTGTCTGGCTATGTATGTATCATATGCACAGACAGCATCAATAGAGCTAGAAAGCTGAAAATTTCAAGATTTACTTTTATTGTCTCAAAAAAAATTTTTCTTAATTTTTTTGAAAATTTCCTGCCAAAATAGTTCATTTTGGAGAGGGTTTTTTTTTATTTACAATGTAAGTTTATGCTTGATTGGTTCCAAGTTTGTGCCCAGCTGCATTCATGTTTGCTTTCTTTAAAATTAGTAATTTTTAGTGATCACTCTTCAACAGAAAGCAAGAGAAGTAACTTGACCAATTTTTACCTTTTTCTTGATCAACCTATGTCAAAATGCTATTGGTATTTTCTGATATTGCAAAAATGACTCGATGAAAAATATTTAGAATATTGCTTATTTTTCTTCTTCTCCTTCTTCCAGGAGACTTCATATCCTTAACAGATGCTGTAAGGTGCAAATAGACACTCCAAGAAAAACGGTAAGTATTAAAGCTAATATTCTCGTTCATAGTTTTTATTATCTAAGTTTTTGTCCTAAGAGAACTCCAGATGTTTTTCCTTTCCTTTTGATCACCCCCCAAAAATGTATTTCTGTCTGTCTGTCTTCTTTTTTTTTCATCCCAAAATTCATCCTGTAGTTCAGAAATTCTCTTACTTATAGATTAAGTCTGAAAAAAATAATGGTTTTCTTTGATATTTAATATTATTCTATTTCAGAATTCTGTTATTTTCGTGGAAGACATTGTATCAAAACTAGCCTAGTACCCATCAAAAATGACAAGATTATTTATGAATGGATTGGCACCTCAGTCTAGGATCAGAGTTCCTACTTTTTTTTTTTCACCTAGGATCAAAGTATCACTTCCCAATGCTTCTGTCTCATATCAGAATGTTGTACTCGCAAGTGTTCAGCACAAAAATATATATTATTGGGTACGTCACCTCAAAACTAAACAGTATTTGCCAATATATTCAATGTATGAGCAACATCAAAATGAAGAAATAGTCAAAGTGAGAATTTTGAAATTGGTTTTCTTCCATCTTGCTTCACCTCCTTTCTCTCCTTTTTTGACCTTTGTGGTATCAGTATGTTCTGCCTAAGATCAAAGCGTAGTATCTGAGCACTCTTCTTCATTCTGACCTTTCTTGAAAATGATGGTTGTTGTTAGACGTACACTTGCTTAGTCACGTGCAGACCAGCCTAATGGGGAATAAGTACTTTCACTTTGTATGTAGGGCGTGTCCTTTTGAGCTCTTTTGTAGTTAGGCAATAATTCCTGCTCTAATCAGCATCAGAAATTTATAGCATTGGCCATATGAGCCGTGAATAAAAATATCTTTTTCCATTTTGAGATTCCTGGTAACATCTTGAAAATATCTTTTTGTCATCGCTACTTAGTGGAGTAGTTTCTGATCTTTTCCCCATTTTTTGCTTTAGTAGACCCATCAACAATGGCAACTGCAACGTTTGGTAATACGAAAACAGTTATTTTGTACTTCCTTCCTTATCTTGATGACTCATTGTTCCATCTTTTTTTTTTTTCTTTTTTTTTTTTGTCTGGCATTTTTCTTATTCTGCCTAGAATAGATTTATTTCATGCAAGTGCCGGGATTCATATCCAAACATGTACGCTTTGATTTTTCTGCAGAGTTTTATCATGCTTTCTTTTTGAGTAGACTAGTCCATGACCGGTTGATGGCTGCTATTGATGCTATAAATAGGAGACCTACAGTACGGAGGGAGAGGGCAGAAAAGGTTTTGTAGTTAAATAAGAGGGTAGGGAATTATCGGGGAGAAAAGAAAGCTTGATTAGAGGGTAGGAATGAAGAAAGGCTGATGGCTATTGCTTATACTCTTTGTGACAGACATGGCTTATATATATATGTGTGCGTGTGTGTGGAATGATGTCATGGATCAGATATTTAGGTGAAAGAAGACAATCTGGAAACAAAGTTGAATACCACTTGAATAGATAACGTTCATCTTTGTTTTTTTTTTCACTATATATATATTGTATATATAATTAATAATTGCGTCATCCGCAGACAACTAGTACGTTGTATTACAACTCTTCTGTGTGGCTATAGACTCTATATCCCTTCCAGTACTGCTTGGTAGGGTTGAATGATATATGTATATATGTGATGATTTATTCACTGGTTTTAGCCATGATTTGAAAGGTCATTTGTCCAAAATTTTGAAAAAGTAGCCATCATTCTGCTTCTTGTTGTAGTATTTGGGATTTCAATTTCGATTATTATCGAGTTTTAACAAGTTTTTCTGGCATCATGAGCACCAGTGAGGGGCGGTACTGGGTACAAGCGCTTGAAGCGGGCTTTCTCCCTGAGGGCAAGGCATTTGAAAGTAGGAACTTTAGTCAATAAATGATAATGGTGCAATAAATGATAATGGTGCAGTACAATTGCTTTATGTAACCTCAACCTTATGTTCATAAATAAAAATTATTCCCTGTTGTTCCATCAATTGTCAGGTTATGTGTCTCTATCAGCGGCTATCTGGATTGTACTCGCTTACAATATAAATGGCCGATTGAATGCCTATTGTGTAACAGGGTTGTCACTAAGGTATATGCCGAATATACCTTATTTTTACACTCCACTTTCCTGGAAAATTTCGTAGTGAATGCCCATGTTCTCAATGTCCTAGTAGATGAGCTTGAGTAAATTGGTCTGCAAGATGAGCTTTCTAACTGCTTGTGCTATGATATATAGCTGAAGCAAGGTTTTCTATATTTACCAAACACTGAATAACAGCAAATAACTGTGCTCACCATCTTATCTGATTTCTATTTCCATTAAATATCACAGCTCTTTATTTCCTTTTTTCATTATCCCAGAATCTCTCTCGACACACCTTTATCTGTGACTGACTACAGATTACACTTCATGGGCTGGGATATGAAAATAGTTTCTCTGATTCCTTAGGGAGGCTGTTGGTGGGGTGATGGATATACTAAAAAAAAAAAATGATTGTTATCAAAGTTTCAAACCAAACTTCTGACCTTGACATTTTACCCTCTATCCTCTTGACCCCTTTTAAGGCTTGTAGGACATCTTCAGGGTATCAGCCTGGGTCCTTACGTGTTGTTTTATCATTTTTTGCCATTTGTGACAATCTGGGGCCATTTTTTGCATTTTGGCCCCCCCCTTTTTTTTTTCAATAAATTTGGACTTAAGAAAACTTCCCTGCTAACACCCTGATCTTTTATAAAAATAAGTTCTATCTTTTTTTATATGTGCATGTGTTCATGAGTTCCAGCACTCCTGGCCATACTGTTTTGCCTTCAAAATAGGCATCAGTGTTCCCACTAGGCTCCTTCTGAGAAAGCTTTTTTCATTTTAAACCTTATATCGACGGGTCTATTAATAACATCTAGATTCCCCAGAACCTAGATGCTTCTTTACACAATTTTAAATGTTTCCTGTGGTAAACTCTTGAATGTCATAAACAGAATCTAATCTGACCATATTTATCCTTGAATGGAATTCTCTTTTACTACAACAAATTTTGACTTTATATTTGTTCAGTTATCGACTGCTTTGTGAGTTGTAGTTGAATTTACATATGGCTTGTTATAGAGTTGATGTTATATAATGTGAGAGAACAGCCCTAACTAAATATCAGGAATTAATGTGCCATTTCTTGCACTGGACTTGATATCCATAGCAAAATTAGAAATCTACCATTATTATATCTCACATTTGCTTACAGATTTATTATCTACATTTTCATCTTCTGGAAGCTAGTTATTCTGATTCTTAGGCCAGAATTAGCACCAGGTTGAGATGCAAACACTCCCATGAAATGTCCTGATGTTTTACTTGAGACAAATGTAAGAGAGATTACTGGTTTATTGGGCACAAAATTATTTGTCTTCCATAGATTTCGAATTACGTCAAATTAGTAACCCTGAAATGACCTCAACATAGGAGGTCATACAATCTATACTATGTTAATCCTCCAATTGTTAGCTTTATAAACAAATTTGCAGCCCCTAGAGTGCAGCCACTTAGATATTACGTTGGTTTAATTATTGACTGCTGTGTGAGTTATAGCTAGATTTACATATTTCTTGTTTTGGAGTTGATGTTTTGTAATGTGTAAGAACAGCAAAAAAAAATATCAGGATGTCATGTGATTCTATTTCTTGCTTTGGACTTGCATTTCCCAGCCCACTATAAAAAATGAAGAAACAAACACTTGTTGTCTTTATAATATTAGATACACACATACACGCTCAGAGAAACATATATATATATATATATATATATATATATATATATATATATATATATATATATATCTCTTTACGTGAAAAAAAATTAACTTTTCTAATTATATTTCCAGGGCGATGATTCTGACGAAGATGAACAGTGTGCTCTCAGTGATAAGTGGAAATATCAACGTAGCAGTCGTCGATGGTCCCGTATGGGTTTACAAGTGGACCAACCTCGCAGTGCAAATCGTCCTCTCACTGTAAAAGGCAGTTCAAGCCACGACAGTCTGTTGACAGACCAGGACAATCTCAGCCAGTTGGAAGATAGTCCAACATTTTCCACAAATGGTACGGAATCCCTAGGTCCGTTATCATCAGAGATAGACAGTAAATCTAGAGCAGCAGAAAGCCATACACCAAACATGCCGACAGCGGGCCATTCTTTCCTCAGCCCCAAACTATCCCGAGCAACCAGTTTCCGACCCGCTCGGAACCTACTTCGGCGAATAGAGACGCTAAGGAGTGGCGGTAGCTTACGCGGTAAAAAGCAGATGGATTGTTTAATGATCAGCGGTCCCGTAGTCACGGACAAAGATAACATGAGGGAAAAAATTCGGCACTTGAATTGCGTGGATTTGAATAACGGTCCAACTAGCTCCCATGCGGTTGTTTCACGGTCGAGATCAGCTGACAATGCAGTAAGGCCCAGCTCTCCTGTTTTATTAGACAACTCCTCAAGCAGTGTAAACGATGACAATTCTGATTCCTATTTGCTGCCATCCAGTATGGATAGTGTTGCCGAGTATTCTGCAATTCCCCCAAATAAAATAAAGAACAACAGTACAAGTAACCTGACGGAGGTGTATCTTCTACCTGCGGATTACAAACCGGGTCAGTTCCCGAAAGTGATAAACAATGGTTATATCGAGACTGGGGAGGGACACGGGATTAATTACAGAACAGGAAGTTTCAGTCTTGGGCGGGATGCGAAACGAAGGGACGTGGAAACGCGACAGCGTTCAAACCTCCGTGCTGAAAATTCATCAAAGAGGGCCAGTATCTATGACAATGTACCAACCGAGGAATCGCTGGAAGCCGACCGGAATGAACTGGATGAAATTCTACAGACACTTTATGATAATATCAATGGATTTACCCAAGCAGCTTGTACGGATGATTTTGCAGGTAGGTTTTTTTTTTTTAACAATTTGTTTCAGGTGCGCAAGCATCTGTTGTACTGATTGCCATCACTGAATGACTGGGTGATATACCTTAAACAAAATTTGCTGATTTTGCACTTTGAGGGTTACATCTTGCTCCTTTTTAGTGTGAGGGAGAGAACTTTATCATCTAGGGTCTGATTTTCAGGTTTGTATAATTTTCCTCTTTGTTTCCACAATTTGTTATTGCTCTTCTTACTTTGGATATTTTCTTCATATTACTTTCTATGATACTATATTATACACTCTAATGCATCATCATCATCCTTTGTCATTGGACAAGGACTTTCCCCGAGATGTTTCTCTTGCAGGCATCACAGTACCAATATACCCTGAACCTATCTAAATTGTCACATCTCATTTTCTGCCGGCCACAATCTTGCATATGATCTTTTGGGATTCATGAATTTGTGTTCAGTTATAATTTTTGTGTTTTCTAGGGACTGGCTATTTTTTCTTGTCTTGAGACAACCAGTACTTCTTCCGATGCACATTTGACTTATACCTTAGTTCAGTGGTTCCAGAACCTTTACAAATCATGGCACTCTTAGTGTAAAGATTTTTTCACAGTGCTCCAAGTCGGGAAATTCTGAACAATTGCATTTGCATTGATGGTTTTTGGTTAGTTTAGTAAAAAACTATAAATCCTGAAATTTAAATTCATGAAAAATATTACCTATTTCTTTCTTCTTTTAAATAAACTTCTGACCTTCATTTAAATACTTGATTTGACTTAATATCTTGATCACCCCATCATTCAGTAGATTCAATCTTCAATAAGGCCATGGAGAATCTGCATTTATTTATGTGCAGTTGTAATGAAAATGTTTGACAGTTCCAGAACTTCTAGATTCTAAACCTTGTCTCATAATCGTAGCTAGAGATTTGGGTACCTGGTAGGACCTTGTTCCTCGAAGGGCCCTATCAAACAGTTGTCTGTAGAAAGGCAGTCGGTGAATTACTATTCATTAAGATTTTTGGGGGGGGTACCCTCCGTTTGGGATGGGGCATTTCCAAATCACCTATCAACTTGGCGCCATATAGTATTGGAATCATCATCAGTCTTTTATTGTCTGTTGTTGGACATGGACCTTCCCCAGGATTTGCCAAACCTCTCTTTCATGGGCATCATGGAGCCAATACTTTCTGAACTTGTCTAGTTCGTCTCTCCATCTTACATTATGCCAGCTTCAGTTTTGCATGTGATCTCTGGAGATCCATGTTGTGAGATGTGGTTTCCAGGGGTTGTCTGTCATTTTTGCAACATGACCAGCCCATTGCCATTGGAGTTTTATAATGGATTCTATGATGTCTCGGACTCCTGTTTTCTTCCTGATATACTGTACTGTCTGGTGATCTTTCCATGTGAGGTTGAGTATGATTCTTTCCTGTGCACGTTTCATAGTTCTTAGTGTGAGTGTTGGAATGGTGAAGTTCAACTCCTGATGGACTGAGTGATTTGTGATGTGCCAGTTAGATGCCAGCTCCTATCATAGTGACCATGCTTTGAATCATGAGTGCCTGGAATTATTTAAATTTTCGAACATCCTGCTGCTTACCTGGGAGCTAATTGTTGTACACCCTTTGGGAATTGCTTTTTTTTTTTTTTTTTACAATTATAGCTAGAGGGCTGAAAATTAGAGCTTGTCTTTTGAATTCCTCTCTAAGTAAGTTTCTATACGGAGGGTTGGATTTACAATGTGAGTTTTTCGTAATTTTGTGTCCAGCTACATTCACGCTTAATTTTTGAAAATTTTGGACTTTATCGAGATCATAGCTCAACAGAAGTCCAGAAATGTAACTTATTCATTAATTACCCTTTTTTCCAATTTCAATTGATTGCCTGCAACCAGGCATGCTGCCAAAAGATATTAGTGAAGTGCCTGAAATTATTAGAATTTTCAAATTTCCTGTGTCTCACCTGGGAGTCAACTTTTTCGTTCAATAAAGGGATCACTGTCTCAGTTGATTGGTGTTTCTCTTTATAGTAACCAGTAACAGATTTTTTTTTGTTTTTGAGGATAAGGGTTATGGCTAGTGGTATATTTGAAAGCCAGTGTCCTTTCCTTCAACTGAACGAATTGCTTCTTCTCCCTGTCTATTTACACCCCCACCCTACCAAATTCCTCCGGATCTCCCAAAGCTGCTCAACCTCAATCCGGAGATTTTACTGCGAGTGTTGACACTTTGGTTTTTATTAATTCAGTCAAGTGGCTTTCACTTCTGGCAGCTGCATGGGTCTGAAGTGGATCTACTTTGTGGCGCACTATAAACATGTCTTATATATTGCATAGGTAAATACAAATGCCTACATTTTTTCATATATGTATATATATATATATATATATATATATATATATATATATATGTATATATATATATATGTATATATATATATATATATATATATATAATTATTTTTGTAGGTTGACAATTGTTCTGATGATGTCTGTGGCTGTGTGTGTGGAGATTTGCATAGCAACCTGTGTAAGAATGTTTTTAAACAGGGAGGGTTGTTACTCAGGGACTATCCCACTACCTTAGCCTCTTACGTTGTTTTTCAATGGTACAATGATATGCCATAACTAGCAACCTTTTTGGCTGCAAGACAATCGAGGAAGGAGATCAGATCACCCATTCCGTTTTCTATGTCAGTAACTATTACCCTACCCTGCACTTTTTTATATACTAGTTTCTATGATATCTAATAACTTTATCTTAGTCTGGCACCTAGTTAAGGATGAACTTACTTCAATGGCAATGGTCTGTGAGACTGGCTTCCATGGGAAGATACCATATCCTTTAGTTTGTTAAATAGTGCTCCAGAGTGGAACACTTTCGTATTTTGTGTGTGCGTATGTCTGTATAAGGTTTCACAGCCCTAAGAATTAACAATTCTCCCGCAGAAATGCAAATCATCTTTGTTCATGCCTTTTGTGATCCAACTATGTGTGAAGTATACAAGATAGTCATTCACCTTATTTGAAGGAAATAATGTTTTTCTGAAAAATTGAATAAATTGATTTAAAAAGAAAAAAAAATATAATTCCTATATCTGTAAACGAAAAGTGCTCAGAGGCCTAATATGTTATATATATTGAACTATTCTTGAGTGGTTTATCAATTGTTTACCATAGGATGATTTTAGGGATTTAAAAACAAAACCGTTACTCTGCAAAGGCTCTCCAAGCAGCATAGATTACGTGCCACTGCCTCTCAACTTGGGATGTTCCTACAAGTTGTTAGCTTGGACTATTAAAGTGAAAATTCTCAGTTCCTTTGGTACCAGGAAGGTTATATATATATATATATATATATATAGAGAGAGAGAGAGAGAGAGAGAGAGATAGAGAGATATGTTCTTGTCATTTTAGTAAACTATAGGCGAAATTACCTTCTAGAGTCAAAGTATCTCATTTGGGGGTCAAATGAAAGGACCATAGTTCAAAGTTATAATTGTTTCTGATTGGATAATCATTATTCCAATCAATGCAGAGTGAGTCTATGAGTTCTTGGGCAAACCACTCCCTTATAACTACCTAAGCTGTCCAATTTGTAGAAACAAAGCTGTTACTCTCATTTTTAACCTTGACTAGTTTAATCAGTTTATCCTAAATACAGCATAGTGGATGGTAGTGTCAGGATATTCAGATATTCCTGTTATCCATATCGTACCACCAAATCCAAGTTTATTTTTGGATTTTCTCACAGGAAGAAGAGCAAGTTCCTTGGATTATATTTCAAGAGTTGAGGCACTTATTTTCCCTTGCAAACGTACAAACCTTCTATATGTAATGTTTTTATATGGTTGGTTGGATTCAACTTGGGCTTTTTCTCTCTCTCTCTCTCTCTCTCTCGCTTTTCCCCTCCCTTCCTCCTTCAAATTTAAGAGTACAAGGTAGTGAACACAAAAGTCTACAAAAACAGTGGTCGGAAATGAGAGGGGAGCTGAGGTGGTGGAGGGGGAGCAATTGAGGTATGTCGTATACCTACTTTTCAATTTCCAGGTTTTCTGTCTCAAAACACCCCTGAAATTGGCCATATTTGCTTTTAAATTCCACGTGTGGGCTCAGTGTCCTGGTGCCCCCAGTTGGACGGGTTCATCATTCATCCCTGATGGACCCCTCAGTAATCCCCGAGCATTAATTCTAGATAAAACTTCACCATACACCTATTTCCCGAAACCTCTCCCCTTTGCTGCTTCTATGTTTGATGTTTTTGTATATTTGGTTTGACTCTGCTCCCCCCCCTCCCTTCCATTTCCTCCAAGACAGTGAACATAGAATTCCACCAAAATGAGATGCAAACCTTGAATCTGCTAACGTATTACCCAGTGTTTACATTTCTGTCTTCCCGTCAGTTCACACACTATCTCCGTAATTTCTCAATGAATTTTTGCGAAATTTTGTGCCAGAGTGAGTCACGGAGTTAGGTAATAAAGAAGAGAATTGAATTTTTTTTTCAATTGAGAGATATTTTTCATTCTGTGTGAAAAAAGGTTAGAATCGAGCAGTAAGTAAAAATGCTCTATTTGAATTTCAAGGGAAGTAACTCACTATTCGTACATGGTGCGAGAATCGTGTTCTTTCTTTCCCCGGGGATAGCTTGAATAGAACGATTATGATTAATGCTGGTTTTGACAGTGTACGCTTGAGGTATTGCTATACCAGTTGATGTAACTAAGGATGAGCTGAAAACGAAACCACATTGAATTATAAAACGACTTTGAATTATAATGTTTTGAACGGTACAGGAAATTTAGGAAACAATCAACTTCACTGATCATGATATACCTGTATGGAATCACTGTTGTCCTCGAATGGCCTGCCCATCCATCTCTCCATCCTAACAACCAACCAGCCAAGTGGACGACAGATTCTTCTCTCTTAGCTTGTGTGTGTGTGTGTGTGTCACATTTTTGGGGGCAACATTGAAAATTTGCATGAGTACACCACTAGACACCATCTATAAAAAAGTGCTTTTTTTTTTTCACCTTTATGGTCATTTTGGACTAACAATGCCCAAATCTTGTGCTGGTATTTTTTTTTTTTTTTCAAATTCTAGATGAAAGACAAGATGAAAAAACTTTTTATAGATCTAATACAAGCTTAATTCATTTATGTGAGGTAGAGATATTTTGATTTTCTATCAGTTTATAGTCAAATGTACAGCATTGCCTGTGGTGTGTGCTCTTGATGTACTTTCTTGCTTTCAAAAGCACTGTTAATTCATCTAAGCTTTTTCTTGAGAAGTAAGTATACATCCCCCCCCCCCGACACCTCATTTCCACCCTGATTATTAGCTTTTCTAATATATCACTGTCAGTTACAAGACATGGTTAATAGTCTCTTCTACTATTTCGAGCCCGATCAATTAACGCTTCTTGGCTTGGTTCTGGTTTCTCTGAGCGTACAAGGGGAGATGTCGACTCAAAATATCTTGGTTATAAATCTGTTCTAGTTAACTAGCACTCTGCACTTAAAACTGCTGTTGCCCTCTATTTTTCTTTTTTCTTCTTTAAGCAAGTTTTATTTTTATTTATTTACTTATGTACTTTGTTTGAACAATATCAAACCGTCAGGTTTCTTCTTGAGTTTCTTGAGCAAATGAAGCTTGAAGAAAAGATAGTTGTTTGGAATGGCAGCCTATAATTAACCTGTCGAGCACACTATCATTCACACACACACACACACACACACACACACACATGTATATATATATATATATACATATATATATATATATATATATATATATATATATATGTATATGAGAGAGAACCTGTCAAAAATGACTGGATTATTTACACATGGATAAATTATACAAATATTTCTACAGAAATGTGCTTATTGTCCAAATTACGATTACCCTGTCCAACTCATTATCATATCTATGTATATATATATATATATATATATATATATATATATATATATATGTATATATATATGAGAAAAGTCCATGGTGAAACAGCTGATGATCCCTGCCATAGAATTAAGCATTTGACATTA
Organism: Thysanoteuthis rhombus; assembly: GCA_963457665.1. Classification (NCBI taxonomy): domain Eukaryota; kingdom Metazoa; phylum Mollusca; class Cephalopoda; order Oegopsida; family Thysanoteuthidae; genus Thysanoteuthis; species Thysanoteuthis major. Next base: position 85,430,241 of record OY735200.1, on the reverse strand, counting down.
GGATTCAGTTTTATGTGATAATAAAATCAAATTCTGCCTAAAACTTGGAAAACTCAAAACATAGTGCATTAACAGCAATCAGAAAGTATTGACTTGCATGACATAACCTTTTGGATCTTCAGGATTCTATGAATTTTCTAAAGGAAAAATTCTTTCAGTGTTAACATTCAATGACACCATAAAAATGCCAAATTTCCAAGACATATATATATATATTTAAGCATCATTCAAATATATGTTTTAGTAGGGATATATTTATTGCAAACAAAAAAGTGCGTACCTCAGACAAGATTTATCTTTCTGTTGATTTTCTACCATTTCTCATATTTTCTGTTTTTTTGATAATTCTTAAATAATGAGGCTATGAGATTGATCTCCCCTTTTTCCATTTTTTCAATTGATCACCCCGAACAAGGCACACTTCCAAAAGACTTGGGTCATGTGATGGTTTATCAAATTTATTTTTATTCAAATTTTATCCATACATGGGGAATTGGGCGTGTGTGTGCGCATATGATGATGCATACATGAACTGCATCATTACACTCGCATTTGTTAGTCGAGCATTTCCTTTACTTCAAGTACAGGAAGGAATGAAATTTCTGCATCTGGAGGTTTATAGGAAAAACGTATGATTTCTTAACTTTGCAATATTTTGATCTAAATATAATCAGGAGTAAATGCTCCGATTCTCAGCCCTTTAGCTCCATTAGTGCAGCCTGTAAGTATCATACATACATAACCAGCCAGCCGGACCTGCTTAACTGAAGGATATTGAACTTTGTTGTAATATATTTGATTTATAATGTGTTTATCTGAGAAGTAAGAGCTGTATAAAAGTATAATGATTTGATGAAAGTGATATGGTTTTGTATTTACTTCAACTTTGAAATATTTCAAACCTTGAAGAGTAAAAAACTATGAGTAATGGAGATTATATATATATATATATATATATATATATATATATATATATATATATATATATATATATATATCCAACACAATCTCCCCCTCTCTTTTCCTATTCGTATTTGATAATTTGCCGGACTATACTAAATTTAATAAGTATCTATAGGGCACTTGCCATAGAGCAAGATTGATCTGCCTAACCATCACTTTTATCTCGAAAGTTTTTTTTGTTTACTTTTGGTCATGCTAAGCAAGGCCTTCTGGACTCCTCAAAAGATTAGTAAGAAGGGAGTTATTAATGCCTCAGAATCAAGACTAGTATTAACAGTATTAGAATAATTTATTCATGTCAAAATTGTTAAGATGGAAACACTCAAGCGGCTGGGCAATCAAGGAACAAATTAGCAGTTATTGAGGGACCAATAACCATTTTTCCACTGCGAAACTGATCACTGTCAGCCTATCTATGAATATGACATGTTTAAAATGGAGACTAAAATGACCCCAGCAACAAAATAGCTAAAATGACTTATAAAAGTTAGAAACACTAAAAATGATCAGCAGTAAGAGAATTAAAAAAAAAAACTAACATTGTGTGAGGAATTTGTTTACTCTGGATTTAAAAATGTCAAGATTGTACTCCTTGAGAAAACAATCAAAAGAGAGTTTACTCCAGGTAGCAAATTTTCTTGAGAAGAAACTATTTGCACATAGGGCATTCCACTATTGTGGCTTTATTTTTCTAATTATAGAATTGATTAACATTTGTTCAACTAATGAAAAAGACTTCGGTTGTGAACCTATGTTGGACTAAACTAAGTTTAATAAATATCTAAAAAGTGCTTACTATACAGCACCAGTTAGAAAGGTTATCTTTCATTACAATTGAATTATGCCAGATTATGTTGAGTTCGGTGGATGGCATTCAATTTTCCGTATCCAAGATTACTGAAAGCTCATTTGCTTGGAGCTGATTGGCTGATTCCGAATTGCCTGCAAATCAAAGGAAGATTAATTTGGTAGTTGATCATTCACAAAAACACTGTCTGACTTTTCAAAAATCAATGCGATGTGGGTATGTTTACGATTTATAAAAAAAAAACTGATATAGATTGATACTGGAAAATAACTGTACATCCTGACAAACATTTTCACCAAGCTTACTACTGATATGAAGGCTCACAAAACACCGAATATAAAGCACTCAGAAACTTCTCTCTGTAACTGGCGAATCTGTTACATTTAAATTGTATGCAAGGGAAACCCCATCGTTTATACAAATATATATATATATATGTGTGTGTGTGTGTGTGTATATGAGCTTATTTATTTAATTTGATCGTTAGTTATGCCATGATATATACTATCAATTTCCAGAGAAAACAATGTGTGTTTATAAAGTGTACATGGTTTGGGGTATCTTATGCGTAGCACATGTCTGTAGATATTTGAGAGCCTGAATCTCTAAGTTTACCAACTAACCTCATCCCAAACTCGCTTTTTATTTTCTCCCTTCTAGTAATCTATTTCACTATTCAAAAATTGAGTTGCGGTAGTTCAGTGGTCCCCGTCTTAACCACAGTTTTGTCGTCCACGGTTTGAATTACCTGCAGTCGACTCCAGAAAAAACAATTCATAAGTTTTACTCAATAATGGTTTAGCCATCTGCCTAGGAGAAGGAGAGACAACAAAAAATCTAATACGTTTTTGTGAGATAGGTATAGATGTATATGTGTTGGTTTCCCATGAAAGAGAAAGGAAGGAACAGAAAGATCTTGAATCATAGCAGGAATCATAATGTATGTTTCAAATTTTGACCGGGATTTTGGAAGACTGGAATAAAGAAGCCACTAGGGGAATATAATAGTAAGGCTATCTATGCTGACCAATGAACATATGATATTTTTAAGATTGTCCTTCTTTTCAAATTTCTTGGACATTATCTCAGTTCATGACTTCTGATTGGAGTTACTTCTCTGGACTTTTAGGTAAACTTCTACTAGAAACCATCAACTGTTTCTTCGGTTTTTAAATTGGTCCAACTGGCTGGATATATATATATATATATATATATATATATATATATATATATATATATATATATATATATATATATATATAAACAAACATGCAGGCTTCACCAATGGAACAAAAGAGCTGAAATTATCAACATTTACTCTTTGTTATGTCAAGAAATAACTATTTTCTAAATCCCCACCCCAAAATATTTTTTTTTTGTGGGGGGGGGTATACAATGAAAATTTATTCTAAATTGGTCACTAGTTTGTGTGCGCTTGTTTTTTTTCTTAAAAAACATTAGAACTTTTTATGGATCCAACAAATGGTGAGAAAACCTATCCACTGATAACCCTCCCCCTTATTCCAATTTTTTTATCAATCTCCCCATATATGAAAAACTGCCAAAAGACATAAAATTCTGTCCATCGATGAGTCTCTAGGAGTGGTTTAAAGTGATTCATGAATTGAAATATTGAAGGGTGGGGATATTTTCACTATAGAACTTCATAAGATGGTCCAAAGGCTTATCAAAACAATGAATTTTGTTGAAGAGTAAGCTATGGGAGAAATGATCGAACTTTCGGGCAGATATATTAATTTTTACGGTTATCTCCCCTACATCATAGTTATATGTTCCAACAAAATCTCCTAAAAGTTGTTGCAGAATTCCAATGACATTTTGTTGAAGTGTGGGTCTTGATTTTATTGTCCTCAAAATTCTATTTGAAAATAAGGTTGATATATATATATATATATATATATATATATATATATATATATAATTAGATATAGAAAACCTTATGTATTTATCCATGTGTAAATCAGTTCTTGATACTTTATGAATCCATGCATTACATCTGTTGGTACTATGGTGTAAACCCAAGTACATCGTTTTGCCTGGGGGCCCCCCAAAATACTTAAGATGGCCTTAGATGTCACTTGACTTTGTATGACTCATATTTATGTTGATGTGCCAGAATATTGTCTGCTTTCTATTGCTCACAATAATGCTTCCCAATGAAATAAGAAGTTATTTTGTAATGAACCTGTTTTTGAAGTAAGTGAATAAGTAAGTAAATATACACATTGAACTTGTTTGATAAAAATAAACGAAGCAATCAATTGTTGGGAAATTCATGGCCATCATGTTTGCCTTTCCATGCATCACACACACACACACACACTTTGTGTGTACGTATAGGTGTACAAATCAAATGTTTATACTTGCATACACAAATGCATGTGCATGCACGCATATAAATGTAAACATATACACACACACATCAGTCTTTCATAATAAATCAATGTAAAATTAGTTCGTAAATCACCAACTGAATCAGCAAGCAAGATATAAAATACAACTTGCCTATCACCTAGTCAGATAATAACAATCTGAAATAACGCTGGGTTGTCTATGATTAACATTTGATATCATCTTCAAAAGGGTTACTGTAAACAAAAAGAAAAAGATAAGAGGTCAAGTTGATGTGCTCACAGTTGGGCAGTTTCTTCACTGTTTGGGCACGACCTTCATTGTTCTCTGTTATGTGAACTAACTTGTAAATGATCAAATTACATGAAAACAGGAAATTTTAACTTATCCTTAAATAAGCTTTACAAACATCCGATCAGATAAAGATTTTGTGAAAAATACACGCTGTTTCCAAAAGAATTTTCTATTTTATGTTCATCCTACTTGTAAGATCTTTCCTTTCATTAAAATTGGATCATCCAATTACAGTATCAGAAGTCGTGAAAATGGATATGATTGTGTATTTCGACAAAAAGAAAAGACTATCAAAATTATGGCCACATGAAGTGTATTCATTTCCATCTTTAAATCATCTTTTCAATGGAATGACACATGGATCTAGACAAATATATTTCAGTGCCCTTATATCCAGATATTTTGTATGCAAGCTGTGTTTTCTGACTCAATAAATATTTTTGTCTAAATTATACATTTTTGCCTTAGAAAAAAATAGCCAAAAAACTCGAAAGCACACCAAAAAGATGCTAAAAATGGTTAAACAGCCAAAATGACTTTGCTAAATTGGTGATTTTCACACAGCCCGGAAAAACACTCTGAATTGTCAGTACAGTTTGCAAAGTCTTTGAAAGCCAAATTCACTTCCTTTCAGACCAAAATTGAAAAAGGTAGAAAATATCTGAAGAGAGAAAAGGCATGAAAGAGAGATTAACAATATTTCATTTTCTGAGGCCTTGTGTCAAACTAAACTTAACTTGGTATGTATCATGTATATTTTGCTTAATGTATGTACACAGTACTGGGGCAACCAGTGAGAATCAAACTCATTACTGTAATAATGGTTACTATCACAAACTTGACATTACTGCACCAATTGTGAAACGAGAGATTTTATGAAATTGCTGAAATGATCTGATCATCAAATGACTAGTTTCCTAATCTTACTTGCACAAATTGAATAGCAACGGGAAAATGTATTTTTCAAATAATTTATTCTACTGACTAGTTTTGACTAACATCGTTATAGAAGTTTTGAATTTAAAGGACAGGGGCTCCTCTGTTTTTTTCTTTTCTTTCCTGCCCCTTCTGATTCTAGAACATATTAGCCCCCTTTTTTTTCAGTTTAACATGTTTGCAATATCATTGAAATATTTTAGTGACTCAACTTCCAGTTTCTTATGTTATCATGTGACAATATGAATTGGAAAACCATGTTTCATTGAAGTTAAAACTTGATAACATCGTTAGTTGAAACTAGCCAGTTAGATAAATCATTTGAAAAATATTTTCCCATTATTATTTGATATATATATATATATATATATATATATATATTATGATAATCAAGTAATTGAGTCATCCACAGACAGCTATTATCCTATCCAGTACCACGAGGTAAGATCAAAACCTTCACTGCAGACCCAGAGGCTGTCATTTTACCACTGCCCTATGCAGAATTGGATGGTCAGTAAGGCTGATCTTAAGTCATATATAATATATATATATATATATATATATATATATATATATATATGTGTGGATGACATTATACATATATATATATATATATATATATATATATATATATATATATATATATATATATATATATACATAGATAGAGGTAGGTAGATGAATATGTGTGCTAGTATACACTACATACATATGTATACAATGTATATGAGATCTGTGTGTGTTCTCATTATATAATACTTCCACAGAGATCACTTCGTAGATGTCGCTGTAAACCATAAACATGTCTGCTTAGAAGAAAAAAAGTGACCCACTCCTGTTTTGCAGTGTTTGAGAGAGTTTATTGCAGCCATTAAGATGTAGGTTTAATTTGTGAATTGTTCTGCCACATAAAATTATATGATTGACTCTGCTACAGAAAAAAGTGTTCTTGTTAATGGTGAATTATTTATTAGAGCCATTCAACTGAGGAAAATGCTTATAAGAACAGCTGATATCTAGAAAAACTAGAAAGCACTTGGAGAGTGCATACCTCCGCCAACACTGTAAACTAGATAAAACTGAATGAAAATAGAAAAACTTGGAAAATATGGGAGAGAATATAATCCATGTACAAATATTGTGTTATATCCCTTGTAATTTGAATTCAGCATTTTTATTTAGTGTTTGTTTTCAACTTTCTTTCATGCAGAATAATAATAGTTCTACTCAATCGGAAACAAATTACTGGACCTAACCTAGTCACTTCTTTCGTACGCCGTGACCCACTCATGGACTAAATTGGATTGAAATTCATTTATAACATTTGGAGATATCATGCTGACAGACATTAGCAAACATGATTGGGAAAGTATCTTTCAATTGAGACTGAATCACCCCAAAATTCAATTACTTTTCCCTCGGTCCATGACCAAGCCCTCCACAAAATTTCATTGAAATTCGTTGAGAACTTTTGGAGGTAGTGTCTGGACAGAAAGGTACAGAGTAAATACATACACTTCTTCAACTTTGGCAAACAAAAAAACTGTCTGTATATAAATGTGTAAGTTCACATATGAGTAATTTTTCTGCCTAGTACGTACTGAAAATACTCTTCAGTCATAAACCATAGACTAAATCTCACACTTAGATTCGAGGCATTGATTAAGATGTTATTTACTAAGCTTAACTACATTTTGTCGTGAGGCCACTAGCATGGTGTGCCCAGTGAGGATCAAACTCACTACTGAGGAGTAATGATCAGCTTGCTAATCATTATACCACATCTACATAAACCATTCTCAAACTTTTTGGGCCATAATCCCCATATGAGCTCTTTTCAGGTTCCAGGGTTCCCTGTCAAATAGGTATGCAACAGAAATTGATTATTCCAAATGTGCCATGAATCCTACAGATCATTACTACTAAATCCCGTTGATAGCTGCTCTACATCTATAAAACAATGTCCGTGTGTGTGTGTAAAATGTGAGACTTGGTAGACAAAATAGCTAATGTTTCGTCTCAAATAATGTTACTTCCTTTCAAATAAATACATTTTGGTTGGAATAAATAATTCTTTGTGAAGAAACCCATTTGAAGTAATTTTATGGCTGAAGTAATGCCTTTATAGTACGATTCTGTGATGACGTTGAGGCCTTGCATTTCATATAAAATAGGCTTTGTTGCAAAAATAAAATTAGGTCAGCGAATAAAATAATGAACAATATTGACATTCATTTGGGAGAAATCTAGACATCATTCATTCCTGATAACGTTTCTCGATGGGAAAGATTAAACAGTACAATTATTGGTATACAGTTTGCTAGGGCGTTGTATATTCTTCTGTAGTTAGATAAGATGTATTTGCATTTGTGTATGTATTTGTGCATCTTGCACATATCCAATATTCCTCATCTTGGCAAAATTGAGAGAGTGACCTTTTGATTCTACTAATACTAGTTGGCCTTGTTGCGTCCTATATATTTTACTTGAAAACTTTCCCTTTGATCCATTGAGTACAAATGCCATATTTAGTTTGAGTGATTCAGACATTTTAGTATTATGGAAATCAGATCATTGTTATTTCTATTTTTTTTCCTCTTTTCTCAAGTAGAAACCATATGTGGATTTTGCTCATATATACAGCCAACTGTAACTGCTTTGAGCACTGGGTTAATTTTTTTTTTTAAATAGTTCAACTGAAAATCTACCATTGTAAGATAATATGATTGATAACTGATATTTATCTACGAAAATTGTGAGTTGCAATATATTTTTGATTGCATTGTACTTGAGTAAATAGAGTAAATGTCTTCACCAGACAAGCCACACCTGTTAGCCTGAAAACCTGATACCTCACTTCGGCTTTTAGGTATAACTACTGCAGTATCTAATTAATGAGGCTGGATGAAGACCAACAAATATGGAATTGGAAATGTCTTTGATAACTTCAGGAAGATGTGCAGAGTCAAATTTCTGTGCTGAGGGTCAGGGACATGAAATCCTAATTCCTATCTTAGTGACTGGTAGTAAGCAGTGAATGTTACAGAAGAAGCAGTTTGTCAGGGAGGGGTGTGTATCACTTTACTTCCTTCTGCAAAGGATCTACACAAGTCTTTCTGCATCAGGGGGAATTAAAAAAAAAAAAAAAGGTATGTTGCCAATACTGTTAGTCTTTTGGTTTCCAGGAAGAAGCCTCTCAATTTCACTCACCTGCTTCATTTGCAGGTACAGCCTGAAGATGAAGCATTACATTAGTAATAGATTCAGATTGCAGAACGAATGATATTTCATGATGGTCTTCTGATAATTGGGTAAGGTTGAATACATATCTTTAGATATATCCAGTACTGATGACCAACCGTTTCTGACTGACTGACAGGTTGACATGCTGAAACACTCCTACCCCCTCTTGTTTCCTTCCATCTATATAAGTTTGGAAGTGCAAGGGAGAGAATCTGTGTCAACTGCGGTTTTTATACTAACACTCTTGCTAGCGAATGTATGGTCTGACTTTTAGGCTTGTTAGTTTTAAATTTTAGCTTGTCTTATCTTCATGGAAGTGCGTAGCAGTTACCAGTGTGGAAAATGGAATCAGCACTTACAATTACTTTGCACCAATACCCTTTGGAAGGGCATGCCCCCCTCCCCCCATCCACAAGCTATATGTACTTGACAAAGCAGTTTGGTTACCACTTTTTTTTTGATTCTGCAAGTCACTCCCAGATTTGAAAAATGAAAAAAAAACATCTCAATTGGCAACACTGGACTTTGAAACAAGAAACATTTTTTTAAGCAACTCAGTCCTATAAAACCTATTTACCACTGAAACCACAATATGGCCCTATGCTCCAGAGTTTACTGGTTAAAAAAAAAGTATCTCCTTTTTTTTTTTCTTTCTTTCACTCTTAGGTTCATTGACCACTTCATACTGCTTGTAAAGTGACAGTGCTACTCTTCTATAAAAAGAATGAAAAATAATGGAAGTCTTGTTTGAATCGAATTTTTACCTAAAAGTCAAAGGGAAGTAACTTTAATCAGCAGACCCCCCACCCCAACTCTGTTATCAAATCACTGCAGCCCCACAAATGGCCAACCCTTCCAACTAGCCAAATTGGGCTAGACATTCATCAGTCTTCACTTGACTGTATGTCTCTTGGCCCTCCTGGTCATATCTTTTGTGGTTACAACCTTGAAAATTTACATGAGTGTACTGCTGGCGATAATCTAAAAACATTTTTTTTTTTTTCGAAAAAGTGCTTTTTGGGGTCGTTATGGTAATTTTGGTTTAACACTATCCAAATTTTTCTGGTACATACATTTTTTTTTTTTTCCAGATAATTTTCGATGAAGATCTTACTTTTTTAGATAAATTTATAGATAATAAGTTCTGGTACATGTGCAGGCTACAGTGATTCATTTATGTGTGGTACAGATATCATTATTCAAAATTACCTTACTAATTTCACAACTCTTCTATATAGCGATGTGAGTTCACTTTTTTAATCTCCTTGATCAATCCTGAACAAGATTTTAGAATAGAAACAAAAAATTGCTTTTTCAAAAACTTCCATAGAAATAACAAATTTAGCATTCAAAACCACAAAACATAACTAAATGCTTTGTTATGTTGATTGCAAAAAATTTGGTTCTTGTCGCATAATGTTTCTGTTATTAACTCTTAAAACTAAGCATTTAGGAGTAAAATAGCTGTTTGTTCAAATACTTTTATATATATATATAAAAGCACACATATTTCATATTTAAACAGCTGTTATCAAGATTTATGCCAAGAACAGGCAAATTTTCTATAAATCATCAATTTTTTTTTCATCTGAAATACTCGACCGAATGTTGTTGGCTTTTGAAAAGAAGTTTTCACTTCTACTCCTCACCCAAATAGATATTTAGGCATCATTTGCTCTGATGATGTCATAACTTCAAGGCAATCCTACCAAATTCCACTACAATTCTCAGTTTATATTTTATGTCTAATCATATTATCAGTATCAAAAATTTAGTGTGAAAAAGACACACTCATACACACACACACACACATATATATATATATATATATATATATATATATATGTATATATATATATATAAATATGTATAATTTTTTGTGTTATCCATGAGTGATATATATTATTTCTTGAGGGTTGAGATATCTATGCTTGAAGAGTGCTCTATATTAGGGGTAGAGCATATGTTATGACGATTGCACCGGCAGAAAACTTGGAGTCACCTCAAAGCATAGAATTTTCTATGTATATCTATTCATTCATAACGCGTGTACTTGTGGGCTGAAACAAAAATTACCCTGTTCCCACAAATAGTGTCTCAAAGGCGTCAGGTGTGTCTACCCATCTATTTAGTGCAATGGGGAGGTACCTCCCTAGAGTAACTGATTACTCGAGACTTGGCATTGCGTACCATTTTTACCAGCAACAGGTTGACTCATTCGTAAAGAAAGAAATAAACATAGTGAAAATCCTAAAGATATTATGAGGAGATCCATTCAAAAGAAGCAAATGGTTCCAAATAGTGCCCCCCCCCCTGCAAGATGAAAAGATCTGTGGGGTCTGCATTTGCTCTCACCCCAGTAATAGTGATCCGATTTACACCTATTTCTATATAATACTAAGAGTTTTATAATTTCTTGCATTGTACATGAGTAGATAAGGCATATCATTCAGTTGCTGTTATAACCAGGTTTGCACGAGTTCAAGCCTTTTAGTGGCATATGCTGAACCATGTTCCTTTTAATTTTCAGTAGTCATTGTGCGCACAATTATCTTTTTTTTGTGACAAAAGTATGAACATACTAAATGCTTGATATTAAGAAATTAGTGATGAACTATTGACATTTGAAAAACCAACTAGGTAGTTAACGGAAACAGCTATGAGATTACACTGTGCAATTTTTTGTTATTTTGTTCATTTGTAATGTTTTCTTTGATTATTTCTAGAAGGTATAGAAAATGCCAATTAATCCCTTCAAACTTAGCTTTTGTGACCAGGTTAGTGATAAATTGAAATCTATTCATTTCCAATTAGACAACAGGCAAATTTGCGCATTTCCAATGACGTAAAGTAAGAAAAACTATTGTATATAAATATCAATATTCTGGTCACCAAGGCAAAGTCTGACCAGAACAATAGCCATTCTCTATTTTACACATAAGGAAAAAAAAATCAGTCGCTTCCAAGGAACAGAAATTGCATTGCATTGTGTTATTTTCAATAAGTATAACTTATCATACCAAAATGAATTAGTATAATTCTAACATATTTCAGGAATCTAACCTTTTGTGTGCACTTGTTGAAAAAAGAGGTCGAAGGGTATGAACCTGTTTTTCTTGAATTTTCCTTTCTATGTGCATAAGTTTGTTATTGTGTTCATTAGTGTGTTCTAGTGCCTCTGGCCATACCGTTTTGTCTATAGACTTGAAAATTAGTGTCAGTTTTTCACTAAACCCCTTCTAAAATGCATTTCCTTATTTTTGAAAAAACAAAGCTTTTTTGACTGATTTGGATCCATATTTGATTGGTTTATTAATTACATCTAAATTCTCCATCATCTACATATTTGTAAATGTTTTATTTTTTTTACTCTATTTCATGTTTTTCATTGGAAAACGCCATATTTCATGATTAGAATTAATTTTGACTATATTTATTTGCTGATGGAAATTTTTCACATGACTTCAAATTTTGATGCTACAGTTGTTTAATTATAAACTGTGGAGACAAGTCTTTATTGTTATTAATTTTGACAACTATTTTACTTCATTGTAATTTTTATTTGCTTTTTACCGCAACATAGCTCTGGTTGTCCACCTACGACAGTACATAAATGGTATAGATCGGAAATGAAGGCATATTTATTATTGTCCTATTTATTTATTGCCTTGTTCATTTTCCTTGACACATTTAGCTTATTATAAGGTTTCATATAGACACAGTTTCTTTTTACTCATTGATACGATTACTACTATTTATTGCCTTATTTCAGATACATCACTCTGTTCAAGATTAGTTTCAAGTGGTTCATGAATTTTAGAGTTGAAGTTTCTTAGGCTACTTCAGTTTCTATTACTGACAAGATTTCTCTAAAATGCCTTCAGTATTTGAGGATGATTAGGAAAACCATATTGTTATGGTTACTATTGGTCAAATGTAAAAATGGTTGCACTGAGCAACTCTGATACATTGTTTTGCTGACTCTATAAATGCCATCAACAAATGACTTTTGATTCTCTGCTAAAGACTTGACAGATTCCATTGCACGTTTGACAGGCGTGTGTCCTTGGTTATCCAGATGCTCTTTAGATATTGTCATCCTATTCGGGCTTGCAAGGGTGAAAACAAAACGAAGAAGCAACAAATAAATGACATGGTCACAATTATCCGAGGGCTCTGATATGGCTTTTTCATCATTCTTTTTCTTCTTTTTGACTGGTTACTTTAACCTTCTGTGCAAAATGGCAAAATCCTTGAATGCAGCTCAGCCAAAAAACAACCTGAAGATTGAATTTCTGTTTACATCCACGAATATATACCTACGTCAAATGGGATTATTAGCAGATTGAGAAGCGAATACATAGACTAGTGAATGATAAGCTTTTTTCTTTTCGACACTCCAAACACTATTTCATTGTCATAATGTTGTAAGTTTGGCACTTTCTACCGTTACTTCCATGGAAAATCCATTTGTAATCAAGAGTAGGCTATTCTCCAATCACACTGCAATAAAAATCTCTATCCACATATATTAGAATACGATGCGTATGGAAGGCTATTTTCAAAGTCATTGCAATGAAAATTTCTATAATCAACGTTTATGAAATGCCATGTGTATAGAATGCTTATATTACAAACTCACTGCAATGCAAATCTATTATCTATATATAAGAAATGCAACGTGTATCCATATATTTCATTTGCAACTATTCTTTTATGATCAAAAGTTTATTTAATCAAAGTGAAATCAAGCTTTTGTTTACAAAAATTGGGTAAATTTTGCCTATTCGGTAATTTTACCAATTCAGCCTAACCTCAGTCCAGTGTAATCAAGCTCCAGTCCTTCCATAACATTTCTGAACTGTCTGGATGTGTCTTCACATTTCAGTTTAAAGTTTTAAACTAATATAACTTTGGTAAATATCGAATATATTCTACTTCAGTATTTTCACTATGTATACAACTTGGTTATACTCAAGGTCACTGTCGTGGGGCAATATTACGGTAACATTTAGTTCTTTAAATGGACTATGGCTATAAAAATGTCATCTAACTAATTAAGAATTTTTTTTACAGTTTCAGATTTAGAAAAGGAGATTTCTGTTCTGCGTGATTTGCGATCATTCGACAGCACGGTGGGTTTGGATTTTACGACAGACACGTTTGATTCCGAACAAAAGCAACAAGAATTAGAATTGGAACTAGATTTGGATTTTGAAGCTGCCTCTGAAGCGAGCACACACGACATTAGTGCTGAAGTTTTGAGTGACAGTGATGCAGAAACGGATGCTGGCAAATTCTTTGAGCCTGGAATCAGCAGAGAACGTCGTGACTCTGGGGTTGGTTCTTCTTTGACTCGAGCGCCAAGGTAAGGATTTTGCTAATCTTATGGATTAAACAAATCATTCCTAAACTCTTTTCAAATCATGGTGTTTTTAGTGTATGACAATTTTTTTTTCACAGAGCCATAAGTAAAAAAATACTGAATGAAAAAAAGTCAAAGTTCAATATCACTTGTCATTCGATATTCCAATTTCTTCCAATCTATGTCTCAGGTGTCATCACTTTCGCAACGTTTTTATTTATGTTTGATAATTTTTTGAAAATCCCCACTGCACACCAAGGCACCACAGTGCACACTTTGGGAATCAATGAATTAATGAAATGGAAAATTTGAGTATATAAATTAATTTTCTTCTTTCACGACAAGTGATATGATGAAGTAACAATTTTCTTTTTTTTCTTTAACCATTATTAAATTTTTATTTGTATTTCTATCATCATTTTAGTAGCTTGCTAATCAGACTGACAGTCTTTATTTGACTTTTGTCTCATTTTGGGGACTGCAACCATAAAAATTTGCATGAATGCACCCCTGGGTACTGGAAATGTTCATTTAATTTAATTTTTTTTTCCCATCAAAAAAGTGCTTTTTGAGGTCTCTACGATAATTTTGGGCCAACAATACCCAAATCTTGTGGTGCTATTCTTTTTAGATAATTTTAGCTGGTAAATCTTTTTTCTTTTTTTTCTTAGTACATGCATGCAGGCTAAATGATTTGTTTATGTGAGATACATATATAGTTACCTATTTTTTAATTGTATTTCTTTCATCTTCTATATTAATCTTGGTACATTTTTCAGCTTGAAAAAACGTAATCGGATTCGGTGGACGAGTTTCCAGAAATCTCATCGACCCAATTTCCATAGCCATAGCACTCAAATATGTATGTTGTCTGTGGGTCAGTTCCGAAAATTGCAGAGTGTTTGCATGCTGATCATAACGACCATGATGGAGAAGTACTCGCCTGCAAGTCGTTCTGGGTGGAATTGGCTGGTACCAAGGTTCATCAAAAAAGCTAAAGTACCAGATTACAAGGACAAAAAAGTTTTTGGTGTTCCTCTCTTAGAGACTCTGCGGAGAACCGGGCAACCTCTACCTCAGTGCATTCTTTATGCAATGAGGTATTTGCGAAAGACGGCAAAAGATGCAGATGGAATCTTCCGGAAATCTGGAGTCAAATCTCGGATACAGAAATTGCGAGAGCAGATAGAAGCTAATTCTGGTGAGATTCCATTTCTCAAATAATTGCTGTATATTTTGGCAGATGGGGCAACCTTCAGATAAGACTGAACCCCAATTTTGGTCTGAATCTCATGATTTTAGCTCACTGTTTTTGTATCTGACCCTTAAGATGACCCCTTTTTTTTTTCTTTTTTTTTTTTTGTGATGTTTTTTGGATGCTCCAAGTGTTGTTGTATCTGCCAAAATATACAATAATGCCTTTAACAATTGATAGTCTGTGGGATTAACGCATGATCATTGTAGATGACCAAAAAATTCTACAAAGAAACACAAGGACCTATCTTTACTAAATGCATTATGGCCTCCAGTATGTGTATATATTACTTTCTTTTCTAATCTCATGGAAATTCAGATATATATATATGAATTTTTCCACAACTAAAAACCAGTGTATAAAATATACAATGGATTTCATTCTTTTTTTTTTTTTTCTGGGAAATCTTTTTTTCAAATGTGCAAACATCTCTAGTAGTTATAACCATCATTGACTGACCGGCTGACATGCCAAAACTCTCCCACTGCACCTTGTTCTCTACCGCTCCAACATAGGTTTGAAAGTGCTAGGGAGAAGACTTATTTTTGAGTTTCTTCATATTGTTTCAAGGAATTGAACCAGTGCATCTTTGGGCTAATTTTAAAACTTGTTCTAATTCTTGCCATACAGAATAACTTCTGAGTTCATTCATCAGTTTTCTTGTGTTATTAGGTACCATCAACCATAACGTCAACATAGGTTTCTTCAGCTTTCAAATTGGTCTGGCTGGCTATGTATGTATAACGCATA
Organism: Thysanoteuthis rhombus; assembly: GCA_963457665.1. Lineage (NCBI taxonomy): Eukaryota > Metazoa > Mollusca > Cephalopoda > Oegopsida > Thysanoteuthidae > Thysanoteuthis > Thysanoteuthis major. The sequence continues at coordinate 85,414,254 of OY735200.1, read as the reverse complement.
AGAAAGAAGGCTAAAAATTGAAATATTTACTCCTTCTTAAGTCAAGGTGAATTTTTTTTCCAATCCTACCCCTTTAAATGGATTTTTAGCCAGAGGTTCAATTTGCAAAGTAAGTTTATACTAAATTGCTACCTTAGTTTATATCGAGCAACATTCACAATTGTTTTTTCTTTCAATTCAGACTGTTTAGTAATCACTGCCCAACAAAATGCCGGATAAGTAACTTATTCATTGATCATTCATTTCACCAATTTTTTAATTGATCACCTCTAACAGCTCAAAAAGACGTTGATCATGTGACGGTTTCTATTGGGTGACCAACCAGACCAGTTTTGGTGGTATATTTTTCATGGTTTTATTTTTTTAAAATAATTTTCGCAACGGCAGTGATACTTAACTCCTTTGAATGTAGATCTAGCTTTTTTTAAGCATTTATCTCCTACAGGACGCTGACTGACTGACATACCGAAAAGCAAAATTTAACTGAGAGGGGCTATTAAATGTTGGATCTTTCAAACTGGTGCAGCCATGTTCTGACTTGCATGCTTGTCTTCCATATTTTGTTTAATTAAACTTTAATTGTCTTAATTAAACTTTCTGTCTCTCTGTCTTTTCAGAATTGGTCGATTTCAGTGATATGCAAGCCTATGACATTGCAGATTTGTCAAAGCAATACTTTCGTGAACTTCCAGAGTGTTTGCTCACTAACAAATTATCCGAAACATTCATCGATATTTTCACACGTGAGTATATGTCTGCCTAACTTAGGCCTTTTCTCATACACTATCATTGAATCATTTTTGCCAAAGATCACGACTAACCAGACAAGTGGCAGTGGTATTCTTCCGTTTTCACTTGGTTGTTTGTTTGAGTCGGTACTGCTGGATACACTATTCAGCCTAGAAAGTTGTTCTCATCGTGGGTACTTGTGCCCCCGTGGCAAACATTGCTTTGTTTCAATGGGGGTTTTGAGGTGACTTGAGGACCTTACATCTATGATCTTGATTTACAAATGGCTATTTTTTTGTAGTATCTGCTTGGTCTTAATAAAACTTTTTAACAGAATGCTCATAATGACGAACTACCGTTTGTCTCTAAGTAAAACTATGTTGAGTTCTCATTTTTAAACTACAAGAGGCATTGATTTGTAGCTTGGTGCCATGGGGGATATCAGGCTGAAAAAGGTTGAGAAACACTAGTTGAGAACCTAACAAAGGTAATACTCCATTGGACACCTTCTGAGAAAAAAAAATATTTTTTCATTTTTGGGAAAAAATTTTGACAACATTCCAGATGGAACAGTTTACTTTTTTTCTGTTTGTACATGTATGTAGGGGCTGTTTTCCACTTTGTATTATTTACTGCAACTGTATTTTCTTTCTGTTGATTGATTTTTTTTTGTAATTTTAGATGTCCCCGTAGAGTATCGGCTGGAAGCAGTGAATACAACAATCATCTTGATGCCTGATGAAAACCGAGAAGTCCTTCATTCCTTGTTGCTTTTCCTCAGTGACATTTCAGACCTTGCAAATCAACATCAGGTGGGAATGCCCCCTCTCTCTCTCTCTACCCATCTCTTTCTCTCACACCGTATCTCTCTGCGTCTCTCTCACACCGTATCTCTCTGCGTCTCTCTCACACCGTATCTCTCTGCGTCTCTCTCACACCGTATCTCTCTGCGTCTCTCACACCGCATCTCTCTCCGTCTCTTTGCCCATCTCTTTAAAATGACTTACTATAACAACTTAGAAGGATACAGTAGAAACTAGATATTGGGGTACTGCTCAGAAAGGGTAGCCGCCAAAGTTTGTTTTACAGTTCACAAGTGCACTTCAAGTTCCCCAGATTTTTGGATATCACCTTGTGTATGTGTTTAGTAAATGTTCAATTTATTGAATCACCATAGCTCCACAATTGGCCCACCTGATCAACCAGCCAAGTGGGTTACAGATTCTTCTCTCTTTGCTCATGTGTGTGTGTGTGTGTGTCTCCCATGGGTATCATGTTGACATTTTGGGTCTACAACCTTGGAAATAGTGCTTTTTGGGCCTCTATGGTCATTTTATTCCAACAATGCTTATGTTTTATACAATTTCAGAAAGAAGATTTACTTTAAAGATTATTTTGATTTCTCTTTCATTGTTCTCATTTATTAATGAATGTTTGTTCTTTTGTCCATTTTTTTCCCAGATGACTGCCAGTAATTTAGCCGTGTGTTTTGCTCCTTCTCTCTTCAATCTTGTCAATGTGAAAAGCACTGCCAGTCCAAGTCTTCGGAGAAACAAAAAGCAACAAGGAGTTCCTGATTCCAAAGAAATCTTGGAACCAGCTCATGAGTGTCTTGTATTTATGATCAAAAACTCCAAAGCCATTTTCACAGTAAGTACAGTACTTAATTCTGGAAACAAAACAATTAATTCTATGTTACATGACAATCCTTGGCCCCGCGTACATAAACCAGTATACAAAAGCCCCCAAAAGTATTTTTCATTAAAAAGTATGATTAAACAAAATATTTATGAAATTGAAAGCCCGTCTTTTGTTCCCTAAATTTGTTAAGACTTGACAGAAACAAGGATTTTGAACCTAAATGATATGGTGTGCAACTTGATAAAAAAAACATGAGGCAGTCATCAGAAATTAAAACAATAATGAATTGAAAATCCTGTGTTTAATTATGCTTTTTGATTGAAAGATACTTTTTGGAGCCTCTGAATGTGGTACCAAGTACTGCCTTTTTTTTTTTTTTTTTGTACCACTATTTTGTCTTGTTATGAATAAATTTTTACTCTGAAGAAATTAAATGAGCCTTAATGCAAAGAAAAGAAAAACAAGAATACAGAGAATAGAACAAAAAAAAAAAAATTTTCAATGTTCAAAAAGTATTTTATCTTCTTTGTAAATAAATTCATGTGAAAAAGTCCCAGATTAGATAAAATAGATGACCACAAATACATTTTCTTTTCCATTTGCAGGTTCCTCAAGAAACAATATCAAAATGCAGATTCAACTGCAGGGATCTCAATAGTCCTTTGCATATAACTGAATTTGATATGCGCAATGGCACACCACAATCGTTTGTCGAGACCAACATCCACATTCTTCTCAAGGTATAAACACTCCTCAGAATGTCAGATTTTAAAAAATTTTGTCTTCAATTCTATTTTCAAACTTGGATGATTTCCGATTGCATGATTCTTTTGCAACTACCTGTAAAGGACATCAAGAATGGTAGAAATTGGTGGAGAGATATGCTGGAGTGTAATGTATACCTACTTCTCAATTTCCTGATATTTTATGTTCAATGTGCACTAATGGAGACATTACTGTATACCTAGTTACGAAAACCCAGCCTCACTGTATACCTTGTTCCCCTAATCCATTTCCATCAGTTGGACAGCTTGTTATTTAGACTTGACTTGTTATGGAGTCCAATTTGTAAATTCTACGACTTTGCCTGTGAGAATACATAGAAGACCTTCCTCCATCTTTGTATTCTGATCTGTTGAAATAGAAAAGCAGACGGACTTGCTTGCTATATTTTTATTGTTTACCTCTGCCAACAGTGGTAGAGAGATAGGTGTATCACCCTCCTACCGTCTGTCCGTCCATTGTTAAATTTCAGCCTAGTTTTGAGGAAGAGTGGACAATGTGCTACAGAACAATTGATTAAATTCTGGGTTGGATCCTGTAATTTTTTATATTTCAATTGAGAGATGTTTTCTAATTTTTTTCTTCCTATATATTTATACATATTCACACCTGTTTGTCTGTCCACACAATATTTCCAAAAGTGAAAGTTGTTGATGTTTCAGTGTAATTTTGTGGGAGAGTGGGCCATGGGGCTAAGGAAAAATTGATTAAATTGGGGGGGGGGGCAGTCCAAAATATGGAAAATTGAAACACAGTCAGCTCTCCCACATCTTTGCTATGTATTGACTGATTTTCATTCAGTTTTTAGTGCATGGCATTGGCAGAGGTCTTTTTAGTGTTTCCAGTGCAAGAGACAATAGAGGATTAGTTCTGAATGACTCAAATAGGTATTGATTTATTGAAAAGGAGGACAAAATTCCTTATCTGCAGTAATTCACCATTCTGAGATATCCATGGGTTCCCTTTCAGTGACACATGGACACAATTTCATCCTTGTTATTTTAAATGAATATATACTTGCAATCGCTGTCAATAAATGAACAACTGTAGCATCAAAATTTCAAGTTGTGTAAAATAATAATCCCATCAAAGAATAAATATGGTCAGAATAAATTCCATTTATGACATCACTGCTGTTTTCTAGTGGAAAACATTTAAAATAGATTGATTTGATGGCTACAGTTGTACAGTCGGAGAAAATATTTTTCAAATGGTATTCTACTTTGATTCAAGATGTTATATATTTATTTTTATTTCCAGCCGAGTGTTTTATTACTACAAATGTTGATTAAAGCTAAACCAGTCAATATATATGAGGAATGAGTTCCTTTGAAGTATATGAGTTATTCATATGTATGGGAGTGCTTCTTACCGATTTCCTTGGGGATAGGTTAATTGTAATTTCCTCTGCGTAGATCCTCTCAACATCTTGTGATGAATGACAAATGTTGGGGCGTAGTTTCAACTACTAGTGTATAAGAGAGAAGACTTTGGCCGCAAACAATATGAGCTGCGATTGTGCAATTACTGCCTCGTGTTATTCGGCAATACTAATATATGAATGATCTTCTGTTGTAAAACTATCGCCAATGATGTAAAATTTTGCTCTGTGGTTATATACTTCCTAACACATACCTTAAATCATTTGAATGTAAAGAACTAACTACGTAACGGATTCATAAGTAAATAGTACTGAGGGATCAAGGAATTTGTTTTTCATGGAGAAATATTTTTCCCTTTTTTCCATTCGTTAATTTAGGATATATCAGTAGTTTATCTCAGTGTGGCATATTTTTCTACATTTTCATCTAATATTCTAAAAGTATGATTTATCTTAGGTATAATCAAAGTTTTGTCTAAGTGTTTTTTGAAGAAATCAATTTGGTATAAAAAACACACTCTTAATAAACTAATTTTCTAGTGACCTTCTTAGTTATTTCTTTGTGGTGGTGGTGGTGATTGTATTCATGCCTGTAATTAGTCCGCAATGATCTTTATAGAGTGGGAGGATATTGGCCTCGAATTAACCAAATAGTTTTTTAAATGCCCCAAATTGTTTTTAGAATTCATTAGATCTGTTGTTGCTGAGGATGCCTTGCCGACTAATAACTGGTGTATTTTATTTTTTTGGCTTGCGGAAAAAATGACTATTCAAATAATTCAATATTTTTATTTACAAAAAAAAAAATTTTTTTTTTCTTTTTTCTACACTTTGTTTAATGAGAAGATTAATTAATTATTCAAATATATTTTCATGTTTTTTGTGATCTATTAAAAAATTCAACAAAAATTTAGGGGTGTGTTCAATTTTGAATGAGTTTTCCTATGAGGTTACTTAATCAGAAAATCTCATGGATTCTTTTTTCAAGACAACTTCTCCAATTTTCCACTTTTTATCTGTAAAAAAACAAATGCCCTAAAAATGAACTGTGTCCTGTTTTCTTTTTTAATTTGTGTGAGTAATGTTTTGAAAGTCATTGTAAAAGATAAAGGGAATTTTGTTGAACACCAAGTACTTTATTTGACCCAAATCCACTCATTAGATCAAAAGTCATGAAAGTTAAAAGTTGCAATTTTTGCCAAAAAATTAGAAATTGATGTAATGGAAATGATTGTAATTTGTTCCTTGATTAATTCTTCATCAATTGATTTATTTCTCAAACCAAGGGTGGTAGATAATGTAGAGTGCACTTTTTGAGCCAAGTTGATTTCTACAATAAAACATTCAGACAAAACTTTGATTATACCTTGGAATAATTATACATTTACAACATTAATCAAAAACGTAGACGAAGATGATTTTTGCCTGAGTGTGATAGACGAGTCTACATAGACCAATTCATGTATACATTCATGTCTGTCCCAAGGGTATCTCCATACATTATCAATGAATTTCAGCAAGATTTTGTAGAAGGGTGGGCCCTAGGGTAAGGAAGAAGCAATTAAATTTGGGGGCTGATTGAGCAATCATTTTTCAATTGTTGATTATATTCATTAGTTTTTTTTTGGTTTTTCTTTCCTCCGTCCTCTCTAATTTGGAGTTTTATATTTTTGGCTTTGACGGAGATATATGCTTTCTAGTTTCAAGTTGATATCTGCAGTTTCATTGCCAAATGTTTATTGTTTATTTGGTACTTTTCTTCAAAAGCATTTGATCTGACTGGGATGAGAAGAGCTTCAAAAATGAGGTTTGTGGGTCATTGCTGGCAAGCATCTGGACGGTGGGGGGGAGAGGTGACACTGTGGGCCACAAGATTTGTGACATGGAAACTAAGGAGCGGACATTCTTTACGAAAGGCATTTCATTTGATAGCTTTTCTACACAACAACAAAAACATCTATGACTTCTCTTCCACTAAAGTTTTCTAACACTTGTCTGCTAACCCTTTCTTTCACGAGCCTTGATTCTGAAAGGGAAAATGATCCTCAACACAAGTGCATTGACTTTTCAGGTTTTTCTCTTTGGGATTCAATGATTGATATATATATATATATATATATATGTATATATATAAGGATTAATAAACCTTACCACCAAACACTCCACTCCCGAGTCTGCCTCACTCTCTACAGTACACATTATATATATATATATATATAATTAGGGCACATCTGTAAAGGGTTATTGTTATCAAGCTGTTCTCTCTAAAATTTTTACTATTGCTGAAAGTGAGTTCAATCTTTTCTGGTTGCACCATATTTTGTGGCCTTCTACCAAACGAAGCTTAGCAAATAATTCTGGAAATATTTTGCAAGCTATATTTTCGATAAAAATTGTAAATGGCCATCTTGGGGTGGATGGGGGGGGGGCACTTATGGCTTTTTTTAAATACAAAAATTTGGCCCACGTATATTCTATTATGACGTCATAGCAGCTGACAAAATGATGTCACACCTTTTCCTTCATTCCTCTTTCTGTTGAATAATGTCATGCGGATGGTCAGACTGACTGAAAAGTGTCTTATTGAGATGTATTGACACATTCGAAAACTTTGTCAGATGCACTAGTATCTCTAGTATGAAGGAGCATCGCTAGCTAATGAGCTGACAAAACAAAATTTGCCGATTTAGCTTTTTGGAGCTATATTTAGCTACTTCTTGGTGTGTTTAACTCTGAGTGACTAAGATACTGAAGAATATTTTTGATGAAGATGCAATCAAAGGAAGGGGCTTTTAAAGGAGGGAGCTTTGAAAAGAATGGGCTTTTAAAGGAGGGAGCTTCAAAAGAAATGGGTTTTTGTAAGGAATCCATGAGCTTTAACTAGTGCTATGGTCTGACTCAGAGGCTTGAAAACTATGCTAAGTACCAATTGTCTCCTTCAAGAATAAAAATGGGGAATAATTTCGTAATAAATATAGAAAACGCCTAAAAGAAATGAAAGAGAGAAATAATTGCTTCTTATTTTATTTAGTTTCATTGTAGATGAATCAGAACCCCATTATTATTGAAGAATTAGCTGTTTATATAACCTGTAATATCATGGCTAGCATTTATTAAACAAATGTCAACGCTTTCATTCACTCTAATGATTATATACATAGTGAAACAGCGAATTCTACTGCTGGTGGGAGGGACCAGAACTATAATTAGTTGTATTTTAGCACCAGTTGACCAGTATTCAAGGTTTAGGTTTATTGTGACCAAGATGTAGGCGAGGTCACTCTTATCAAAATTACTGGTCACATAACTGTCTCGTATCTCAGAAACTTTTAAAGATAGAAGCATGCAGTTTTCACTATTCAATAACATGTGTTTTGAAGTTTCATTAGAATTTTGGAAACTACCAGACCCAGTCCGTTCGTCATGCTTTTTGAAGCCAAATAACTTGGAAACAAATGAAGATAGAAACATTTGGTTTTCACCATTCGATAGCCCATTATTTCAGGATTTATTATTTATGCATCAAATTTTTAGTTGTTACGGAATTATGGTGTTTTTGTATGTAAGTTTGGTTTTTTTTTTTGTAATCTTGCTTGTACAAAAGTCAAATACAGGAGGGGTTAGCAGGAGTAATTTCAACTGAAAATTTGAAATGTAAAACAAGAAATCTTTATGATAAAAGTTGCTGATTTTATAGAGAGGATATATTTGATGTTTGGCTGTAAATTCATTTTATCTCTTTAATTAATATTTATTTCCTATTATATGAATAATTCTTTTCTTATTCTTTCAAAAAAAACTTGACTGATTTAGATGAAGGTATAATTAACTTCTATAACCATGAACTGCTTCATACCGCTCCTAAGGACAATGGAACTCTCCAATGAATATAATTTTTGAAAAATGGAAGTGAATGAAAATGAATTCACATAAGGATGCAAGGGGCAGTAACTTTGATCAGAAGTTATTCACCGGATTTATCTTAAAAAAATAAATATGAATTCAAGAGTTTATACTCATAAATTTGACTTACTGAACTTGGACATGTGTGTGCTTATATATCTTCAACTCCCAAATTGATATTTTTTTTCGATTGAATCTGATCAAAGTTATTTCCTTTTTTCCCTTGCATTTCTTGGTATTAAAGAAATTGTTTTATTCAATTTACAAAAGACTTCCATTTAAAAAAAAGAAAGATTCTATTTATTGAACAGTTCCACTTTGTCACAGGAATGGTTTCAAGCAGATCATAAATTTGAGAATTAATCCTAAAAAACTTGAATATGAAATTTTCTTCCTTGTTTTTGTATCTATTTATGTTTCTGGTATTTGACCAAATTTTGCTCTGTTTCTTGTGCAGGAAACCCGTGAAAGGCACCGTAACTGGTCAGTGCGCTCACCAGTTAATGGCATTGAAGTTGCCTCAAAGAAAACTGAAGACTTCCATCCTTTGCGCCTATGGATGTGTAATACGGAAATTGAAGCCCCACCAGAAGAAGTTCTGAACCGATTACTCACAGAACGGTAAGGAACTTCATATCATTTGAATACCCTCCATCCCTGTATTTTGTTTTTGTTTTGGAAAACATCAACCGAACTTTCAACCGCCAAATGAAAGATTTCTCCAGTTTCTAAGTGGTTCTGCTTGGATGGCCATGTATGTGTCATGTTTACAGGCTGCTCCAATGAAGCTAGAGGGCTGAAAATTCAAACATTTAATTCTTATTATGTCTACAGAAAATGGTTTATCTTAGGGGAGGGGAAGACCAGAGAAGTAATTTGTTCATTGATCACCCCCTTTTTTAAGATGATGGTCACGCATTGGTTTTTATTGAATGACAGATTGTTTATTTCGACCTACTACACATACATGAATTATATTTTGGTGTGGTAAGATCCTTAAATCATGACTCTGGTTGTCTCCAGTTTTTTTTCCTGTGACACAAACTCAAGTAACCAGAGTATTTGGTCATTAGTAATGCAGGAAAAGAAATCTTACCAAATACACCGATTGGACCAACCCACTCATAGCAACCCACAAGCAACTCCATATTTTATATCAGGGTTACTCTCTGTTGTACTGTTGCTAGCAACTATCCAACACGAACCCAAATACAGATATCTCCCCCCGCCTTTTAAAAAATCTGGTGTACACCATTTTTTTTACATTTACAAAAAGCAAAAATAGCACGCAAAAAAAAAGTCGCTATAGAGGCAGCATGTACCCTCTTCCTCTTTCTCGTACATTGATCTCTGATAACTAACATACCATCATCACCATTTTTGTGGTCTAGGAACACTCAAATTTTCCCCTTACAGATGAACAGTAATTGCTTCTCTACTTAATGCTATTTCGGCTTGCAAAAGGTTATGTACATTTGAATTTAATCTTTTTCTTCTTTCAGATATCTGTGGGATGAAGACCTACACGAGTGCGCTGTGATTGAGAAATTGAGTGAACAGACAGACATTCTACAATACACAAGGAACAGTATGCCCCCACATCCTGCTCGAGATTATTGCTTGCTCAGGTGAGTGTTGAACGTCTTGCGAAATTTTCTTCTCACTTCCTGATAATCACCAAGCCTTCAGGTACAAAGCTAAAACCTGTGAAATGTGGAGGAAGATTATATTACACCCTTGATTCCCTAAGTGGGTTCTACCAACCCTTTAGGGGGCACTGGAGGATGGGGGCTGGTGTAATGCTAGAGGGCTGCAAAGGATACAAATCTTGACCTCATACACATGAAGTTTTGTGTCTGAGGGGAAAAAAAAAAGATGATTCTATAGTAGTCTCATTATATCAGGCCCAGCCTTCACTTTAATTATGTTTATTTTAATTGATAAGTACTTCTAGATACTTATTTACAATTATATTTTCGGTTATAGCTCAATAAGGCTATATTCTATTATTTTTTTTTTTTTTCAATTATCAAAATTCAATTTTCAATTTATCATCTTTCATCAGCTTTGTGTTTTGGGGGTATCTGATGAATTATATGCTCTGATTGGGGGATGGTAGTTCAGATGGTTTAGAGACCACTAGGTTAGACTTATCCTTGGAGTGCGGAAGAATCTTCCTGTCAACAAGATCAGCATATTTTTTTACCTGAGGTTCGATCCAAGACTTCTGGCACCAGCAGGAAATACTTGGGGATGAAATTCATCACCTGACTTTTACAGATTGTTCATGGATTTTCTGAGGAGATTCAGTCAGGTGACGATTTCCATTGATCACCGAAAGCAGATTCTCAATGTGATTTGTCATCTGTTGACTTGGAAAGATAAAATGCCAAGCCCACTGTATATACATTCATTGTAGCATGTGTAGCTCTAATACTAACCCATGTGGTGTGATGCAGTTTTTTTTTCTACACAGAAAATCAAAATCACTACTACAAAAGAGTAGTGAGGATGTGTAATCATTGGATTGAGTGAAATTTCTATCTATTTGTTCAGTAAATCCTACCTGTGATAGCACAGTTTACATACACAACTATGTGTTTTGAATGAATGATGTGAATATATGTGTGCAATGAATTGACATTTATAATCTTTTTAACTTTCAAATTCATGGACTGCTTGTAATTTTTCCTAGTGATAGTGGAACTCTTCTGTGATTGGAATAAAAAATAATGGAATCCTTCTATGATCAAAATTGAAAAATTTGCTACAAGGTCAAAGGGAAGTAACCTTAATCAGTAGTTATTTCCCTTGAAATTTCCGTTTTTTTTTGTTGTGGATTTGAGAGTTAATCTGTGAAAGCTTCTATTATCTTATCTCTGAGAATTTTTTGTTTGTTTTTCAGGTCTTGGAGAACAGATCTTCCAAAGGGAGCATGTGCTCTTTTAACCACATCTGTCAAGCATGATTCAGCGACTATTACCAATATAGAAGGCATCGTGATGGAGTCAAATTATTTGATTGAACCTTGTGGGGCTGGCAAATCACGGGTGACTCATTTGAGCCGAGAAGACATGGGGTAAGATTTTTTTCCTTTTCTGTAAGAGAATATAGAAAATTGAAATCCTTCACTCTTTCTGTTATGTTCACTGTTGTAAATCTCCATAGAGATAATCTCAAGGTTTAAATGCTAGATTCAGTGATGTGTGGAATCTACTTCATCTGAAGATCCATCAGACAGCTAAAAACCCTATTAGTATGTAAGCAAGCCGTGCCCTTATGCTGGCTACGACATCAGCCGGCACCTGCTTAGGCTCTTCGTATCATATTTCTATTTACTCAACACCTTTGCGATATGTGAAATGGACTCGGAGGTGATAAGCACCTTGAGTGGCGTCACTCACTTCACCCAGCTCTATTTTACCCATAGTGAGGCGGAAAGATGGATTCATGCCTTTTCCAAGGACATCAGTGCAAAGTGGACACAGAGAGTCTGAAGTCCATTACCTGTGCTGTTACCTACTTGATTAACCGGCACTTCCTAACACTATCCTGTTGGTCTTCAATAAAAGTGGTGTGAAGTAATGAAGAACTCAAAGCAATGGAGTCCATTGTTTACATGGTGTATGTGTGGCTACATGACATAACAAGCTTCTGTTTTATGAAACACAACATTGTTTCATCCGAAGCTTCTTTTTTATTTTGAATTCCTGCTCTTTAGCTTGAAGGCCTGAGAATATACTGACGCAGAGTGTTGAGATAATGAGAAAAAAATCCTTGTCAAACAAATCTGTAATAATAGAAAGACTTGACTAATAAAAAATGTTTTTCCATTGTTGTGTAGGTGAGATTTATTTCTAAACACTTTATATTGATTTCGCATCTTTTGTACTCGCTTCCTGTTAGTTCTGTGGTCTGATTTCTTTCTCAGCCAATCAAAACTTGCCTCTTGCTTTCTATTAATTCATAGGTTTCGCAATAAGTACTAGACAATCCTGTGACCTGTTGGGTCACCATTAGTGTAGAAAGTTGTGCAATCTGATGAGATCGGAATGAACATAAAGGCCTGATTGCAACTGGATTTTTCTCACTATTGAAAATGAATAAGTAAATAATGGAAACTGCTGTAGCATTTGATAGTTATCTCCTTTAAGGAATGTTTTGTTTGTTTGTTTTTTTATCAGAAAGGGGAGAGCAAATGCAGACACCACAATTATCATCAAGTTGCAAATCACACAGATTCTTTTTGCTATCTTTTAGTTTGCACATTTTTTAAAGATTTCTACAATAGGTGACATTATATCATCCACATTGTTTATTACTTAACAAGTAAAATAGCAAACCTGTTCATTATATTCATGTGATGCTCAACTTTGAGACAATTTTTTAAACTTATATTAGGGGATCGAACATTACTCAGGATATACTTTTGTAATATCAAAAACATTTGACTTTGGTGATTTTGGTCCGAGGCTAGTGAGCAGAAATCAGCAAATACTTTCACTTCATATAAAATGAAGATAAAGTTATCACAAATATTGTTTTACTTATTGTATCCCATTATATAGGTTATTTCATTATCCTAACCCTTTGATAATCTCATTTACTGCATACAGAAATGAAATATATCAATTAATGTCCTTTGTATCTTTCATCTAATCTTTTCAATTTTTTTGATTGCAGGGGCCGTTCGGTGCGATGGTATAATTTGGCCTATGGAGATATCAATGCTAACTTTATGGACCGTTTAAGGACCAGTTTCCAACAGATTGCTTCCGGTCCAGAAACAAAACTATAGGACAGACTTTGTCACTATTCACATCATGTTTTTGTGTCTATATTGTACATAGAAAGGCAACAGGAAAACAAGAATGATTGAGACCCAAGGTAGTAATCCTTGAGCCGGGTCTCTATCTACAGTGCTCAGAAGAAGTAAGCTTGTATCCTTGAAAGAAAAATGGATTTCTTGGCTACTCAAGACGGAAAATCAACAAGAAAACAGGCAATGAAACTTCATGATATTCTGAGGCTGGCAATCGCTATTCATTGCAAACTGCTCGGGTGGTGCGTGTGTGTATATGTGTAAATATACAAGTGTTTGCGTGTTTTTTTGGAGATGAAGAAACTACGTCATGCATTTTCACAGATGTCGCCTTGTGCAATTCATTCTCCCTTCATACTCGGCAGAGTCTATAATCCCGAGGTTTCCATGGAACGAGTGCTATCATCATCACATATTGCAGGAATTTAAGGGATTTGCAATCGTAAACGCAGACGGAATAAGGTTGATGGACTGGTTGGTCTATGACTGCTGCAACACACCAACTTATTATGGTGATCAAAGATATGGTGGAGTTATCTGCCCCTTTTTTCTGTGAAAGAAGGAAGAGACACTTTTTTTTTTTTTCTTCTGGAATGCATAACCGAGGAAACGTTTTCAACAGTCATGTGATAAAAGGATTCACTTTATGTTCATACTTGATATTTGTCGATAGATTGAAAGAAAATATGGTATTTGGGCTGCCTTCATCCTAAATGAAAGGAAATCATCCTTTCAAAAATATGAATTCAGTACACAAAAGAAGAACTTATATTAACAACGACCTGCTACCTATTATCACAAACCAGGGCCGGGCAGAGCTTGCAAATAGACCCAAGCCAGATTGGATGTATAGGCCTTAGTTCAAACTGCTCATCAAGTATTTTTGTAACCATTGCTAAATACATATAATTTATGTATGGGTATATACATGCACATAGGATGTACTTATCAGTGACAGAACCGAGTAAAAGATTCAGAATGATTTATAAATTCTGGAGAAGGCCCTCAATCGGTCCACCTGACCCTCTCCCCCGCCTCTGCCCGGGCCTGACACAGACAACCCTAATTACAAAACGTCATTAGTACGCAGGCATCGTTACTCATAAATTTTGTCTTGCTGATTAGAACCGTGAACATTTTTAACATAATTTTACAAAGACAACTTTTCAATTGGTGACTCTTCCAAGTGTTGGTATGGAGTCAGAATGTTTACCCATGTTTACAAAAAAAAAAAACAAATATATATCTATATCTATATAAGATTTTTACTGTAATAGACACGCCATTTGCACACATGAAAGCAGAATCAAAATTCTCCCTGGTATCTAACAGCAATATACTTATCTAATGTACAGCTGGACTGACCCCCAACCCTGTATTTGTTTTTTTTTCTCAAAATCCCTAACAAATTTTGTAAATTTATTCATCTTTTTTTGCTCCCTTTTATTAAATCCAGGGAAATGTTGTCTCTATGTATACCTGTTTGTTTATTTGTTTGTTTTGTGTCGTAGCCCCCCAACTTCTCATCTCTACTTGGAAACTCTCCGTGCCTTTTATATATATATATATATATATATATATATATATATATATATATATATACCCTATAGGATTTCTATCTAAACAACTACACTTCTTATTTTCCTTCTCTTTTAACTAACAAGGGGCTACAGCATTTTCCATCTGTCACCTCCTCTCCATGTATTTTAAAAAGAGCAGAAAAAGTTGTGAGAAAATTTTTCCTTTTATTTATATATATATATCTATATATATATATATATATATACACAAACATACTTTTAATGATAATCTCCAATGATAACATTTTCTCCAGTCTTTATCTATATCAGATGATCGGTTTCATTACAGCCATTTAAAGCAGCCATTATTACTGTATTTATTTGTGTATAATATGCACTTTTCATTGAATTGTTAAACCTAAAAATTAGGGGATGTGCATCATACACAAGATATTAATCATTTCTCCCTGGTTAAGTGTGTAGTGATTTTCAAGATGGTATCACAGAAATTAAGTTATATCCACTGCCCAAGCCAACTGATGCATAACCAAGTGTTTAAATCACTATAATAACGTTACAATATTCTATGGTAATGATGGTGTATTAAACTTTCATTATACATCACAAATATACATGAAAGATTTGAATTTTATATCCGACAGCAGGATACAAAGGAAAATTCCTTGCGTATTATATACAAGATGTTTTCCTTTCACAGGATTTCTACGCCCGTCATTAGTAGAGCCTATTATTCACAAATAAATATGGTATTAAACTGCCTACATTCAGATAACTTTTCATCAATCATTTTATCCTCACATTTGAAGTCTGGGCCTTTTTATGAAGATATATATAAGTTATCTCTGCAAGATCTTTCATATCAAGACTTGAAAAACAAACGCTATTTGATATTAAGCTCCTTTGATGTTTTGTTCTTTCAACATGAGCAGCAAACCTTGAATCTTTTGAATTTCTTTGAGGAAATTTAGTCGTTAATTTTATGTTTTGTCTTGCTTTTGTTCCTCAGAACAAAGCAAACTTTGTGGTATACGTCTTATCAGAATGCATTCAGTAAAAATTGTGGGAAATTTTCACAATTTAATACTTAGAAGTTTGTAAAGAGTCTCTTTTTTTCTCTTTTCTTACCTCATACGTAAACAGTCACTCAAAAATATAAGGGCAAATAATCAAGGATGTATTAAACCATTTTTTTTTTTTTTATGTAAAGAGACCAGAGAAAAAAAAAAGTGTATATATTTCTTGTACAGATCTGTCACTTTCTGATGTTTCTGCTTTTTTTTTTCTTTTTAATTTAAAATGAAAACTTTTTCTATTCTGAGGGCAGGACTAAGATATGATATTCAATGATATAATTACTGATATCCACCATTCTTTTTGACTAACAAAAGTAATAGAACATTCAGTATTACAATGGAAATATATACTTTTAATATTTAACTATTGAAAAAACATTTTCGACACTAATCGATTATTCCTCATTTTAATCATGATGGCGGGGTAGGGGGCTGTATTGACAACAAAAGAAATCAATTCTGTACCCAAGAAGTCGAGAATCTTGGAATGTGTTGAGAAAGGGGATCAGGAAATGGAACTTTCTTGAGATATTGTGCAATATTGGATTTGCTTTTCTTATCTCAGGGACCGAAGGGAAATTGTGTTTTTAAAAGATTGTATCTGTACATACCTGCTTGTATGTTTTTTGGTATTTTTAAAGTCTTTTTTTATTGTCACTCTAACATGGAAGTAGAAAGAAGTTCATTTGATTGTTACAATTGTACGCAACAGAGTAACAATGAAATTAATATTACGAAGGAGAAAGAAAACTCACTTCCGGCAATGAAATGATTGAATTGACTCTAAATTCATGAACTGCTCAAAACAGTGGAAGTCTTCAATGAATAGAATTGAAAAAATTGGAACTATTTTGTGAATAGAGTATAAAAATATTTTAAAAGTACCTAATGATCTATAGGAAGTAACATTATTCAGAAGTTATCTTTTTTTTATAATGAACTTCAATTTAAAAAAAAATAAGAATTGAAGTTAATGTTTAACAATGAAAATTTGGATGTACCTGTCAATTCCGAATGTTTTTGAAACTTGAAGGGGGTGGGGTATCTGCTGAGATAAGAAGATTTAAGATGATTAAAAATCATGGCTGGGATCTTCTTTATTCTCTTGAGTAATCAAAATGTAAAGATCCAGGGATTCAAATGGGAATTTCTGGAATATTTATACATACACACATATATATATATATACATTTTTTTTTCCATTTATGTACAGAACTATCCATTAATTGTCACCTTAAAATGGGACCAGATGTCTGTTGTTTATGTATTCTAAATATATAATGAACAGTGTGACATTTTTCTGTTTTTTTTTCCTCTGCCTGTATCTTCTGCAAGAGCACGTATAAATTACACTTTGATCCTAGACAGAGTACACAGATACTTTGAACCTGGACTGAAGTGCCAATCCATAAGTGAATGATCCCGTCTTTTCTGACTGGTAGTGTTTGTACATATATTATTATTTTTTTTTGTAGCTATTTTATGATTTAACTTGTAAATTCATGAACCATTTCATACCACTCCTAAACATTGTGGAACTCTCCTGTGAATAGAATTTATAAAAGAAACTCTAAGTGCTCAAAAGTACAAAGGAATTAATTTTGATCAGAAGCTATTCCCTTTGATTTATTCTTTTAAAAAATATGACTTTCAGAGATTTGAATTTGAAATTTTTCTATTTCTTTCTGCCTCTTGTCACACATCTCCGGTGTTATGTCTGGTCTCCAAATATCACATTGGCAGACCAACTGCCAAAATCTAATTCTCATCCCCAATTACACCTTGGCAATAATGGGAAAAAGAGTTAATTTTAATGAGTAGAACTTTTCTCTGCTTGAAAATGTCACCTCAGTTATTAGTCAGGCCAACTTGCTTGCTGTATCAAAGAAGAGAGTTTGTCTCCCCATTTTATGACGTTATTGACTCGACAAGCACGAATCTAAGAGGAAAGAAAAAGTCTATTTGGCCATTTTTTTTTTTTTTTTTTTTTTAAATAATCGATATAATTAGAAATGTATTCAACCATAGCAAAATGCTGCCATCTCTTTCAAACTCGTTCTATAATACATTCATTCTCTCTCTCAAAATAAATGGGCTGTTGGTTTTTTTTTTGTTCATAAACACTTTCTCATTGTTCTTTACTTTGTTCAATATTTAAGTTTGCTGCAACCATTATCAGGATTTGACAATTTCACTTCCTTCGCATCAAAGTTGATTTGAACAAAGGAGGATTGACTGGAAACAACAATCAGAAATGTTTGACCGTCACTGAAATGCCAACATTCCACCTTACTCTGTTTGCTTTGACAGTGTCCAATCAATTTGCAAAACAACACACATGGTATATAAGATAATCTGCTGTCTTCACATCGGATTTAAGATGAATGGATATTATTACCAAAAACTCAAGTTCAGTTTTGCTTGATTTGGTTTGACAAAAAGCTTTTTTTTGCTACTAGCTGGACACCCACCCTCCTGGGCAGATTTCCATTTAGTTCCTGTGGAAGGCCATATCCATACATTTGATATCTAGCTATTGCAAATTTTGCCAGCTTGTTAGTATCAGCAGTAGCTGAGCCTATGAATAAGCACATTATATCTGAAAGTAGGACATTCTCACTATGTAAAATATATATTGAATGATGGCCTGTTTAGTTTTCCGTATTTTAAAATCATGATCGATTTTTTTTGCTTCTAGATTCATGGAACTTTTTGGGAATAAAGATCAAAACCTACCCCAGTGAAGTATCTGTTTTCCAGGGGTAAAATGCAATTTTCTGAGTGAAAAGTTACCAAAGCCCTTTAAGGCAAATATTTATTGCTATGACTTGATCAAAAAAAGATTGTAATGAGTGAATTCTTGAAAAAGACCAACTGCCAATGAGAACATTTTTTTTTTTTTTTTCCTAGAGTGTCCAGATTTTGTAACTTAGAAAGCCTTTCACTTGTGTCCGTTAATTTTTGGCTTTAAAAAAAAGGAAAGATTCAAATACTATCATTAGGCAATCAGTCGCATGCAGTGGCAAGACAAATTCTTTTTGTTGTCTGAAAAAGTTGCCTATTGAGTACTAAAAGTTGAAAACATGAAAGCGGG
Organism: Thysanoteuthis rhombus; assembly: GCA_963457665.1. Lineage (NCBI taxonomy): Eukaryota > Metazoa > Mollusca > Cephalopoda > Oegopsida > Thysanoteuthidae > Thysanoteuthis > Thysanoteuthis major. The sequence goes on along the minus strand of OY735200.1, from coordinate 85,395,287 downwards.
CAGTGTCTTCAAATTTCAGCTGAAATAGCATGAATCCTTTTCCTTATATTCTATTCTAGCAATAGATGATTGAACTTCCATAATTAGCTCATTCACTCCCACTTTATCATAGTTCTGAATAATTGAAAAAAAAAAAAAAAATTCTCTCATAGTTTATCAGTCTCTTGTACTCATTCACCAGGAATTATTGTTGAGACTGTTGAGCTTTATTTGATCATAATCAATTTTTGAACAAAGGGGCAATTATGGAATTTGGGTGTGAATTGCAAACATCATTCTCTCGCTCAAAATGGAGGCTTGTTATGGCTTAACTAATTAATTCCTAATTACCCAATTCTATTAGTCATTATGGAATCTATGGTAAAATTAGTAAGTCATTATAATAAGGAGAATTAATCAATGCATGAAAGTGAGAGATTTGGCTGAAGGCCAAGAATTTAATTATACCTATATGAAACCATAGGAGTTGTGGTTCTTTTTGCCACATAATTTATAATTGAATTAGTTTTTTCATTGTTAGGGAGGATGTCAATTTTCTTGGATCTACCAGGGTGGGGTATGGAGTGAAAACTGTTAAGAACCTCTGATATACATATGAGAAAAGAAATGTCTTGTTAGCAATTTATACAATGGCCATTTGAATCCTTTATATTTTTTTCTTTAAGAAAAGTTCTCTATATCATAAAGAAATGGATACATAATCTGACAGGATAATTTCAAATGAGTTGTTTTTTAAATTCTGAACTGACATCACATTTTTACACTTTGAATAAACTACTTGGCGTAGATGCTAGAAATAGAATAAATTGAAGAATTGGACTGCTGCAGGAATCAAACCGATGTCCAACAGGAAGTCGTTTAAACACAAGGCGGCTCTTACCAGTAAGAAGCAGGTTTGGTTCCTGCAGCAGCTTATGTCTTTAATTATTCATTCATTCTATTTGTGCTGTCTTGGCCAATTGGCATATTCACCATGTAAAAATGGGATGTCATTTAAAATAATTGGACAAAAAACCAAAAACGCATTTATAATTTTTTCCTCTCTACATATTAGTCATTCGTCACAAAATACATGATTACTGGTACAGCAATGGGTGGCATAACTGTTATATTCAAATTTCTTTTAATGATATAAATTTCATAACACTAAACTCAGTTTTCTTCTACTCTTTTTACTACATGAGAGAGAGACAGATAATTGAAATCCTAAAAAGTTATTTTTATAAATAAAGAAAATCATTATTACAATCCAATCTTGTTTCTCTTTATTTTGTATTCATGTTGGTGATTTTGTTCCTATTGCAATATATTCAACAGTGTGGCTTGACTTCCTAAAGGTACACATCAATGTTAGATGTCGTCCAATGAACAAAAGGTGTGATCAGGTCCCGTGATTTATGTATATGTATAATTGAGTGGTTTTGATGAGGAGTGCATATAAAATAATGCAAATGTAACTTTGAGAAATCATTAACATTGAAATTTTTGTTTGAATTATCCAATGCCTATCTTTGATGTTAATATGTTTTGGTCAGTTCATTCTAAGGCCTTCTATAGATGTAATATCCGTAATGAAAGAGAGTCTCTTTTATCAATCTCTTTCTCCAGTGGTGAAAAGCAAACAAAATGGTTTCATCAATTGAAGTTAGTTTTGCACTACCGGAGAAAGAAACCGAGAGAAAAAAATGCTCTTTCCTCACAGATAATTCATATCATACCCGAAAAAGGACAAAGAATGAATTAGCCAAAATGATGTGTTAACAAATTACGTCCTAATGTCTTTTCAAAATAACTTATGCTAAACACAGGTTCTCATTAGCTTTTATAATACAACCAACAGCAGGTTATGTTATGACCCAGAAAAAGCCTTATTTTAGCCTAAAAATATTTCTCTAATATTTTTTCAATATTTATTTTATTGGTGCTTTCCCACGTAATTAGGTGGGGTGGGGATGCAAAACGGTTAGGTCAGTAGAAAAATCACGAATAGATAACAATGTATTACATGAAATTGGTTTATTTTATAATTATCTGTTGAGACTAGTAACTCAGAAGGTTAATTGGAAGAAAGAATCTAGATTATATTATTCTTACTAAAATCAAAGTCCATCAGACAAAAATATAGTGTCCATGTTTATGAAAATTTGCTAGATACAAAATAATTTTCTATTTGATTTTTTTTTTTTCTTTACCTGATAGTTAAGATCCATCTTGATCCAAACTGGGAAGTGCATGAATTCCAGCAGTCTTCTTGATTGGACCTCTGCGGGGATCCAAAACTCTGTAGTTTTCTCGAATGTTCCTAAAATAGAATAGTCATATCATTATTTATATTCCTTTAATTCACTTGATTGTGTCTACAATGTGTGTGTGTGTGTGTTTGTACCTCATTCACACTGTTAATAATGCATAGATAAATGACTTTTCGCAATGGTCAGTGTCCAAGGATATGTTTAGCAACTTCATTTTGCTGACTGATTTGCTCTTGCAACGAGTTTGATCCACACTTTGTGCTCCACTAATTCTTAATTTAGTTATTTTATTGAATCATAGAAAGATCAATGTAATATTGCATGGTTTGCATTAGGCACTATGCGTGGATAATGGAGTCTGCTCCGGCAATTTCCTATCAAATGTCTATTTCATATGGTAGTCAAGTGGAATATCTTTTTCATATTGCATTTCACTTCTTGATTAACCCAGGTTCTATTAAGTGAAATTTATATCTGATGAAGGAAAAAACTTCATTCAAATGAAAATAGAAAGTTAAATTGAGTTGAGGTTTATCAATTTCTCTTGATTCATTTCTCCAGAGATATTTTAGTACTTTTAAGGATTTGGTCTGAACTTTTGTTACATTGCTAAAAACTCAGTTATTGTTTGAGGGCTGGCACTAAAATATTAGTCTGATTGGTAAGGGGCAGAAATCATGAGGTTTAGGATGTCACATAATTTCAGTTGATTACAATAGGTCACCCACATCTCCGGTTAAAAGTAGGAAAATGAAACTGGCCAACCAAGGTGAAACTCTGGCTGTGACAGTTGGTATTTACTTTGCAGTAACACCCTTGAGAAGGGCATGAATCCATCTCTTCACCTCGTTCCCTCAAGCTATGGGTAAAAGCAGGTTGGGTTGCCATTTCAGCATTGTGAGAGATGGATAACAGACAGAATAGGGAGTTTGTTTCTGAAATGTAAAGTTAATGGAGCTCTGGTGGATGCAGGACCTAGCAAGTGGGAAGTGGATCATGACAAATTGGTCAAGTAAAATGAAGGAAAATAAAACATGGATGAAATAACACTATTGCAGACTTTACGTTGAGTGCAAGTGGAAGATTGAAAATAAAAAAAATACTTGCCATCACAGTCAATAATTGAACAATTGTAGTGTCAAAATTTGAGTGTTTGTTAAAGAGATTTCCATCGAACAATAAATATGGTCAAATTAAATTCTATTTATGACATCTAAAATAGAGTAAAAACTCTGGATAATCCAGATGTTAATGTATATAAGAACAGGGCCCTGAGAAGTTTAAAGAAGCCTTTTTATAAGGGGTATAGTGGAGTACTGATGCCAATTTTCAAGTCTAGATAAAACGGTGTGGCCAGGAGCACTGGAATACAAACAAACACAAACACATGCACTTATAAAAAAAGGATAGAACCCTTCACCATCTTTGATCTAGTTCAACAAAAATAGTTGTGAAGAGAAAAAAATCTCTTTCTATGATCTGAAAACAAAATTTAAAAAATTTAGATTATTTTGTTTCTGATGTAACTCCTCGAATATCATCAGAAATGTGTTTGAATCCGGTAAGTTTTCTTTACTTCACTTGTGCCATTTCAGAGAAAGGATTCTACTTATTGTTCAAATGGCATGAACCCACCACTCCCTGCACTGTTAACTTTTTCTCTGAAATGGTGTGAGCATTTTGGACAAATCGCTCTCCCATACATACTTTACCTTCCCAGCCAATAGGAGCAAAAAGCTGTCACACTCATTACCAACCTTGACTTAAATCAGTCATTATCAATATGATCTCAATCAATGCAAATATCAAAGATTTTAAACATAATGTACTTATCTTATCTGCTGAAATATACATTGACACTTGAAATATCAACCCCCACCCTCAAAAAGGGTCAGTCCTACCGGTCAGATACTAAACAGTGTGCTAAAAATCAAGGACTTAAGACTGAAATTGGGGTGTTGATTTATCTGCAGAAATATATGGTACTTGGAGAAAATTAACAGCACTGAAAAAAAATCTAGCCTTGATTGCTGAGTCAAAATGATAGAAATTAAATAAGTTCCCTCCCCCAATCGTGTTATCTCTTACCCGTCAACATCTCTCTGGGGTTTCGGACTGTAGAGTTGGTCAGGTTGTTCTTCTGTCCGTGCAGAAACATTTGCAATCTGGTTGGAACGTTGCCTCATTTTCATGTCTTCTTGGCTACTTTTGGTCACGTTTATCTCCAGCATACAGTGTTTCCGCTCATCATTAGCCTTGTGATACGCCTGAAATGATACATCACATTTTCTAGTTAGTGCTATCACAGAATTATTGGAATCGGGGTTTTTTCAATCAGGGGTTGTTTTTTTTCAAAAGAGGACTTGAGGAAATCCGATCATTATATTGGACTTACTTTGGTTGCCATCAAGCTTGAGGTCAATTCAAATTCCATTCATAGAATCTATATTACGAATATTTGCGACTAAATGAATAAGGGAAACTATAATTAGCATCTAATTGACTTGGAGTTACTTCCCTTGGAAAATTGGATTATTATTATTATTATTATCATTATTATTATATAGGTTATCTGAGAGAGCATGGACACACAAAGAAAGTTTGTGTGTATACTTGAGTTCAGTTTCCTATGATAAGAAATGAATGAGTTTTGATTTAACCATTTCAAGCAATTTTGATAATGAAAATAACATCAATCATTTCTTAGTTTACGATTGTTTTGACATGGTATCATGTAAAAATAAGATATACTTACCATCACAGTCAATCATTGATAACCTTGCGTCAAAATTTGAAGTCATGCAAAACAAATTCCATGGATATATAAATATGGTCAGAATAAATTCTATCAATGACATCAATGAAAACATGTAAAATGGAATGAAGAAAGATCTGGATTCTCCATAGTCAAGCTGCTATTAATAAATCCATCAAAATGAGGCCCTAAGAAAGGTTGAAGAATCTTTTTTCCAAAATGTAAAAAAAAAGTATTGATGCCAATTTTCAAGTCTGTAGACAATATGATCAAGCCAGGAGTGCTAGAACATGCAAACACATGTACATATGGAAAGAGATAGAACCCTTAGCCATCTTTGGTGGCTATAGTTATTCTTCTCCTGTTTCATTTAATGGAACAGCATAAATGAAATATATTTGTTAGATATGGCCTTTTTATATAAGTGGATAATAGACATTTGCAATGTAGTCGGTTTGGAAGATTGTCTTCTGTTGTCCGCAAAATGATTCTTTTAATACTTTGGTTTCATTTTTATGACTTTTTCTATTTTTCTTTAAATTCAGCATTTTTATTACGTCATTTGAACGCAAATGAAATTCCATTTTACCTCATCAGTTGTATCTCTGTGTGATTGAAGACATCTGCACATTGCTACATATTGTGTGTGTACATGCCGATACTGTTAGATTAGCTATGAGAGGTAGTCTATGCTAACATCATCTTGAAACAATTCTGAGTTTATATTTGCCCAAGTATTCAGTGTGCACTGGAAGAAAAAATTTGTATAGCAAAAGATTTTTGCATATACTGACTACTTAAGATTAGAGGGAACATTGGTAATGGGCAAGATGTTCTCAGAAGCCATTCTTTATGAGTTTTATCCCCACAGTTGGTCCAATAAACGTTGGTAGATTCCCAGAATGGGTGCGTAAAATGGAGATGATTCCTATTAGTCTTTAAATGGATAGTTAGCCCCTTAAAAAAAACCCCAGATTATTGCTTTGAATAAATTTAGTAGTTTTTATTTGTGTGTTGCTTTTATATTGAATGGGTGAGTGTGTAAAAGGTTAATGGTTTGTTTGAAAATAAAGTTTCTATTTTTTTGAAACTTCTGCACCATTTTTTAAAAGAGGGATGATCATTAGTTTATTGAAAGGCTTACAAGAGTTATCTCCATTTTCCTCTAGCCAAACTCTTCTTCTCATCTTTGAAGTAGACAATATTTTGGCCGATTCATTCTACGGTTTTCATCAGGTGTAAAATATGTCTGTCCTTTGTATGGATATTACATTTTATACCCAAAGATGGCCATTGAATGAATCAGCTAAATTGTTACATCTACATTGAAGATGGGAAGAAAAGTCTTGATCAAATTCAGAAAAATTCATTGGAATATTCAGAAAACAAACAATGAAAATAAAAAATAAATCTATGAAAAGCAATGCAAGAAGTTAAGAGATGACAAAGGAAGAAAATATCTGAATGAATTTGTCTAGCTCTGAAATTTTATCCTCCAAAAATACTCGACTGCTTTTATGACCATGTATCAGCAAAAGCAGGAACTGTGACAGTTGTAAAATATGCCATTTTCCTTTTTCTAATGGACAACTTTGTTGGTTCACACAGTCACTATGGAGTACATACTGCCATAGACACTGGAAGAGTTAAGATAGTCCTAACAAATGTTGGTATGTTAATGACACTTCTCAAACTTAGAGACAATCTTGTCATTGTGTTAGCAAGTTGGTTGAAAGTATTTCAGTATGTAAAAAGTCATCAGATAAAGATCAAAAACATTTGATAGTTTCACGAAGGTGTGGACACCAAATCAGATCTTGTTGCTGAGGATTGAGTTCTTGTTTATCATCTATCATGTTTCCCTAAGACAAATTTTTCCTTTTGTTTATGATACAAGTATTCAAGGAATCCATATTCACTCTGGGTGAATAGTTTTGTTGGCATTCTTTCGTTTTGTCCAACCATAACTTTTAACCATGGTTGAAATCAACTATGGATGCAGACTGTGAAGCTTTTTTGGCACAATGTGGAGAAGATGGCTTCCAATTGAACTACAAAGTATCACACTCTCATTAAAAATTGTGCACAAATTAGAAGAAATTAGAGAATTAAAGAAAGAAAAAAGAAATTTGGATTAGACACTTTCATCTGCAGTGACCACGATGATATTAGATACTAATATATTGATAAATAAATAAATGATTGATAATACGAAAATAGTATGAATTAAAAAACTAGTAATATAAATTAATAATCCACCCCTCAGTTATTCCTTTATACACACACACACACACTCTCCCTCTCTCTCTCTCCATTAATACTAGAAATTCGCCTCTCAATGTTTTAACAAAGGAATTTTCAAGAGTAAGCCAATCACCTTCAAAAGGAACTAGAAGTAAATCATTATATCTATACAGTGGTACTTAGTTTGGCACAAGGCCAAGAAAAATCAAACCTAGAAAATCAATCTCACTACACAAGTGAACTTAGTCCATGAAACGAACTTGCGATCCACTGGGCTGTAGTAGACACCAAGGAACAAGCCATTATAAACTGAACAAAATCCTCTTGATCAATTTTTTAAAATGGAAGCAACTGGTATATATTTTTTTTCATCCCATGTATTCCAGCCTTGTTTAAATGATTAATAACCATTTCTTTTTTTCTGACTGCCAAGTTACATCAAGGATGCCTGACTGGTTCTCGAAATATTCAAAATACACTTGCTCCCTAACTTTCAACCAGGTTCTGTTCCAACTGGCAGGTTGTATCTGGAAATGGTCTTAAGTCAAACAAATATTATTTATCATTTATATCATAATTAATTACCTCTCTTTCATTTTCATGTAACTGGCTTCTTTGGCAAATTGCCTGAAGTTTTTATTGATACATGTATACACACATTTGATCCCTCACTCTTATACACTTATACGACAAAATGTAATATTCATGGTATTTACATGAGTGTGTATATTTTTTCAAAGTACAAGTGTAATTTTTATACACTCTTGCACTTTTACTCATGTTCAAGCAGGCAAATTTTTATAGTTACTTATAATTAGTTAAATTTAGAAGTGTGGCTTTTATATTCCCATTATTTTTTATATTTGCATTTTTCTATCGTATGTACAAATGGTCACAAGTTAGGAAGGTATTAAGTTGGGGAGCAGGTGTAGCTGAATACTTTCTGGACAGACCTTGAGTGTTTACTGGTGTTTGGCTCTCTTGACACAAGGCTAATTGTGAGATTTGTGAAGTAGTTGACTGATTATAATGTTCTTTCTGAAGTGTTCCTATTTATAGGATTGTTCTGAACAAAGATGATACTTTTACAGTCTATCAAGTACTTGTAAAATTCGTTATATCAACAGAATTTATATTTAATTTTCCTAATAATCCAGGTCTTAAAATACATTATCAAGCAATAAGTATAATTGTGTATTGTTTTGTGAGGTTCAAGTACCATGCATAACACGTTTAATGTGAATTATTATTTATTTGGAGAAGAAGACAAAGACAACAATGACTACATAAGAAGTACGAGTCGTCTAGATTTCATAAATGAAACAATTGTTCATTTTTCACCGACTTATCTTTTCATCATATTGTCACTTTTTATTACAACGCTCCGGTCATTTTACATTCCACAACCGAAACATTGTGATAAAAAGTAACAATAATAAGATGAAAGATAAGCGAGTTGAAAATGAATTACGAAAATGCTTCATCTAAGGAATCCAGACAATGTAAAGACTATTTCTAGATTGTAAACAAACAATATGGTGTAGCGATTTGGGTGACAATGGAATTAGCTATATGACAAGATTTAACTGTTTAATTGATTTTCATGGCCAAATTGGTCCATGGCAGATGGGCTTATTCTTTATTACCAATCCATACAGCTCACTTAATATATAATGGTAAGACAACTTGAATGAGCTAAAGCAACAGCAGTAAGATAAACTAGTTGAAAATTGATGATACAAATATAGCTAGACCCACGGAAATTCTATGGGTGTAGACATCTAGGTTTTACTCTCAGTTGTATATTTCTGCTGTTAAAATATATAATTCTATTCAATGAATTTATTACCCATGATCTATATATCTATAATAACTATTACAACATACAAAAGAAAATGAAAGTAATACATCTGAAATAGAATGAAATAACAGAAACATCTAGATTCTGGAGAATCTAGATGTTATTAATAATCATGCTTGAATAAGGCCCCCCCCCCCGCCCAAGGCTTTCAAAAAAAAAGCCCAAACAAAACAATATCTTTAGAAGGGGTCTAGAGAAGTACTGATGCATAATTTCAAGTCTGTAGACAAAACGGTTGAGCCAGGAGTGCTGGAACTCACAAACACATTAACAATCACATGAACTCACATACATAAAAAAAAGGATAGAACCTTTTGCCATCTTTGATGGCTATGGTTGTTCAATTTTATTACCGTAAGATACTAAGCTTCTTTACCCACTACTTGAGTGGTTAATCACTGAAAAAGGAAAGGTGCAATAAAACTAAAGATGTTAAAAAAATTTTAAAAATCAACAATTTTTTTTTGTGTGAGAAGACGCCCGAGGATGAAAAGAAAAAAAATCAGAAAGCATTACCGTTTTAATTAGAAACAAGCAGAATAATATATGTATATCTACTGTTATCTATTCAAAAAAAACTATTGGGGGTAGGAATTTTGAAAGCAAAAAAAAAAAAATTCTTTCCGAAACATTGTAAGGAATAAATGTTTAAATTTTCAGCCTTCTAGCCTCATCGGTGCGGCCTGTGTTGGCTATTCCTAAATGGATAGCCAGCCAGCCAGCCAGCCAGCCAGCCAGACCCAGTTAAAAACTGAGAGAAACCTATATTGACAGTTTTGGATAAACAGCTAAAAGAACAATTTCAAGGAAGGACCCACCCCTATGATATATTGGAGGAAGTAAGGATTAGAGGACGTTTTAAATTTCATCTGAAAGAAGCTAAAATTTCTGGTATGAGTTTGAATCAAAGCTTTGACGTCAAAACAGACCACAATCGATGCTAAAATCTCAAAGCTAACCAGTGCAATGATACAAGTCATGGGGACTTTGAAAGTACTAAGGACATTCTTTGTTGTTTGCAAACATTAACTCAAAGTAAATGTCCCTCCTACATATTGTTAACTACAAAGATATGATCCCCAAGCGTACTATCAGATACCCTTAAACACTGCTGCTCAGTAGTTACAGCATATCATGTTTTTATTTCAGATTTGTCCAAGTATCTCTATAAGACACTTTTTACTTGATCTGTCTATCAGTCCTTAATATGTTGAATAACAATTTTCTGTCATATGATGGATTGATATGAAACTTGGTTTAGACCTTTGGGTGAACTGTCCTCCTCCTCCTCCTCCTCCAGCTACCATGAATACTACTACAACAAGTAATGCTACTACTACAACTACTCTGTTTATAATCCTTCTGAAATCGGAAATCATTTTTCATTTGTATATATACTTCTCTCTTCTTCTCATTCAGTGGCAAAAGATTTGCGACTTTTTTGACTGTTTCAAGTTAGATTGACTTGCAACATAGAATAGACCATCAATCAGTCAAGTGCACTATTCTTCTCTTCCTCGGTTGCTGAGGAAAGTCAAAGGTCAAGAACGCAAGACTAAAATTCTCAATTACTTATATTCTTATTCTCTGTTAATATTTTCTTATACAGAGACAAAAGTCACTAATTGTTATAGTAATACCCAACAATCAGTGATTAAGAAGTCTCTCACTAAAATCTTTGTCACTAATTGTAGGTTGCTAATGATTGAGGCAACCACATGGACTTGAGGAGGGTGAACGCATCATTGAACTTATGGTTCTTGTTCTTCTCCAGCCCATCTGGATCATATGTTTTTATTTTATTCCTTATAATGCTGATGCTTGCTTTTATTTTCAACTGATTCTTTTCTTACGCTCCTAACCCCCATTTTCCAGATCTGTAAAAGCATAAGTCTCTTCATTTTTCAACTCAAAAAACCGCATGTGACTTATCAACCAAACCTTGCTTTAACATGTGTACTTGTCACATAAACAACACAGTGTAATGATATGCATGTTATATCGCTCATATCTATCCAAACTTCTTGCCTACAGTTTGTCAGTAAAAATACTGTTCTACTTGGGGGTCACCAGTTTGAGAAATGAGTTCAGTTGAGTTTAAAGGGCTGTTTCACTGGGAAATGTAAAAAGTGAGGAAAGATAGAGACTGAAGTTATTAAATAACAATGAATTCACTATAAGAAGAAACATTAATGAATCACTGCAGCCCTTGCATGTACTTGAATCAGAACTAGATATCTAAGAAATTATCTAAAAAAACTAGATTTTTCATCTAAAATTATCTTTAAAAAAATATCAGCACAACATATGGGCTTTGTTGTTGCTATATGATCATAGACATCCCAAAAAGCGCTTTAATAAAAAAAAAAGCAGAAAAATGTATTTAGATGGTGCCCGGTGGTGTGCTCATGCAAATTTTCATTGTTGTAGCCCCCAACAATGTGACTAGGAGCACCCGGAGACATATACAGACACACAGACGAGCAAAGAGAGAAAAATCAGTAGAGATTTTGTGAGAAGAAAGATACAATACAAGATCAAGTAATTAATTTTGCTCTAAATCCCAGGATACGTACATACTAACTTCAGATCACACCGTAATCAAAATCCAATTTGATTTAATTGAAACAAGGATAAAATGTAAAATTCAGACCCTTTTTACAATATGAAAGAATATTGTGAAGAAATAACGTTTCAATCCATTTTGATTTTAATTAAATTTTGATTAAGGTGTAGTCCAAAAATTTGCGCTTTTGACTTGAATCAAATTTGGGATCCAGATTCTACATTTGATCTGAAAAAAAAAAAAAAAAAAGAAGTGTGTATTCTATATTCCTAATGCATTTTTTTTTAAAACAAAATGGAGGACATTCAGTTCGGAACCTGATCTGTTTTCCTATTTGACATTTAGTTTTTTCGAAAGGCCTTCGAAAGGTGAAGGATATGTGAGGTTGTTTAAGTGTATCACTTACACAGCTAAAAACAGATGTCTTTCTATTGAACTGAGAATTTTGCAGTTTTCTGCACCTTAAAAATTCCCAACACACCAAAAACAAATTTGTCAGTATTTGTACATAAAAATACCCTAAAGAAGTGTGTAGATCAAACTTCAAGTGCATCTTTGACATAGTCAAAAAGGAAATATTTATTCACTAATTTATGTAAAATTCAGATTTGAATGGAAACTTGAGTCTTGGATTTTTACACCAAAAGATTTGATTGCACTTTAACAAAAGTAGAATTTTATGCTTAAATTCTTGTTTTCATTTGTTTAATCCTGGAGACCAATGATTCTCAAAGTGGGTGTTATCATCCCCTTGGGGGCATTTGAAGACAAGTGATGGTAAAGAGGTAAAGGGCAAATACGAATTGATACTTTGTATAAAGTAGTATGTCTTGAGATATATGCTTAAATATATAAATCTATCAGGTGGGAGAAAAAAAATCATAAAAATTTAATTTTCAATTTATATTTTTTGACTGACTAGAGTTGATTGGTGTGGGGAAAAGTGAAGATGAAATATATGCTTTAAAAGTTTTGGGAAACACTGCTGGAGACTACTTGTGGAGCATAGGGCCAACAGCAAGTCAGTTTTATGAAGTGGACTTACTAGTCTCCCTTGATAGAAATAACAACATTTGAAATCCTGTCTTTTACCCCAGCTAGAACACTGATCACTGAGCTTATACAGCTATCTTAGCCATCATCAAGAAAGCCCTTGACAAGATGTATATATAGCTTTGGTTCAAGCTAGTGTTGTTTTGCTTTTTTGTATCGGAGGAATAATAAATTCACTCAAGTAAAAATAAGTTTAGCTTAACAAAAATCTGGTAGTTCAATCATTATTATATTTGGTTTACTAGAATAAGAACATTTGTATATTGAATAACTATCCCAGAACTTTTGAGTACAGAGGAAGCTGTTTATTGTGATCACTTTGGAATGGGGTCTTTTAGATAACAATAACTGAATATTAAAATTTGGCAAAGGTTATGAAAATTGGAATAATTTACATTTGTTTTTACAAATTTTAATCAGTAAAGTTATTAAATTAACGGTTGAAAACAACTTTTCATTACGAAGATTGATATGAATTTCAAATTCATTTTAAATAAAAATGTCTGACTGATTTCGATAAAAATGACTGTTTGATAACATTATCTATGATTATAATGAATGTCTTCCTCTATATTTATATTATGGACTTTAGTCCAGAATGAGAGAGAACTAAAAAAAGTCATTTAGTAACAAAAAGTCATTTAGTAATCCTGAAAACAAACAGAAGGAAAAAGGCTTTGTTAGTCACTAAATAGAGACTGTCATGTGACCAATGTCTTTTGGCAGCAATTCATGTTGGAGATGAACAATTAAAAAATCGAAAAGGTGGGGGGATCAATGAATAAGTTACTTTTCTTGCCTTTTATTGGGCAGGGATCACTAAAAAAAAACTCTGAATTTTCTAAAAACAAGCAGATACAAACTAAAGATCAATTTAGCATAAACCTACATTGTAAATTGAACCCCCCCCCATTGAAAATCCATGTGGGAGAAATTTTAAAAAAGCAAAAGAATTGTTTTCCTAGACATAATGAGGAGTAAATGTTTAAATTCTCAGCCCTCTAGCTCCATTGTTGTGGCCTGTACACATGATATTTAGCCAGCCAGACCAACCGAGAAACTGAGAAAAAACCTCTGTTTACATTTTAGACTGACAGTTTCTAAATTATGTTGATGCGTAATTACCTTTGACTCTTGGTCCAATCTCCATTCCATGTCTCTCAACTGATTCGCCAAACTGTTTTTCTCTTTTTCCAGCATTTTTATGTACTGGGGTGTGATCTGAAAATAAATAGCAAAAATAAACTGAATATACTTCACAAGTGGAAAACCTTTTGGAAATGTCTAGGACTGGCTTCAGGGGCCCCGGAGCAGAAGTTAGGCACCTTTTAAAATATTGTATTATCTTATATTCCAGAAAAATCGGATCCCACATCAAGGAATTTCCTCATTTTCACAGTCATCGATCTGTTCTATTTATTCATTTTTCCATTTGTATTTTGATGTAGCTACTATATCAGACACATTACTATTACCCCCAGCACTATGTGCTCCTGGTGATTGCCTGTGTCGCCGGTACCAGAGGCCAGCCCGGGAAATGTCCAGCCAGAGGCTAATGCTTGAATCTTACTAAACTAAAAAAGACTTTTTATAACGCATAAAATCTGTCACCGTATGAATACATTAATCATAGAAAATAATCAATGGTGTTGAAAGAAGTATGAATAAATTTCTTGTCAATTTGTCTGAAAAAGGTTGATGAATTACAGTTAATTGGATTTAATTCAATATTGTCAGCTGAAATATTTGCACCAGGAAGAAAATGTAATCAGTGACTGTCACCAAAACAATGAATAGCAGTACCAGTTCACTACAACCCTAAAAATTATTTTTTTTTACTTCTTTGTTCTTCAAAAGGGTTGTTAAATTGAAAGAATTTGCCAAATTAAGGAATTACAAGGTTAACTAGAGTTAATGCCGACTGGACCATGATTGTCAGTTAGCATAAATCAAATCGGTGTAAAAACAGAATGAAAACTTGAAGACAGGATTTAGGTAATGAAAATTAAGCTGGAGAAGGGAATTATGTAAAGAGAATAATATTGCAGACCAAAAAAAAGAAATAGATTGATTTCCACAATTCACAATAATTCTAAAGCAAAAGAAAATTGTTCATTCTTGAAGAACATCTGATCTCAAGATTAGCCAAGAATATAGCCAGATCAGTAGCAGAACTCATGTTTCTCTTGTACAGGGCAGAATTAGCCAATGATTAACCTTTGAAGTGAAATCATCATCATCATCATCATCAGTCTTTTAGCGTCCGTCGTTGGACATAGACCTTCCCCAGGATTTGCCACACTTCTCTATCATGGGCGTCACGGAGCCAGTACTTCCTGAACTTATCTAGTTCATCTCTCCATCTAATATTTTGCCGGCCTCGGTTGCGCATATGGTCTCGGGGAATCCATGTTGTGAGTCGTGATGTCCATCGATTGTCAGCCATTCTTGCAACATGGCCAGCCCACCGCCATTTGAGATTTTTTATGGATTCTATGATGTCTCTAACTCTTGTCTTTTCCCGGATGTGTTGTGCTGTTTTGTGGTCTCTCCATGTGAGGCTCAGCATTATTCTTTCATGTGCACGTTGCATGGTTCTCAGCTTACGGATCTGTTTCTTGGTTAAGTTCCATGTTTCAGCTCCATAAGTGACTATTGGGAGGATGCATTGGTTATACACCCTTCTCTTTAGGATTAATGGGATCTTATTGTTTTTGAAGGTTGAGCTAGCTCTGCCAAAGGCTTGCCATCCTAGTGTGATTCTTCGCTTGATTTCTTCTTCTTTTGAGGGTCTCATGGAGATTCGTTGCCCTAGGTAGATGTAGTGGTCTACTTTCTCGAGTTCTGTATCCAGTATATGTTGAAGTGTTGAAACAATGAAGTGAAATGGTCTCCTTTAAATCAAGCATTTGATAGGTAAAGATATCTTCATTAAAGGCTATGCTCCTTCAATTGACTAACTAAAAACATATTCAGAAAATCTTTATCTGTTCCTGGGTTACACTAAAAATGATGTAATCCTTGCTTATATGAATGTAAAATAAAATTGTCTGTACGCTGTGTTTACCTAGCTATACTGGTATAAGAAAGGATTATCAAAAACAACTTGCTTTAAAAAAACAACTACGATTCCCCCACTACTAACAAAAATCTATTCTAATAAATTTTTGTATAATCGGCTATAGATTGCTGAAAACACCATGTTTCTATCTTCATCACTTTCCGAGTCATGAAACTTCAAAAAGCGTAATGAACATATTATCTATCGATGAAAAGCGTATATTTCTATCTTTAATACTTTCTAAGATATAGGGTAGTTCTGTGACCAATACATTTGATAAGAATGACCTTGCTTCAAGCACGGTTGTAATTAACCCCCGCAGTTAAGTGAAAAAAAAGGTAGCCAGATCATCATCGCTTTAATTAGCCTAATTCTGTTTCTGTTTTCATGCATGTTTTGCACACTCTATTGGGATCGGTTTATCTGAGGAACTGGTTTAAAACTTTTCAACAGACGATATTGAAATATCATAACCAACCCACAAAATGTGACATGGTCGGACTAGATTAGTTTTTTTTAGAATATGAACCACACATCAAACTGGTATGACAACTAATAACTCTGCAAACTTATATGAGGTCGTAGGAATGGTTTACTGTCAAGAAAGTTACGCAAGGAATCCTTTTGGGAGAATATTATTGAAGATCTTAAAAAAAAATCTATCAATATAATGAAAAAACAATGGTTTCGTCCACTTGAAGGTAACAATTTTACTGATAAAAATATTTGCATTTGAAATAATGGACTCTTCCACTTGAATGATTTCACTTTTTTATAAAACCTCAGGTGATATTGATAATTTAACCCATCTGTCACAACTGGAATGACAAGTAGCAACCCTGTGGTCTTATATAGGATTGTAGGTATGGTTTGTACCAACAAATGGTAAGACATGCAAGGAATTCTTTTGGGAGGAGATTACTGGAGATCTGACACACCCCAAAATATATCCGAGCCCAACCTGTAACAATAATCAAATGGTCTAATAGACACGGAACACGTCTACCCCCACCTCCATGATGGAAAATATCTTCATAAAATTTTGCATAATAGCAGCTATAGGGCATGGCCATAACAATAGTTCAACTTCTCTCGAAGCCGCATAACAGAATGTGACTCTCTCTGCATTTCAGTCAATAATAATGGACTCTTCCATTTGAACAATTTTAGCTATAAAAATATCTTCTGTCCATCATTTGAAAATGAACTCTTCCAGTCACATTTTTTTTATAAGACCCCACATGAAATTTATTTCCACTATTAACAGCTTTGAAGTCGAGATCTATTAACTCTTAAAGTTAGAAAGAAAATGTTAAGAAGCCACTCAAACTCCCAAAGAAATACAGGTAGACATATAAAACCAAATGCCTCCAATATATATGTATGTATATATATATATATATATATTCTTTGATTGTTTCTTCCCTTTATGTTGTCTGGACCAAATGATGTATTCACCATGTAATAACTGGAGATCATTCCAAATAGAGTTTCAATATGATATAAGATAATTCTTTCTGTCAGATCGTATATCTACTTCTTAATAATGTATGTTTGTGCTTGTGGATATATTTAGTTTCTTTTCTGAGAAGAAAACAAAAATCATGTTACAGAAATTCAAGTATCTCATATATTTGTTTCTGGGTGATAACCAATGAATATATAGACTTGTGAATCAAGCTAGACCTAGTGCATTTCCTGTAGGAACTGCGTGATTGATCATGCCACAGCAGCAGTTTGTTGATTTGAAGGGCATGTGGTAATATAGCATGAAACAGCATAAGATAGCTCTATGTAATTGTATCCAGGGAAGATTGAATGATACAAGAGGAGTAACGGAATACTTTGAAAATGTACAAATGGTGGACATTAAGGGTCCGATTCAGCAGTATAGTTACATTGTAAATTGAACATCCAATCTAAAACCTTGAAGAATTAACTTTTTCTAAAACAGTGTGATGGGATTAAGATATACCACTTAGCATTGAAATAGTGGGATACACCATTTTGGTCAATATCATTTTAGTTGACCAATGTAAGCGACATTCAGTTGACCTATATCAACGACACCAAATTGCAGTAGGTCCAAGAACCACTTTATTGGCAAATTTGAGGCCTTATTGTTGACTAATTAGAGGCATGAACCTCTTCCACTACAAATAAGTAATTAAGATGGTAAGTGCTTTTAACATAAATGTGCTTTTGTACTTTAATAGAATTAGGCAAAAGTCATTTTAGATAAATACTTTTTTAGACCAAAGTTATATTAGACGAAAATGATTTTTGCTGAATTGATATAGATGAATCTACGCAAAAATCTGGAATGGCATAGATATCTCACAAGCTGAAGGAGGAGAGGTGCCAAATATGAGAAGAATAAGAAAGAATAAATAGAGATACATTGAAGATCTATTGTGAGCTTGCACATGTGCAATCGCACTAATATCTTACACAAACAAATTTTTTCATACCACAGTGGTTTGAGAAATTTCACAAGTATACAATTATCAGAAACAACTTTATTTCCTGGTATGATATCAGTTTTCCTTTTGTGCCAGCTCATGGTTATGAGCCTCATCAACCAGGAAGTTTAGTCCTAATCCCTGAATAAGTAATTCATCCATCTATTGTTGTGGAATACCAATTTGCCAGCCTGTAAAACTTATTTTTGGACTACTGCTCAGCACTAATCAGGTGACCCCCTATGATGGCATATGTGAAATATATATACAATGCATTCTATACACATAAATAATAGAAATTTGCATCGGAGTAATGGATTCTTATCATTTTTTGTTTTTGTTACTTTTCATACATATTTTTTTAAAAAATTTTTCTCTAAATACAGCATTTTTATTATGTTATCAGGACTTGAGAATTCTATTTTTACTATTCATACTTTTGCTCTTTTTTTGAATTAAAATTTTTCTTTGAGATGAGTTTGGTTGGAAAGGAAAATAATCTAGAATAGAAATCTTGACCTTTTGACTTGGAGGACCATACGTTAACCTTAAGCTATGCATGTAAAAATTTCCGTTTCCTAAATATAACCTAGTCTGGCACAGGGACATGGAAGTGGAGAACCTGATGGGAAGCCAACTCGATAGCAATGAATGCAAGACAAACATCCTATCCATTCCTCTGTGGCAAGTATCTAGTACATAAAAACTGCGAACAAAAAAAATTATGTAACATTTATAGTTATTTACTTAGCACTGCTTAGTTTGGTACAAGGCCAATTACTGAACTCATTACACAGGCAATTAGCAGCTAAATCAACTTGCAAAACAGCAAGCGTTCCTATTAGAGTGAGGTATCCACTCTATATTGACCTAAGCATACTAATTGATTACTTGTAAGTCTAGCTGCTAACCATCTCTTTACATCATATATTCAGCATATTGTATCATCATTCCCAGTTTGTATCCTGACTGAGGATGCCACAGGATAAGGTGCAGCCTGGCAATAGTTAGTAAGACCCACCACCATCTTGTCAGGTCTATCAAAGCTTTGTTCAGCACTTTGTATTTCCAAATGATCACCCATCTATGTACTGACTTTGGCTATCTCACAAGAACTCATGTATCCAATGCAATTCAGTCATAATCCCTTGAGGAGAGGTTCCTCTATCATAGTCCTTGAGCTGAGTGCTTGCTGGAGATGCATGATTACCATTTTTAGAGTCTTTGGTATGATAGCAGTGGACTGAACCATGGCCTACAGAAACGTAGCTAAGCACTCTACCACTGGGTTATGGCGATCTAGCATTTTGATAGTTCAAAACTCAGTCTGGTACAAAGCCACAATAATGAAGCACCTAGTGAAAAGAATCACCAATAATAAAGTCTATTTTGAAACATTATTATATTTATATGTAATATTGTTGAGAACTGGATGAATGATTTGACAGAATAATCATGAATGGCTTATATTATTTGAAACAATTTAAAATGTCCTCTGTTATTATACAGAGACTGTGTCACTTAGGCTAGACAGCGTGAATAGAATGAACAATTAAAGACAATCGGGGCTGCTGTAGGAATTGAACTTGCAACTGATTAGGTAGCTGTGTTGACGTAGTGTCACTCTTACCATTGAACTAAACAGGCAGAGAGGCAGACATATTCCCAGTATAATAACAAGAGGCTGTTTCAAATATTATAGCGTATTCATAATCATGTATTTGTTATATACAAGCCCTATTATTTGCCTCAATTCCTGACCAATGACAATCTTTTATTTTCCTCCTTTTTCGATGCAAAAATCACACTTGGCACTAAATATGACCAAACACAATCCACTTTTGATAAAGGTTGTCTCTAAATAATAACTTCCAACATGCTCTATAAGGCTTGGTGTAGCACAATGGAAGTTGTCATTTAGAGGTAGCCTTGGCTCAACCCATGCAACACAGTTGTGTCTCAGTGCTCCCACTGGTCAGATGTGCCTCCACTGCTAGCAGATATTTTGTTTATTTTCTGGTGATTTTTCAACTTTGATTACAATGAATATGTTAAAAGAGCTCCAGATTTCTCTAAGGGTTACAGTGAGAAGCAAAAGAGGAAGCATCTGTCATTATCAATATGGTACTTGTACTAATTTCCGAATTCTGAAGAGTGTCTGGTCCTAAGGGTTACAGATAAAAGATTGTGGACCTAGACTTACATCTATACTATACATCAATACTTACATTTGCATTTGTAAGCACTCTAAAGTAGTGTACTTTAGAAAATGTCACAGTATTTGAAGACCCAATTCACCACCATATTGGATAAGGTTTGTTACAATATTTTTAGTGAAAAGAAATGACTTTAGAAAATACTGAAAATTTTAGTTATGTTCACTTGTAAAATATACAATGAGACAAGCATTGGCAAACCTTTCTGGAGTCTGACTGAATGAGAAATGTTTTTATGTTTTATGAATCAGTACATACACCAGCTGCAGTTGGTGGTGAACTGAAGGCTCCTCTTTTGTTCACTACTGTCCTTTTGAATAGGGTTGGATAGAGCTTAGAGTGTACTCAATCAGCTGCTGTGAGCACAGGGGAAATTTGTCAGTGAAGAGTTTTATATACTCTTCGCTCATACCAAGAATCAAACCCAGATCCTTCCACATGTGAAGCAGACGTGCGAACCATTAAAATATGAAGTCAAAGTGAACAAAAAATTTAACAATGATCATACAAGAGTGATTTTTAATCGTATTGATTTTTTTTTTTTTACAATATAGTGGTATACACCTACATAAATCTCTGTTTATTATCAATCAATGAGAACTATGAAATTTTTTCATTGGGTTAAAAAATTGTCAAATTCTGGTTAGAGTTTTGTGAATATTAATAGAACAGCAGGAATGTCTAGAGTTGAAACATTTTTAGCTGAAAAACCTTGATTTGTTTGCGGCCATTGCAAAAATGTGTTTTGCTCTTTTTATGATTCTGAATTTCAATGTTAGCTGGGCAGAGAGAGGTAAGGATAACACGTTTTCTATGCAATATTACATAATCAATAAGATCAGTGGACCACTTCAAATGAAACAACGGGATGGATACGACCGACCACTGCAATAACCAGTGCAAATATCCACATCAAAATGAAATAGCTCTCGTGTTTCTGTATGTGTAGAAAAGAGCAAACTTTTTATTGACAGCTCAAATAAATGTTTGTCCGTCACAGTGAACAAAAAGACAAACACTGATTGGATGGTGAATAATTTGGGGTAGGATAGAATGTGGCATAAATTAGCCGACATTTCTTTGAGGGATTTCAGATTCTGTATGCAAAAGAGAATTGTAATGTCTTTTATATTTCAGAGTGTGCAGGAGGCTGGATAAACATGAAGAGGAAAAAAAGGAATTTGTGAAATGGTTGACATGATAGATGTGAAAGAAATGTCACCAAGTGTGTTTCTCTTTATAGACCTTTGTTGTTTAATCAGACCTGGCTGCATATTGTGCTTTTAGAAAACAGAATTTCTGGGATTGACTGCAAATGTGCGTGTGTATATATATGTACACACACACTATTTATATATATATATATATATATATATATATATATACATATACTCACACACACATGTGTGTATATATATATATATATATATATATATATATGTATATGTATGCATACACAAATACATGCATATATATATATATATATATATATATATATATATATATATATATATACCCCCCATCAAACATATATATATATATATATATATATATATATACCTATATACAAAGACATACATATCATATATATACGCATACACGCATATTGCATATCATATATGTATAAACATACACGCATATCATATGTTTACACATACACACATATTATATATCATATATATGCACATACACACACATTGAATATCATATATATAGAAGTATACGCATATTGTATATCATATATATATACACATACATATTGTATATCATATATATACACATACATATTGTATATCATTTATACACATATATACATTGTATATCATACATACACATATACACATTGCGTATCATAAATATACACATGAACACATATTATGTATCATACATATACATATACACGTACATTGTGAATCATGCACATAAACATATCATCATCATCATCAGTCTTTTAACATCAGTCGTTAGACATAGACCTTCCCCAGGAATCACCATACTTCTCTGATAAACATATATTGTGTCTCATATATATACACATATATATGAATATATGTTTTATATATATATATACACATATTATGGATGCAAACATATTATATATATACACATATATAAACACGCACACATACACCATATTTATGTATAGACATACTTGTATATCATATATAATGCATACACATGCATATCGTATATATTATATACACACACACAAATATATATTATACATGCACATACGCATACATATTATACATACACACACACATACATATTATACATGCACACACACATACATATATATATATGTGTGTGTGTGTACAATTTTCACTTGTATATATACATATATACCAACAAGTGTATATATATATATATATATATATATATACCCACAAGTGTATATATATATATATATATATATATATATATATATATACCCACAAGTGTGTATATATATATATACATATATATATGTATATGCCCACAAATGTGTGTATATGTATATATATGTATATATCTACAAGTGTATGTGTGTGTGTGTGTATATATATATATATATATATATATATATATATATGTGTATAAACATGTGAGTATGTATACATATATATATATAAAAACGTGAGTATATATATAATATAAACATGTGAGTATGTATATATATATATATATATATATACATATGAAAATGTTAGTACATATATATATATATATATATATATATATATATATACACACATACTCACACATCTACAATATACTCACGTATATATATATACATATATATATACACACACGTGTATATGTATATATTTATGCAAACATATATATATATATATATATATATACTCACAAACATACACACATGTATGTATATATATGTATGTGTGTGTATACATATGGCTTGGTACCTGGTGCTCCTCAGAGGAAAAAATACTTCAAATATAACAACACAGGAAAGCAAACGACATTTTTTCAGATATTTCATAAAATGAAATAAGGAGGAGGTGTGTGCTTGTGCACCCCCCTTCTCGATTGTCCTTCCCCCTTGGAAGCGTTACACAAACTTAAGTTCTAATGTTATAGTAACATTGAAAGTAGTACCCAACCCAAATTTTTCAAATCTAGTAATTGAATTGATTGAAAGCACATAAAATCAAAGCAAAAAGTATTATTTTTCTCCTTCAGGTTCGAACTCGGTCGGCTATGAATGATTTTTTCTAATGAATGTTCTGATATGAAAATTACAAATTAGGGCAGTAAAGGCAATTTTGATGCCTAATTGATTTGATTGGTCTTCAGCAGTCAGTGTAACCTATATAATGTTAATCCTAGAACCAAGTTACATCAGTACACAAATTTGCAGCCTGTAGGGTTGTAGATTTGAAAATACCAAAATTGACCCGACCCAAACTGACTTTTAGAAGTGACCTGAGGTCAGCACTACCTATCTCTTGTGATTCTCAGGGTCAATTTATCATTGCACCTGAATATTCAGCCTATAGGGAGTAACCGTTTACAAGTCTATAAAATGTGAAGTAAGTTAAAAACAAACTTACAAAGTTACAAACTTGGAAACAGTTGTCATCTTTATAGTATTAGATGTGTGTGTGTGTGTGTGTTTGTGCATGTGCACACACACACATATATATATATATATATATATATATATATATATATATATACACCAATTTGACCACGGTGTCAAGCATTTACATCAATCTTTCCCCATTTATTGAGTTAGTTTACTTTCTTGCTAATCAAATCCTGACTACATCAATATAAATATATGAGCCTGTTCGTATGTAAATGTTTTCTTAAAAGAACCTTTCAACTGATATGAGAAAAGAAAATTAATGTTTGTTGCTGATCAAGGTTTCAGGTAAATCCGACTTGACTCTTCACTTACAACATAATATTTGGTTTCAACTGGTAATGAACATTTCTTTCCATCCATCTACATGAAGGAGATTCTGGAAAAAATCATTTCCAAGGAAAACAGACCTTGAAAAGGTACATCCGCATCTCATGTCCATATCTTTCTTTTGAATAAATAAAATTGATTCTTGAAAAAACATTACACCCTTGCCAGATTTTATGAAAAAAAAACCCGGGGATTCATTGCACCAATGTTAGTGTAGAGGTTGATTTGAAAATAAAGTAGATGCTATTTATGAGGTTTTGCAAGGAGGACGAATAACACTAGGTTTCCAGAGTTGCTGGCAAATTGCCAAGCTGATAGGAATAAAAAAAAAATTAGAGTTTAATATTTGGCACTTAATGCAGAGGTAAAGAAAGTAGACCACTACATCTACCTGGGTCGACAAATCTCCATGAAATCTTCAAAAGAAGAAATCAAATGAAGAATCACCCCATGTTGGCAAATTTTGGGCAGTACAAGAATATCTCATTAGTATTAAAAAAAAAAAAAGGGGTCAACAACTAATGCATCATACAAGTAGTCAACTATGGAACTGGAACATGGAACTTAACAAAGAGATCGGCTTTCAAACTAAGAACCATGCAGTGTTCCCATGAGAGGATTATGCTTAGCATCATATAGAGAGATCACAAAGATAGCACAATATATCAGAGAACAAACACAAGTCACAGATATCATAGAATCCATTAGAAAATGCTAATGGCAGTGGACAGGCCATGTTGAGAAAATGTCAGACAACCACTGGACATCATGACTCGCAATGGGCGTTTTTCACCAAGTTTCCTCAAAGGAATTAATTTGTCGTCTGGTGATTCTCAATGCAAAAATCTCCTCGGCAAATAAAAAGGAACCTGACCTTATCTTTCAACAGTAAACACATTACGTAGATAAAGCGGGTTTGATATCCATTCTAACAGCATTTTTAGCTTTTTACAATTTTCCTTTGGGTTTGACCAGAGGTCATCGACAATAGATGGCACAGAGGTTATATTGATTGCCAATAGAGATTATTTAAGGGGTTAATGGTGCATTTGTTAACATGAAGCAAATAACAAAAGCCCGCCATACTAATTAGCACTGAATACCAGAATGTATTTTCTCCATTATAACATTTAATAATTGCATGTAGAAAGCGTTTTTACATTTGATATTCATATCGGTAAAAAGCCTGGCTCATTTGGTTTGCTTATGAAGGATAGAAAAAATTAAACATTGTTGGGTGTAATGATGTGTTGAAAGAGAAATGATTTGTCATCATCATGAGTTTTTCATAAGCATGGACGTCTGTTAACACTTTTTCAGGAGGGTAAAGGGCAGAAAGCACATATTTCTGGTAGGGGTGGGGAAGATATATTCAGAACATCTTAGTGGAAATCCTGAGCTCCACTTACCACCTTTTGTAGCATAAGCATGTACGACTCACTGTAAGATCCGGAGATTGCAGATACCCCCCACCTGAGTGTCGCTGACCAGATCTCCTGCCTCGGATCAGAGTGTTCTACCTGCGCTCTCATTGAAAAGTGTTGCACACAAAAAGATATATTCAAAGATTGAACTCCTTGTTTTTTGGCTGATTCATTCTGCGGATTTCCTCAGGTGTACTCTCTGAATGCGATAGTGGCAAACAGTATATCTTAATGGTAGCCACGATATAATGAAGGATTCGGGTAATGTCGATATCCATTGGAATATTCTGTTTACCATAGTCACATTTGAATAATACACCTGAAAAAGGGATTGGCTGAAACATTGTTTCAACAACTCAAACAAAAAAAGGAGTTTTGGGTTTCAAATATGTGGATCTGTTATTTCTGAATTTGTCGAAATCATCTTTCTGTCTTATCTTTGCAGGCTGTAATTTTGCTCCTTCACTCCTGAGGAAGAGGAGTAAGTACAGCTGTTGGCTGGATAATATTTGGATATGGCCAGCATCCTAACTGTTACTTAAATTGTTATTTTACTACTATTCACCTTCATCTCAATTTTTGTTACTTTTGATCACTCAGGCTGGTTCCTCTTTGGCATTGAGAAAAAAAATCTGCAGCATGAATCGGAGTGAAGAATGAGTTCCTGTACGCCAGGGGGTAGCTTGGTTAACATCCCACCACTCTAACCACTAAGCTACTGGAACTAGTGGCAACTGCAAATCAAAATCAAATCTTTAAATTCATCCCCTGCTTCAATCTCTCCTACGCCATTGTTATTAACTGGTAGTTCAGCACTCAGCTAATCCAATTTACTCATTTATCTTGTAAAAGATAAAGTATTATGAATCCTTATTATCAAATATTGCGAATCCTCATACTGAATATTTTTGTTACGGTTTACCTTCAACTTAATTTTTGTTGCTTTTGATCTCTACCAAACTCAGACTGGTTTCCATCTGATAGTGAGTAAGTTTGAGGTGAAGATTATTTGATTTAATAATATTCTAATGCCCATGTTGGGCAAGTATTGGAGATAAAGTTTGGATTATCTCCCCCTGTACCCCAATCTGGCAACCAAGTTGGTCGGACTGAGCCAACTCTTGCAGAAGACTACTTTCAGTAAGGAATAAACTCACTATCAGAGGCTAGCATATCTGGCTGGTCAGCTACTGTTTCATAATGCTATTTCCGTCACAAGAAAAGATGTGTTGATCTATTCAACTGACATTTTTAATGATTGATATTTCAAAGTGACTATGAGTTCTTACCTCATTGTTATCGATGGAGTTACCTATGTCCCTTGAAGTGTTTGCAGCTGAAATATAAAAGCAGTGAATAAGCTGGTTAGTCACTCAATAGAAACCATCATGTAACCAACATCTTTTGGTGGCTTGCTATGTCGGGGATGATCAATTAAAGAATTAGAAAAGGTGGCGATCGATGAATGAAATACTTCTAGTCCTTTTTGCTCAGCAGTGATCCCTAAAGAAGTCTAATTATTCCAAAAGTATGAGTGAACACTGCCAGACAAAAATTAAGGGATGAATGAAACCCCCTACTAAAACCCTGGGGAGAGGAGGGGGGGCTGAGGGGGTTATAAAAAAAAAAGATCAGTTTTCTAGCTTCATTGGTGCAGCCTGACATGTAATACATACATAGCCAGCCAGACCAACTTAAAACTGAAGAAACCTTTGTTGACAGTTTTGGTCAATAGTTTTCAATACTAAGGAAGTCACTTATTATGATTAGACGCTACCAGCACACTTTTGCAACTGGGGTCAAGCATTATTCCTCAAACGGAAATGTTGAAATGCTACAAAATAAAATACTCCAAATATCTATCAACTCTTAATCATTTGGTAGGATTTTATATATATATATATATTTATATACATATATCATAGATATATCTATTTGCAAAAAATGTTCTCTCTTCCACCATTTCACCAATATGTTTTTGTTCGGACATAATAATTTATATATTGATAAGAATGATAATAGGTTGTCCCATATGAGATGGCCATTCTTTGGTATTTGTCTTTACGATTCAGTTTTTGATAAATTCTGAAACAGAAAATGTTATATATATTTGACAGCAGATTTCTTTTCAAATTTCAACTTATGATTCATTATATCAGTTTTAATAAGAATCCCACACTCTTGCAGATGCTCTACTCATGGGAAATCAGACTGTTGTTTTTGTAGGAGTTCAAACTAAGTAGAAATATTGTTTGAGCTTTCAAAAACATCAATTTTGCTTTTGGAATAGGAACTTGCTCAGAAAGAATAGTATGATGTTGGTTCCACAAATTTTGTTTAGGAGATATGAGGCTGGATAATGACCCTTGAGGACACTCTTAATCTCTTGTTGATATTGAAAATATGAAAGATGTTTTTGAAATTGATACAAAGACAGCTGTTTTGGCTCTTGCTCAAAATATACAGATTTTGAATGAAAATAACTGTAGGGTGTCTCTTGGTATATTTTTCCTTTCATAAACGGCCATTTCACGTGGGACAACCTTTTAGTTTTGTAGTGAGGAAGCTAAATCATAGAATCATAGTGGGATTAATTATAGAGCAAAAATAGCATATTCTATTGACCCCCCACCCCACCCTGAATGCTTGAAAGTTATTTTTGTGCATGCTCCATTGTGATAGTATCATTCTGCCTTTTACTTTTATGAATAACAAGTGTTTAAAGTTGGCCATTTCAACCAATTATCACCTTTTTTTTTCAAGTTATTTTAATGCAGTAATTAATGGGATTTTAGTACATATGTGATAGATATAGGACACATGAATATGGAGGTATTTGAATCTGAAGTCATAGCTACTGCACAGGAATTAAAACAAAATAATACAATAACTGAAATCTCAGATATATTTTTTGTAGCATCTTGCTGTAAAACAAATGAAAAAAAATTACTCTACAATTTAAGTGAAAAATTGGTGTTAATATTTGCATATTTTCATGAATTTTGGGCCTCTTTCTTTATAGCTAATGTTACAGGTCCTGCACTAGCTTAATCCAGCCCTACATAGAATACAAGCCCAGGACAATGTGGAACTTGACATATATATTACTTGAAAAAAAATACTGATGCTGCTATGGGAGAGACAGAGATAAAAGATATATTTCATACAAGCATCAAGTTTCTAAATATCTCAGAAACATACATAAGTGCCACAGATGTATACGTGTCAGATGCTGGGGGTCCCCAAATTTCAAACAAGTTTTGAGATCAACATTTTTTAAAACCCTTTAGAGACATTCAGGACATCTTGCTAATAATATGGAACTGAGCTACCATCAAATTATAAGTATACTAGAATCTGAGACCCCCTTTGGCCTAGGTTGACCTTAGGGGAACTGCTTTTTGCTGCTATGCCTGGGCACTGGAAGTGTTGTGTTCAAGTCAGACATTCTCATTCTTGACCATATTAAAAGCTTCCGAAAGGAAAACGTGCTGAATATGGTTGGAAATCAGCATGGCTGCAAGGGATGCCCTCTCAACCAGCTGGTTACAGATATGGTATTCCAAAATGGTCACCCATCTAGATACTGACCAGACTTAATGTTTCCTTACTCCAGTGAATGTGCAAGAATTTGTGTAGCAACACAATTTGTCTGTGACTCTACTAGAATAGTACCTGTCAAAAATGACGGATTTATTCATGTATGGATTGATACTTCTACCTAAGATCTTAGTATCTGTGTGCTCTGTGTGCCACTCAAAGTTGTGGTAATTTCATTTCAAACGTTGGCCTGTTAACACTTTTCACTCAACAAATGCTAATTGATTAAAGATTTGGGAAAAAGTTTGAAGAAACAAAAAAAGGTCAAAATGAACAGGAATTGTTTTTTAAACGCAACAACCAAGAAATAATAATTTAGCCATTTAAGAACTTGCTTTAGCAAAATACCAGCCAAAGTCAAAAATTTGGCAGTTACTACTTTGTCCCGAATTTCTTAGATGGGGAATTATTATTATTATACAATGATTTACTTGATAATGTCAGTAATGACCTCATCTTGTTTGATATGGTCACAAAGCTTCAGCCGTTGAGCCCTCTGGCAATCATCTGGTGTCTGTTATAGTCAGTAACCCTCTGGGAATTTCTAACTGAACACTTCATACAATTCACGAGGGTAGATTGTTCTCATTCCACTGTCCATGCTAGAGGATATCTCGCATCAATAATCCTTCCTAGTTAATTTGTACCTTTGGTATCACTTGCCCGTCTCTTCAACTGAACCAAAGTATATAAATTTTCTGCACTACCAGACTCAGGGATTGAACCTGCAACTGTTGGGCAGGTTACTAGATATGTTCACCACCACTTTGTGACTACAACAACCAAGAGGGTTACTGTAGTAAACAGTCAATAGTTAAGCAATTCCTTAAAAAAAAGGGAATCTTGTTCTGTCTCAAATTTATTTTTAAAAAGAAATAAAGAAGCGAGCTATTATCACAAAATTACAGGCCTGAGAGAAAGTTATAAATTAATGTCTTCACGCATGTCGGATGTTCAACTTATTGCCTCTGTCTCAACTGGTTTTTGTTACTTGTTGATATTTTGGGACATTTTTTTCTTTCTTTACTTATCAAGATGTGTCAGTCGTCCAAAGGAAGACACATGTTTTTATGTTCGTAGAGATTCTCTGTTATCAAAAGCAGTAATGCTGATCTTTTATTCCAGTTATTTTTCTGCTGGAAGATACATTAGGATATTCAACTTTTTAATGAGAACATCTTAGAAAGAGAGAGAAAAATAGGCCAAGAGAGATTGTAAAAGGAGTAGCAGTAAGTGAGGAATTAGAATCTGTCACTATTTTTTCTGGCTCCTCTTCAATGTTGCCAAATCAAAGGGAATTTTGGCACTAAATCAACCTCAAAAAAACGTCAAAACTTGCTAAAAAATACTCTGTCAGTGATTTTATAGCCATTTTTAACTGCTGAAAATGGCTAGGAAATATTGAAAGATAGGTTAAAATACCTGAAAAATAACACTAAATTTTAGAGTCTATCTTTAGCTATTTTCTAGCCATTTTCAGCTGTAAAAATGGCTACAATTTTACTAACTGTGTTTTTTTAGCATATTTTGACATTTTTTTTGAGATTGATTCAACACAAAAAAATTTTTGAGTTGACAACGTTGAAGAGGGGTACAAAAAAATGGTAACAGATTGTAATTCCTCAAAAGATAGCACTAAATATTGACTTTTCATGTTGCCAGAACAAGACACTTACAGAACTTGGCATGAAAATTCTAAATTAGCAACGCTGCTCGTCTTGATTAGCTATGTTTACAGACAGACCTTTCCCACTGATATTCCCTCTAATTTTTAGTTGCCAGTATAAACAAAAAATTTCATGTTGGGCAAATTTTTCTCCTTTGAAAAAGTATGTGCGCACTAAATATCCATGCAAATATAAACTTGAAAATTATTTCAAGATAATCTTGGCTAATAAAACTATCTCAACATGTTTCAATAGAAAACAAGAGTGTTTGTTTTGGTTAATATTTTATTCTTTACTCTGAACAACATTTTTTGGCTTGTTGTTCTATTAGATAAAACATTAATGAATATTTCTTATTCATATGTGATGCTTATTTTGATTAATATCAGATCCCTGGAAGATCCGAGAAAAAGCAACAAGAATGACTATGAATCCCTTCCTTTGGATCTCATCTCATACCTGACAAAATAGATGTTTCAGATAGAATCTTGTTGGTCCTTCTTCATTTCTGCATAAATATTGCTGTGCTACTGACAATACTCATATTCATCAGCATATGAGGACTATTTCCTTGAGGGGGTCAGAGGGCTTGATTTGCCCAAAGTTTTACATGATTTTGCCTGAATTGCACAAGGGAGAGTCCCCCCAACCCTTCGGCTCATACACCTACGTTCATATTGGAGCCTTCTTTCAAAACATACCCTTTTTTCAACGAATATTCAACAGAAATTTTTTTGAACCTAGGAAGCACTTGGTTGAGGTAACTGTACATGGATTCACCAAAAATTCAATCACTTTTTCTGTGGCCCATTGCTTAGCCCTCCATAAAATTTCCTTGAAATTCATTGAGAATTTGGGGAAATATTAAAGACAGACAGACAGACGGATGAATGGATGGAGAGATACAAGTGAATACATATACCTCTTCCAACTGGCAAGGGCAAATAAGCAACATCTTAACATTTGCTAATTCCTCCCCACCGTTATTCAATAAAATTTCCTGTTTTTTGTACAAATAATTTCCTTCAAATATCTGTTTTTCAATGACCATTATATAAATATTCCTGTACAACTTAATCAGACTCACATTGAAGTCCCTTTTTTTTTCAAACATTCTTTATATTCAACAAATAATCAAGTGGAACTCTAATATAAACGACTTCCCAACACTTGTTGGCTTTTTCCCACTGTTATTCAATAAAATTTGTTGTTTCTCATAACAAGCCTCTCACTTCTTTGAACATCTGTTCTCACTTTCTCACACAAACTAAAGTATTAAGTTTATGAAAATACATTTATTGTAGTGATATTCGGATACAACCGCTAAATTGTAACTGAAAAGAAAAAGCTGTTATTTTAACATGTATCGGACACATAAACAAATATTATTCACTATAAAAACAAATCTGTGTTAAAGGCCCAACTTCTTTTTTGAGTGTGTGAGTGTGTTTATATACAATGACCATTCGTGGTATTTTCAACTAAACACACAGATTTTAGTAATTTTAGGGGTCTTTTAGTAATTACAGGTTCTTCCAACCAACCCTGTCAGGGATGGGCCCTCGGGTTTCTGGTGACCAGTGTGCACTAAACTTCGGCATCCTTTAAAGTTTAGTATTATTTATTTTTGTTTCACAGTAAAGAAAATAAATAAATAGGACTAAAAAGTTTATTACATTAATCATGTAAAAGAAAACACTTCCAACATAGTATCAGGGTTTCAGATCTTATTTCAACTGATTTTATTTTACAACAATAGTGTTAATTTTTCAAATTTCATTCTTGGATGAAGTATTGCAACATCACTAATTTGTTTATATGTTACCTTCGTCCTAATTTTCAGTTTCCATTTGTATTTGGGAAATCATACTATTCCAGGCAATTGCCTGTGTTGCTATTGCTATTACTGAGGGCTAGTCCTGTGTGTGTGTGTGTTTAGGTAAAATGACCAATCATGGTATTTTTAACTAATCACAGATTTTAATTATTCTAAAATGTTTTTTGTAATTATGGGTTCTCTCCCTGCCCTCCTACCTCTATCCAAAAGTAAAGATCTCTATAAAAAAAAAAAAAAAAAGTGGCATAAACTGCAGCTCAAAACTGTTTGGGCAAATGCCTAAAATTGACCCATTAATGTAGACAATGATTCTGGCCAGCGCAGTAGGCCCATACAGCTGGGGATTGTTGGTGCACAAGGCCCCTGAGAGAATTTTGAAGTTTGAATAATTACGGTAACAATCTGAGGCCATATGACTATAATCCCGACTTATATGTGGCCAAATTTCGGTTAGCTATTAAATGGCAATAAAATGGCTACCCCAATCGTAAATTGTGAAGTTCGACACCCTTGCTCACCCGATGTTAAAAAAAAAACAGCACAAAAGATGTGTGCCATTTTTAACATCAACTGAGTACATGTGTGGAAAATTCTTGAAAGAAAAGCAAGTTATTACATAAATTATATTAGGTAATCCACACAATTTTTCATTAACATTGAGTGAGACCTTCTCAA
The DNA here is from genome assembly GCA_963457665.1 of Thysanoteuthis rhombus. Taxonomy (NCBI): domain Eukaryota; kingdom Metazoa; phylum Mollusca; class Cephalopoda; order Oegopsida; family Thysanoteuthidae; genus Thysanoteuthis; species Thysanoteuthis major. The sequence continues at coordinate 85,361,695 of OY735200.1, read as the reverse complement.
TTGGGTAGCCACTTTATGGCCATTTACAATCGGAGTTGCCATTTTATAGCCAACTCAAGTTTGGCTAGGTAAATGTAGAGATTAACAGAATGGGTATTAGAACATATTGTAAGGTTAATATGAAGTATTGTTTGAGACTCCCGTGAGAGTGATTGCTTACTATATACACCGTATTCTCAACATTCACATTAAGTTACTTCATTTCTTTCTTGCTGACATCTCAGAAAAGAACATGGGGTGTGACCCAGCCAGTGGAGACTGTGTCATTGAAGCAAGTTGTAGGGGCTGGATATCAGGGTGCAGCCATGACCTTGTTGATAACCGCGCTTACTTAATTGTGTACTGTTTTGAGAATCATCCCTCTTATTTCAACTAAAAAATAGAATGATACTCTGCTTAGTACAACCACATTTAGCAATGATTTGCTGTAGCACCCTTTTAGAAATTTTTTACCTCTGTCAACAAAGTTAAAAAGAGGTATATATATATTTGGTCACGTGTTTGTTCGTCTGCACGATATCTCTGAATGGATTTCAATTTAATTACATGCAGGGATGGGCAATGGGAAGAGAAAGACGTGGTAACATTTTGAGGCGGATCCTGATAAAACCGCTGGATTGGCAACTCTCTAGTGGAATCGGGGTAAGCACAATGCTTATACTGTACATGTTGGCATATTTGGAAAAATTTATGTGGTACACCTGGTAGATAGTTGTGGCAAACTATTGTGTTACAACACACAGTTTGAGAAAAACTGACCAGGCACCAGACTGACCAGCTTACTGGGATTTTGTCTGGTAGCCCAATCCGCTCTGGCCAAGACACCCAAAATGGTAATGATGGTATGTTAGGCTAGATTGTTGGGAGGTACTGGGGATTAGGGTGTATGGAAGAGAGGAAAATGATATGCGCTGCCACTTGAAAGTGGAGTAAAGCAAACTTTTGAAAAGTGAGGTATACCTCTATTTTGAAATTGTAGAAGGAAAGAACTTTCATGTGAATGGCTCTTGACTTCTATTAATCACTGCTACCAGCAACAGACCAGTTCAATCACTATTGTTAGCTTTAGGTTATTCATGTATCATGACATTTGTATGTATTTATCAATGATTATAAATATGTTGTATAATTTGGAACTCTATTTGAAATGATCTCCCATTGTTACTCGATGATTGTTTCATTCAGCCTGGGTAGATAGATGAGAGTTTGAGTTCAAATAAGTTGAAGTGAAAAGAATGGAGACTGGAAGAATACAACATCATCTCAAACAGTTCTGCGAGAATGAAATTATGTTGGGTTTTTGATTATAAATTGGTGTTTCAAGTGAATTAAAATATCCTTGGTCAGAATAAAAAACATTCTCTGGAAAAAAATATCAGACAACTGCTGGACATCATGACTCACTACATGGATCCCCTGAGATCATAAGCTAAACAATGGATTACGAAAAATAAGATGGCATGATGAACTAGAAAATTCAAGAAAGTATTTGCTCCACGACACCCATGATGGAGAGGTCTGGTGATTTGGAGGGAAGGTCTATGTCCAACAATAGATGCTACTGCTGATGATGATAACCAGAGCAGTAGGGTTTAGAGTGGAATGCACCTTTTGCAGCCTATAGTTCAAGATCAAAGTGCAGGATCTGTTTTCACTTCAATATAACATAGCATTAACATCCCATTTTCAATTTCAAACTTTATCATGATTGTATTTCAATTGATTTTTTTCATGAATTAAAATTTTTTTTTCAATTGACAAAAAGAAAGTTATGATCTTAATTGCCGTTACTAAAAACCATGTGACATAGCATTCCCAATTTCAATATTAAACATTATCACGTTTTATTGTTTTGATTTCATTAACTTTTATTTCTTTTTATTAGAGCGCCATTTTTAACATCAAGTGAGCAAAGGTGTGGAACTTCACGATTTACAATCTGGACCACCCTCCATGCATTGTGCTGAATTCAATCATAGTAACATTTAGAATTGAAAAATGCTATGTTTTGTTGATGTGAGAAGAACAAATACTACACACTGATCTTGAAGGCTATAATAAAAAGTAAATGTTTAAATTTTCAGCCCTTTGGCTCTATTGTTGTGGCCTGCAAATGTGACACATACATAGCCAGCCAGAATCATTTACAAAATGAAGAAACCTATGTTGACAATTTTGACTGATGGTTTCTAATTAGAGAAAAAAATCAAAGTAGTTTTCTCTGATAAGTGTGCCAGACTAGGCCAAGCTTAATAAACATCTACATATTTATATATTTGTTCATACTTATGTACCTACATACACTTAATGAACTGTTACGAATAGCCTTACTACTTACAAATCCTTTAACAGTTTTTTCCTACCTGTGTACATCTTGTACACAGAATATTCAATATTCCAAAACATGACTGGAAGACTTGCAGACCAGTACATATATAGAAAGGATGCAAACACAGGCAATTAACCCAAAGTCTGTGCTTGTTCAAATGCTAAGAACATCGTTTGGTAACCTTGTGCCAGACCAAAATCTTTTCCTTGTTAAAAACCCTAGAATTTAGTAATAGAAGAATTCACAAGAGGAAATGAGCCTGAATCAGTCTATGTAGTCTTGTGTCTGGGAAGTAGGACCTCTAAGATGGGTGCCCAGCTGATGCATTGCACTGGGGCTTGGAGGGCCAATAGAGGGCCCCAAGAGTTTTCCTGGATTGAGCTGTGTATTGAAAATTACTTTCAATTCAATATGATATGCCCATTTATAAAAAAAGGTTGATTATCATTTACAAGTGAGTGATCATAGTCTTGCATATAAAAAGGGTTATAGCAGTTGAAAACTGGATGACTGAAAAGGCCATGGGTGTTTGCGCAGAAGGCGTGTGTATGTAGGGGTTGGGTGCGTCTTTGCACTGCCTTATAAAATTCCTCTCGGAGGCCCTGCTGGGAAGCAATACTTAAAACGTGTAAAATAATACCAGGAGGATGGATTTCCTTTACAACAGGCTAGACTATTTCCCTTGTTCACTAAATGTAATGATTGAAGCAGAAGTGAATGTCATGCATTGGGGGCTGTGGCAAATGCCGAGAAATAATATTTTTTTTTTCTATTGCCCCACGATGTATGACAGAATGTAAAGCAGTTCCATTGCACTGTCAGTCATAGAGTGTGTGGGACACAGCTGAATTGATAACATTACATCAATTCTTCTTCTAGCTTTTTAATATTGAGTTGTTATACATGAAATATCAATTCTTTTTTAGTATTGAGTTGCCATACATATAATGCTAGTTTTTCTTTACATCATAGAGAATAATGCTGTAATTAAAAGATTTACTAATGTAATTTCCCCAAAACAGCCATTTAAGATTTTTATTGAAAATAATTCTTGCTGAATACTTCCACAATAAGTTTGAGAATCAATTGACTGAAAAAAGAAAAAAAAAAAAGAAAGGAAAATAGATTGCTTGCTCTTCAGTATTTTCCTGCTTCTACTATTACGGATGGTGAACACCTAGTTGAACATATGGTTCTTGTTTGTTCATACTATTCTTCATCTTACTATTAAAAAAAACATTTCATACGTAACAACTTAATAGTAATTGAACTACAAACAACCACAAGTTATCTAATTGGTTATAGAATGATTTTTTTAATCCATTTCAGTGTTGATTCATTCAGAGAAAGTTATAAAAATAAAATGATATTTGGAAAGTGTGTAACTGGAAGATCCTTCTATTAAAAATGAAGTTTGCAGAATTCATTTGTCTGTGGTCTCAGGGCAAATTGCAAAGCCTTCAGGCAAAGGAAAATGGTTGGCGACTGGCAATTTAGATTCAAGTCAGTGGCTAAATTTCAGAGACGATGAGGAGAAATTATATTTCCATCTCCCCAGGGAATTTTACAAAACAGGTTTAGCCACTATTTGAGAGTAGAGCATTCATCTAAAACTTTTCTCAAGCTGAAATGGTATGAAGCAATTACCATTAATTTTTTCATGGGAAAACTCTTGAGTGTTACCAGTCTCCAAAAATGGGGATGATGATAGGCCAAGTCACGGGTTGAGGTGATGGGAGGTACTGGAGACAAGGTGTAGGAGTGAGAGAAATAGGGTGTGTGCTGTCTCTATAATGGCTCATTGCATAACAACCAATGGACGCTATTTTTAAATTTCACCTTTTTGCCGTAACATTTAATTTATAATTCAGGATGAAAACTGATTACTACTTGTTTTATTTATCAGAAGCCGTCAACTTAGGTTAGCGCAGTTTTTAAGATGATCTGGCTGGCTGTGTATTCATTATGCAGACAGGCCATGCCCGTGGAGATAGAAGGCTGAAAGTTTAAACATTTTAGTAAGGGGGGTTGTGTCTAGCAGCATTCAAACTTGTTTTTTTTAAATTTTTAGTGACTACTGACCAACAAAATGTGAGAGAAGTAATTTAATAATTGATCACCCCCAACATGACATACTGTTAAGAGATGTTAGTCACATGGCGGTTTCTTTTGAGCGACTAACCAAACCTGTTTTTACTATTGTTGCTCTTTTAATCACAAGTCTGGGTTGGTGATATTCTCTTCAACTGCTGGTGAAAACAGTGAGAAAATTGGAAATATATAAACTAGATTCTGATAAGACTTTTCAAGGATGTGACCTTATCTCTTAAATTCATTAAATAACTTCTGATTAAAATTGTCTATCTTTGATCATTGGGTTTATTTTTCATTTTATTCTACACATTTTTGCCACCTCGACCAACTGAATAGGTGCACTGAAACTGATGCTGCTTTTAAAACTGCAAGAAACCATTGCCACAAGTTTTTAAGGGATTTGAAATTTAGTTGTGCCAAATCGATCCAAAGTAGAATCGATCAGGGAAGGCTTAGATCCTGTGTGTTTTGGAAAATTACCTACAAAGTTCTGAACTGAGACAAATCACCTATTCCCACCATTTTAAATGTACCCGAGATTATCTCAATATCCGTTGATAAGGAAGGCTAAACTCAACTCTGCATGACCAAAGTAATCAATTCCTAACTCTCCATCTCATACTGATCACTCTCTTATCAACTTCAGGGTCTCAGTTAAGGAGATTTCCAGTTTCATCTGCAGTTTGGAGTCAGGTAAGGCTATGGGACCTGATAACATTCCAGTAGTTCTAAACAAAAAAAAAAGAGAGTTGTCCCCAATGTTGTTCAACCGTTGCCTTAAAGAGAGGTGTTTTCCAAGTTTGTGGAAGCTATCCTCTGATCGCTCAGTTTTCAAAAACGCTGATGAATGTTCCAGTTCCCCTCAATATTGACTGATTAGCCTCCTAGGCATCATTAGTAAGGTCTTTGTGAACGTCATCAATAGGCAAGTCTTGATTCATCTCAATAGGGATAGTTTTCCAAGTGACATTAAGTATGGTTTTCAGTCTTCCAGATTCACTGCTGATGTGCTGAGTGTTATCACCCACAGAATCAGTGGAGTACTAGATGGCTGCTTTGTCACATGTGTTATTGCCTTGGATATCTCTAAAACTTTTGACAAGGTGTGGCACAAGGGATTGCTCCACAAACTCACCAGTTATTGCATCACTGGCAGAGTGCAGTCAATCATTGGATTCTTTCTGTCTAGGAGAATCGTGCAGATGGCTGTTAATGGCCAGTCCTCAAATGTTCATAGTATCAATGCTGGTGTATTTCAGGGCTCTGTACATGGGCCTACTCTCTTCCTGATGTTTATAAATGACCTGTCTGACAATATCATCAGGTCTTTTGTCAACATCTTTGCCACTGATACCAAACTCTATAAGCATTCTTCTGGGGACTTTAATCACCAGGACATGGCATCTAATCTTTCTTTTGATCTATCTTTGACAGATAATCAGGGAAAAAAAAGTGGCGTTTGTCATTCAACAAAACTAAAACCAAGCATCTATCTTATCATTATCATCATAACACCCCTCAATTTCCCTCAATCTAGATAGATGAAAGGAGAACCTATGTTTTGATAAATGTCTTGGCCCTAAGTTCATACCTTGATACCTTAAGTTGAACTTCTATGTCTTATCTGTCACCTTGGACATGGCAAAAATGGTAGTAGGTTCATTATACCACTCCAGAAAACATCTGACCCAACTTGCTATTTTGTTTCTCTACAAGAGTTAGATACAACCCAAAATAGAATACCGCTCACACATCTGTGCTGGTTCCACCCAGCAGATGTTATCTAGCCTAGATAAGGTGCAGAATCGGGTGCATGGATTAGCTGATGATGAGATATTCTCATCTTTCCAACCACTCTCCCATCAATATGATGTAGCGATCCTAGCACTTCTTCATCACTGTTTTGATGGAAAGTGTCTGGGTGAGCTCCATCAGCTGATTCCATCAATAAGAGAGTTTCCAGTCAGAACACAATTCACTAATCTACTGAATCCTATCTGCACTTTCTGACCATTCAATGTACCTGTGGCAATTTCCACTCAAACAGCTTCTTCCCTGAATGGCTGTTTTGCGGAAAAAACGCCCCTAAAAAAGCATTCCTGCTAGATATGATATCCATCTTTACAAATCCACGGTCAATGACTTATCTTGTGAACCTGAAATTACTTTAACCCTATTCCTAGAGTGTTCCCTTGGCTTTGTATAGGGTAACTCTCAGAAGAAAAAGAAGCGATCCACTGTCAATCATGAAGTTGAGAGTTTACCACATTATTCACAAAAGCAGATTATGAAGAGCTCAGTCTGTATTCCATGAAAGATGGGTTCCCGGGGAAGGGGATGTGAATTCAAGTCTCTTCAGAGGATATTGCTTTGTTTCTCATTTCATACTGTTCTGGCAGTCAGAGTGTTCATCAACCAAAGGTGTTGTGATAAAGCGTAACAATAAGATTGAGTAAAACTGTTGATAAAACTGGTCTGGTTAGTCACTCAATAGAAAGCATCATGCAACCAATGACCTTTAGCACCATGTGTGGTTTGAGGAAATCAATTAGAGAAATTGGAAAGGGGGGGGGATCAGTGAACAAGTTACTCTCGCCTATCAAAAAACAAGTTTTTACTAGATATGATATGTAGTAAATGCATAAATTTTCAGCCTTCTAGCTCTATTGGTGCAACCTATATGCCTCCTACATAAATACATAGCTAGCCAGCCAACTGGAAAACTGAAGAAAGTTTTGGACAGTTTTGGCTGAAGGTTCCCCATTATAGTAATAATGAAGTGTGTATTGACGCAGAAGGCTGTGGTAAAAAGCAACAATAAGATAGAGTAAAACCATCAATAAAATGATAATACTGAAAATTAATCGAAAATAATTTTACAAATAGCATTATGAAAACATTATGCACACCAATTAACTGTCTAGTCTCTTCATCTTGGTTGTTATATTCACAAATTGTTGGCCATTGTACCCTCCAACTGCCTTCAAATGTTTGTGGTCATTGGTAACCCTCTGGGGATTGCAAACTGGACCCTTTACTTAATCTGTTGTACATGCTGGGGAATAATCTCATAGAAGTTGATTAGTCCAAATAAATCAGTCAATAATATAAATTCCTCATTTAAAAAATTCAGACAAAAACTGAAAATAGTTTTGAAATTATGCATGCTTTATGAGAATACTTACTTTATAATATGTAACCTTCAACGAAAACTGCCAAGATAGGTTTCTTCTGTTTTTAAGTGATTCTGCCTCACTATGTATGCATGTATCACATATACAGGCTGTATCAACGAAGCTAGAGCCGAAAACATTTACTCATTGTTATGTCTGGAAAAAAAGTTATATTTTTTATGCCAGATTGGTCCTTTATTTTGTGTGTGGCAATATTCAGACTTGGTTTTTGAAAATTTGGACTTTTTAGTGATCCCACAAAAGGCTCATCACCCTTTTTTTTCCCCCCAATTCATTAATTGATCACCCCAACACAACATGTCGACAAAAGATGTTAGTCACATGGCTTTTATTGAGTGATTAACTAGACCCATTTTATTTATAATTCTATTCAATTAAAATACAAACATCTCATGTCAATAAAAATCAGAATTAGGCAACTAATTTGTATTTTAAATCAAATTTCATACAAGACAGGCCTGGTTTGTCATTCAATAGAGACCATCATGTGACCAATGTCTTTTGGTCGCATGCTGTGTGGGGGGTAATCAATTCGAAAAATTGAAAAAGGGGTGATCAATAAATAAGTAACTTCTCTCACCTTTTGTTGGGCAGTGATCACTAAAAAAAGTCTGAATTCACAAAAAACAAGCCAGACTCAAAATAAGGGATCCATTTAGCATTAACTTGTATTGCAAATTGACCCGCCATTAAAAGTTTATCTAGGAGTAATAAAAATGAGTTCATAAGGAGTAAAAAATATGAATTTTCGACCTTCCAGCTCCTTTAGTACAGCCTGGATGCCAGTTGGACTAACTTGGTAACTAAAGAAACCTATGTTGACAATGTTGGTAAAAATACTTTGAATGTTGTTAGTCATTCACACCTATTCTGTTTATACACAAATGTCGACAGAGAATAAATGTTTTTCCTTCCATTAATCAAACTGAATACCAGTATGTTGTTAACCAGCACACGAATAGCGGGGTCGGGGGCAAAACTGGAATTAATACCTAAGGTGAGGTAATTAGGGTGTGCCTGATGACAATGTAACAAATACAGGTATCCTCTGTTATAACGCAGTTGATGAGGTTAAAGAAAGCTAACTGCGTTATAACTGAGACATGGGCATGGGTGATATTCATGGGTGGGTGATAGATGAAAGATGACAACCATTGTCTATCATATAAAAACTAAGCAAGATTTAAACAAATAAATATCATCATCAGTCTGTCTGCATTCGTTGATGGAACTAGTCAGCCAAGATTTGCCAGGCCTCTCTATCATGGGCATCACAGAGCCAGTAATTACTGAATTCATCTATCTCATCATGCCATCCTACTTTCTATCGGCCAGTTTCGCATATGATCTTTGGGTATTCACATTGTGAGTCATAATGTTGCAATACGTCCTGCCCATTGCCTTTTGATTTTTCTAACAGTTTTTACAATGTCTCTGACTACTTTTTTTCTCAGATATACTGTACTGTCTTGTGATCTCTCAATGAGATGTTGGGCATTATTCCCTCATGTGCACGATCGCATGGTTCTCAGTTTGAGGGTCAAATAGGAATTCTTTAATCTTTGTTTTTATAATTCATATAATACCACCAAAGTAACTACAATATATCAAAAAGCATACCAAATTCTAGTATTTGAAGAGAAAATATTTATATATCTACATCAATGACCCAGCCCTTAAGTTGGTGCACCTTTATATACCCCTATCTGAATCTCTAAAGAGAAATGAGAAAAATTAATATTATAAATTCGATTCATTGGCTACTCAAATGTTTTTGTCTACATTTCATTTTACAGTTGGTTTGCCCGTGAAAGTCAAATATATCTCTTGGTATGGTGGGATGGGAGTTGTGTCACTGCTGTCATCAAGAGGGTTAAGATGTAATAAAATAGTGCACAGCCTGATATTTTGGAGTTACGAGTGAAATTCTGTTTTCACTTGTGGATTTCTGGATGAGTTGGCAATGACATAGGTAACAAGACTGACTGCTGCAAGGTCAAACACCACTCCTACTTCTATTCTGACTGAAGATGATTATTGCAACTTGTGTATTGTATGTATAATAAATTGAAAAAATTTTTAAAATGTGTACATTTTTTGAATAAATATGTTTATTTATTAAAATCAAATAAGCCCTAGGATATCTATGATAAATCTTCAATAATATTGTCAATCTAGCACTTTATAAATTATCCTTCTAATGAGATATTGTTGGTAATTCCTACTGAAATCCCTGGGGAACATTATGGCTTTGATAGTCAGAATAACCTTCTTTCAGATGGACTTCCTTACAGTGCTTAAGGGCTCCAACAGTCCTATTTACCAATTCCTGGGAGGGGGGTGTATTCATGCCCTTCCCAGGAACATCAGTGTGAAGTGAATGCAAGCAGCCTTGGCTGAACTTGAACTTCCATGTCAGTTACAGTTATGCCACTCTACACCTTCTCTTATATTGGGAAGGGGTAAAGGCAAAGATGCATGGGAGACCCTTTGGTTAGAGGGACAGAGGGATTGATTTGCCTTGAATTTCTAACAGTTTCATGCGAATCACAATGATTTGCCAAAATTTGAGTAGGCAGTTACCTCCCTTGTTCTCTGGCTAGTACACACCTACAGGTAAAGGGTTTGAGAGAATGAGGGAAATATACTGAAGGTAAGTAAAATGATGCCTTTACACTAGCTACTGCAACAGCTACCTTTACACATGGATTACAGGTTTCTCTGTCTCAGCTACGTCTTTGAAGTTTGTGTCATGAGAAATAAAGGCGACTTGAAGGCAACAAGTACCCTGAGTGGTGTCACTCACTTCACTCTATGCTATTTCACCCGTATCATAGAGGAGAGATAGATTTGTGCCTTTCCCAAGGGAATTAGTACCAAGTCAACACGAATGGTCTCAGCTGGAGTTTGAACTTACCAAATCCCTTCTCTGTGCTATAACCCGCTAGGCCAAACTGCGCCTCCCTAATAGACATGGACCTTACAAAAAAACCTTGAAATTGAGAAGTTGGTACCACCACTGCAAACAGAATTCAAAGCACTGACACCGAGGCTGCCATTACAAGTCCTATGTTTGTGAATGGGGAAGGGATTTTAATGCCTCTTTTAAACAGGACAATTCCAGTTCTTAATCTTATCTAAAACAATTTACTTTGCAACAAGTGATTTGTCATTGTTGTGTTCAAACAGTCAGGAAAAAAATCAACACTTTCTCAACATTAAAATGTAATAATGAAGTCATTTAATATATGTCACTGGTTTTGTTTTGAAATTTAATGTGAGGCATCAACTTTCTTGGCATGAAGGATTTATTCACTACAGAAAAAAACTTATTATTGAATTACTTTACCCTACGTTGGGAGCAATGTTTCCATCAATTTCTGGTTGTCAGTGTGTGCAAAAATCTTACGTTGAGCAGTGATAAAAGAATTTAGAGGAAATTAATATCAGCTTGGACAGAAAGTTTTCTTTTCGTAAGTTAAAGATCTTCATAATGAAATATGCTTTTGAGCCCCCTGGAAAAGAGGCAGCACATGCCAAGGCTATTATCTTAAACCTATCGTCCAATGGACCTACGCTTGACCTTGATTTTGTGCCTGCAAGTTTAAAACTTATTAGAATATCCTCAACTCAAGAATGGTTTATTAGGTACCTTAATTTGGACAAAATGAAACCCTCTAACCTTTAAAAAAAAAATTGAGTATTTGAATTTTGCAGGTTCGTTATTACATTTATTTCAGACATACATCAACAGACACACAAGTTACAGGCTTCCAAAGTTGCTAAGTACACAAAATCTTGGTGCCCTTGGAAAATAGTGTAAAGTGCTAAAGGTTAAATATAACATGCTCGTTACCTTTGATCTTAAAAGCTTTGGCAGATAATTACTTAGTTACACTATGTTATGGGCTAGTGTTTATTTTGAATATTTCTGCATGTTTTATAGAATAAGAAAACTGATTGTCACTTATAAGCAAAGTAGAAAAATATGTATTAGGTCGTGTCTGTATGTTTGTCAGTCCACATGATATCCCTGAAAGTACTGAATGAATTTCAATGATATTTGCTGGAACGTTTAGAAGATAGAAGAATTGATTAAATTTAGGGGTGAATCCAAGCACAGTTACTCTCCCTGACAATGGTGTTGGCAGAATTATGCACTCTCTGAGTGCTCTATAGTTGTACTTTGTTATTATTACTGTAACAACTTTGAAGGGGCTGAAAGATCTTTCTGAGAAATATCTAGGTCCTGTCTCTTAGAATTGGAGAGCGATTCAAGATCATTCGCAGAGAGTGATAGAAACAACGACAGCATTGATTGTGCTGGTGTGGCCGACTAAATATTTCACTGATATGACGCCATACATGGAAAGGTTGTGTAACCACTTATACTGTATATTTAATGTTCCCTGCCTTGATAATAAACTTTGGTTCTTCATATTTTTACAAAACGGCGATATTTATGCCAACAGGATTTAGAAAGTGCATAATGAATATCCTGGCATCTCGGAAAAGATTTTGGCAACTTTGGGATCTTCTTACCCTGGCAGTGATTTGGATAGTGATTCAAGACAAATCTTAGATTGCGATGAATGCATTGAAAGCTACAAATATCTTAGAGAATGGGAGGAGATATTTTGCTAATACAGCATCAAACATTGACATGTATGGTTATTTCTGCTGGCAGTATGTCATGCTGTGGTGATTAATTAGAACATTAGAAAAAGGGGTGATCAATGAATAAGTTACCTCTCTTGCCTTTTGTTGGGTAGAGATCATTGAAGTCTGAATTTGAAAAAAAAACTAAGGGATCAATTTAGCATAAATCTACATTGTAAATTGAACTCCTCACTAAAAATCTACCCTGGGGAGGAATGCTCAGAAAACATAAAAAATTGTTTTTCGTAGACATAATGATGAGGAAATCTTTGAATTCTTAGCCCTCTAGCTCCATTAGTGCATGATACATACATACATACTCAGCCAGCCAGACCAACTTGAAAATGGATGGGGTCTGTGTCGACAGTTTTGATTGATTGTTTCTAATTAGTAAATAACTGATGAAGGAAATAATTGTGTATTTTCCATGAGTGTGAGTGGTTACTATTTGAACCCAAGTAAAATGCTGAGATTTTGTTGGCTGAATCTCAAAATGAGCCCTTGCTTAACATAGATTAGTACAACACAATTTTTCTCTTCTCATTTAGCCTTGTGCCATACCAAACGAGGTACTGTAAATATAAACAAGGAAAAGAATAGCGTTCCTGACAAAGAAAGCAAGTTGTCTCTCTTTAATCACTCTCTCTTCAGGTCGCTTGATTCCTTAAAAATGCTGTTAACCCATTTGAATCTGGTCTCAACAAGCAATTTCTGCCATTCTAAGAATGATGGACTTACATCACAGTTAAAGATATGAAAGTGTCAAGCTTATTAGGAAACATGTTTATTCATTTTTCTGACAGCTTTTAATTCAACAAGATTTTTCCAAACTACTTAGGTGTATAAAATGAGAATTGTTATTATGGAAGTGTTATTATGCCAATAGCAGAATCAGATTTCTCCCCTCAAAAAAGCGTAACAATAATAATGAATGTGTTTGCTCAATCTTGAATTTTCCTTACGTTCACAGAAATATGGAAGAGACATTTTAGTGTAAAGACTTTACAAAAGGCACATTCATTAAAACAAGTGGATAATGTTTGCTTTAACAACCACACACTTAAGTTAATTTCACCAAATTAATTGCACAAGAAAATATATTACTGTTTGTAATATAAGATAAAGACGATTTGTTTTCACAAAAGCCCTCTTTTATTGTTACTGTAAAGATTGTTCATGGTGAGTTTATCAAAAGGAAAAAAAAAAGTATCTTGGCTGCGCTTTGGTCAAACTCACTTCATCAAAATCTAAAAAAGTAAACAAAACGGAATTAATTTCTCCATAGAACATTATTCCAAAACTATGTGTCCCATTTCAACTCCTTTAATAGTAGTTCCTCTGAATGGGATTTCCAAAAAACAAAGATAGAATTTAGGAAAACAATTCGACCAGAGTTGGGCTTTAGGAGTGGGAGTGAATTCATCATCAGTATGTTACTGATTTTTGTTGTCACTGTCACCTGTCATTGTTGACATATATGAAAATTTAAAAAAGAAGTTAACACGTCTGATTAGTCACTAGATAGAACGTCATATAACCATTGTCTTTTGGCAGCATGCTGTGGTGGGGGATGATCAATTTAAACAATAGGCAAAAGGAGTGAATGAAGGAATAAGTTACTCCACTTGTCTTTTGTTTGGCTACGATCACTAAAAAGTTTGAAATAAAAAAAAACAAGGGTGAAAATTGCCAGAAACAAGTAAGCAAAGAAACCAGTTAAGCATGAACTTATATTGTAAATTGAGCCTCAGCAAATCTTATTCTGTGGAGGAATTTAAAAAACAATCCTAAAAAAAACAAAATCAGGAGTAAATGATTGAATCTTCAGCCTGTGCCCGACTTATTCCTTCCAACCTACCATGCCAGACTTTTATGTCTTTTCTGTACCCTTCAATTTTTAGTTCTACAGGCTGACATGTTTTGCCTAAAGAGTGATTGTAAAGTTTTGATTAAGATTTCTAAGTCATTCATTCTCCTACCAGCAGAGAAAAATGAGGTCTGTCTGCAAAGTATCCAGCTATTTTGAATGTCTCGAGAACTGGTTGTCTGGCCCTGATGTAGCTTGGCAACCAATCAGAGGGGACCTTGCCACATATGTGTTGACAGATTCTCCCGTGGGGCTATCCAGTCAGCTGTGGGATTCCATCAAAAGAGCTTGTGTACTGTGTAACCATTAATTCTGCAATGACTTTGCCAGCCCCAACTTCATATCTTATGCAGAGTTTTTTGGCAAAACATCTCATAAACCAGGTCAGTCAGCCCCCTGTATTGTCAATATTTGGCTAACTGTAATTTTCAGGATTTTTGCTATTGAAAAAGGAGGAGATTTCAGACCATGGATGTGACCAAAGAGAACAAAAGGCAGTTGATGGCAATCCCGAAAGAGGACTTTGCAGACTGAAAAAGTGGAAGGGATGTTGGTTTGAGATTACAATGTCTCAAAGAAGGTACTTTGATGGGAATGAGGTGCCAGGCCATTTTTCTGGACAGACTTTGTATTTCTAAAAGATAAATCTGGTACAATCTGGTTTCTAAGATTTATCAAAAGATAAAATGAGTTGATATAAGAATTGGTTTGAGGACATTGTTGGCCTTTGGGTCCTTAATTCCTTGAACAAGCTGAACTTAGGTGCCCTTTAATATATGGTATTATCTTATACTCATAAAAAAATCTGACTTCACATAATGCAGTTTTCTTATTTATTTTTTATTCTGATTTATTCATTTACCTATCTTTTCCTTGTGTACTTAGAAATTCCTTCTGTCTCAAGCAAATGACAGGCAGGCACCCCCTAGCACAGTGATGGCCTGTATTACTGGTACCTAAGCTTGAAACTCAAGATCAATTTCTCCTGAACAATTCCGAGAATCAAAAGATTGTTTGCGTATAAAATTTTATCTCTGTTACTGGAGCAAATAATGACACAGTTCATAACAGATGTCCTGTTATACATAGTGGAAAAAACTGAGGCGAACAAGAAGTCGTGGCTTCTGTTACAAAAGAAAACAAAAACTGACTGGCATTCGAATTAACCTACTTGTTGTTACATTAGCATTGTTGACATATTGACTAATCAGGAAAATGTTTTTAAACATAACGCAACAGAAAACAATTTGGTTTGGATTTGGGAAAAGAATTCCAAGCGGATCCTCCTCCTCCTCCCTTTTTTTCTTCACAGATTCTGAAAGGCCAACTCT
The DNA here is from genome assembly GCA_963457665.1 of Thysanoteuthis rhombus. Taxonomy (NCBI): domain Eukaryota; kingdom Metazoa; phylum Mollusca; class Cephalopoda; order Oegopsida; family Thysanoteuthidae; genus Thysanoteuthis; species Thysanoteuthis major. The sequence continues at coordinate 85,346,221 of OY735200.1, read as the reverse complement.
CCCAGGTTTTCTATATTCCACATATATCTCTCCTCAGTTAATGTACATTTGCCATCTTTTAATTGCTATTCAGGGGCGGATCCAGGATTTTTTTCAATCCATCTGTCTTATTAGACAAAGGATATAATAATTCATTTCTTTTTTTATGTTGATTTTTCTTACGTGGGATCAATTGTTTTTTCTTTATTTTAATCTATAAAATTTTTTCATCTAGATATTTAAAAATGATTACAATTATGCTTTGCCCGATTAGGGGGTGGGTCCAGACCTCCTTTTATCTGCACCTGCCATTGTAATCAAAATGTTATGCATACCTCCATATTGTTTACTTACTGTCATAGGTCAATAGCCCAGAGTTAAGTTGTGATAAAAAACAAAAAAAATTTTCAAAGATTTAGAGAAATAGCAGTTAATAATACTTCACCTGATGGAAACATATGAAAGATTATTGCTTTACTGATACGACCAATTGAGAAACCAAAATCAAACATGGTACTAGAAGGATCAGGATAGAGAGTGGGTTTAAATGTTAGATTTGATCTTCTGTGAGCCATCGAAGCTCTCATAGCTTAGATGGCAAAGCTACTGGAGCAATCAACGAAGCATCCAAATGGCCCTAAAAATTGAGTTTCACTAAGAGCTTATTCCTCATTTCTTATCCTTGTGGTTAACTCAGTGGCAGAGGTTGATGGTCAAGTTCAGTTGTCATAAAAAACAACTAAAAATGTTTAACATAGAACAAAACTGGTCAAACAATATCTCTATGTCGGATCTGTGATATATTACAGTTCATCAAAATTAAACAATGTTCTGTTTTAGTGGTAACATAGGTAACTGTCCAATTCAGGTGTTGTAAGTATTTCCTAAGCTCTGCTTCTGGGGTTACCAACAACCAAATTATTTTTGAACTAGTGTGTCTGCCAAAAAGCTCTGAATTTGAAAAAAGACAAAAAGATGCTATAAATGGTCAAGAAGAATGCCAAAAAATGGCCCGAATCTATCAGTATGCCTACATTGATTTCGCACTTTTCTGCTAAAACAAGAATTGTACTGAATTTAGCTTGAAAAGCGCTAAATTGAGGACACTATTTGCTTCAACTAGTACAAGACTACATCTGGTAAGCACCTAGTGTGGATCACATTCACTACACTGGAGTTAAGGTCTGCTAGACTAACTTGGTAACTATTTACCTCATGGCTAGGCACCTCAGGTCATAAGCTCTAAAAAAGAATAAAGCTTTGCTCTCCTTTCTGTTAGAATTGAAGTCTGTCAACTATCGAATTATTGGTGATCACAATGATTCAAGGATTTATTTGAGATGCTGTTCAGGACTCTCAGCTTAGAGAATGCATTTAGAGAGCACATACATCAGCCAATGTCATACACTAACTAAAAACCGAATGAAAATGCATTGCTGGATCTTCTCATAAGATTTAATCACTTTTTCCTAAGCCTTTGGCCTTACCCCTCCACAAAATTACATTGAAATTCATTGAGATCTCTTAGAGATATTGGGTGGACAAACTTTCATACTTTGTTGGCAGAGGTACATGGAGAAACATGTCTGGTTCGTCATTCAATAGAAAACTTCACATTGGTAGCATGTCATGTTGGGGTTGTTCAATTAAAGAAATTGGAATAGGGATGATCAATGAATAAGTTACTTCTCATGCATTTTGTTGGGCTGTGATCACTAAAAAGAATGAATTTTCAAATATCAAGCAACACAAGCCAATTTAGCATAAACTTACTTTGCAAATTGACCCCCTCCCACAAAGACTTGGAGGTAGGGTTTAAAAAAAAAAACAACAAAAAACGTTTTTTTCTAGAAATAATAAGGAGTAAATATTCAAATTTTCAGCCCTCTAGTTTCATTGGTACAGCCTGTGCACATCATCCATACATATTCAACTAGCCAGCCAAACCAACTTAAAAAGAAAGAAACCTGTGTTGATGGTTTCTAATACAATTGATTCCAATGCTGTTTTTAAAGGGAAACATTTTATTCCAATGTTGCTCTCAGCAACTACACTTTTTGGCCTACTTTCTGAAGCACCTGTTAGTAACTCATAAGGGTTGGGTGACCCACCCATCTCAGTGAAGGACCCACCCATCTCAGTGTATCAGATTGCATTGTTAGTCACGGAGGGCTAAATATGGGAGGATGACAGAGGAGGAGGAGGGAGACAAAGTGCATGTTAGAGAGTCTTGAATTTTAAAGGAACTTATAATGTTAAAAACCTCCAAAAAACAGAATCATAATTTATGTCAAGGTTGAAGCAATTGCTCTTTTGGTATGTAGAGTGTGTATCAGTGTACATTCAGAAATAGGGATCTGTGTCAGGAGGCTGAGTTTGATTGTAGAATTTTGTAATGTAGTGATTCTCAAATGTGGTCCGCACACCATAAGGGGTCCACAACACCCATATGGTTATTTAACCACTTCCTAACGACGACAGAATGTTACACAAGATTGGTTTAATGTGGGGGGCCCAACATACATACAAGTTGGTGGAGACAAAAATTGCTCCATCTCTGCAATAAATGTGATGAAGGCATCAGAAATGTCCCTCCAATCCACCCTTCATAGTACAATTGTGAGGTGCTACTCTGGGTAAGAATCCCCAGGACTGAATAGTATATACTTTCTTTGTCGCCACAGGTCAGGTGAGTATAATACTTATTTTTTCATCATCTTTTACCCTCCTTCATAGTGGCTGTATATGAATTGATTTTCATCTAATTTCTAGTTTGGTGCATGGTGTTGACAGAGATATTTGCTTTTAGTTTTTATCACAATCACCTAATCACCATAAAAACTGTTTAGGGGCCTGCTCACATTAAGTAGAACCTTAAGGGGTCTGTGGGGAAAAAAGTTCGAGAATCGCTGCTGTAAAGGATGGTACTCAGTTTTCATGGCTCCAAATTGGCTCTTCAGGTTCAGTAATCATGAGGGTATTTAAAAAACATAAAAGAAATTAGAGGTTAAGTTGAGTTTCTAAATGAGGGTTGAGGTGAAGTTTGGTCTTTTCATCTCGGCACAGTGAGTCAGGCACTGAAATGGCTGAGGCACACCATCAGTATGTGAGGATAGATTTGATCATTAAAAAAAAAAAAAAAAAGAAAGAATGATAATGTATTCAAAAGTTAAATGAATTGATGATTTATCAATTTTATTGTGAAAAGTATATTATAGATAATGATCGTATTTTTATATCCATACTGGGAACACTGTTCCATGGTCCTTGTTTGAGGGAGGATTGACCATCCTCAAAACTCCCGTGGCATACGTATGGGTGCCTCGTGGCACACAAATGTGCCATAGTTCACTGGTTAAAAATCGTCTTTTATTTATGATGAACAGATGTGAAAAAAATTTTTAAAAAAAGAAGAGTCCCAGTAATCCAAAAAGTTATCAAATTTCCTCATTCCTTGATGTTTTCTCACAGAGAAGATTTGAGACCAAGTCTGAGAAATCGTTTTTTCTGGAGGGGAGCCAGTCTGGTTTAGATTTCACTCTTGTATATGACAAAAGAAATTCATTAGTTTACAGGGATCTTTGGAAAGTATCCAGCCATATCAAATATCTTGAAGAGAGGTTGCACTGCCTTGAAATCCCAAATGAGGACTTCACAGACTGTTTTGGAAAGTAGAAGGAATGCGGATATAAGTTTATGAGTACTACGAAGGGGACTATTGCCCTTGATAAACCATTTTTTTGTTTATAAAATGCTGGATACTTTCCAGACATACCTTATACATGAAGCAAATTAGACTCACCCTAAGATTTTGAATTTTTTTTAATACTTTAATCTTTTGGTTAGTGTTTGGTTCATATACTGTAGAGAGATTGCTAAAGGTTTTTGACAGCATAAAGTCTACCTGTGAATAAGTCAGTGGTGTAGTTCTAATAAAGAAGTGAGGGCATGCAGGGCTGCCTCCTTCCAGTTTTAGTAGTGTCCAGTCAGGAAACTGACAAGGTTATTTGACCATTTGAAAATAGTTCTTGTTAAAAGATTTTACAAGGGTTATTTTTTAAACTTTCATTTTGCCTATCATTTAAAAAATTAAGCTTTGCAGTAGAGATAATATATTTACTTTTTATGTTCTAAAGATTCTGTGTGTCTTTCTATTTGATTCAAGAGATGCCTTTAAATGGGACTAAATAAACTGCTGATTACTGATTGGCGTCCTTGGTTAAGCACAAATGATTTTCTAGCTTGCGTCATTCATTGTTTTGAGGCAAACCATTACTAGATTTATCTAAATGGATAATCACCTTATATCAAGCAATCTTATAGCATATATCTGGCTCAACATCCACTTATAAATACATGATTTGGTTCAGAGAGGCAAAAAAGTTGCTAGCCCCTACTTTGCAGTATGGTATTGGAAACTGAAGTCTCAAAATCTGCTTAAAGTACAGACCTATCTGCTTCATGGCCTTAAATTCTTATCAAGAAATTCTCAAGGAATGCCTGAACCATGCTGATATGGCATTCTTTAAAAAAAAAAAAAAATATTGTCCTGATTTTTCTAACAATTCCAGTCTATGTTGATGACATAATTATGTCACAGCAGCTTGACTGGTGGGACCACACCATAAAGATAATAATGTTTATCTGAAAAAAAAAATGATTGAAATTCCAGTCAGCAACGAAAACAATCTTGCGAATGATCAAACTTTTTATGCTCAACAGATTTATGAGATTAATTTTCTATGTTGTATATTTTCATACACATTTGGCCAATCGGCAGATTTAACCCATTAACTCTGGCAGATAGCAGAAAGTAATAGTTATTACTGTCATACTGCAATGATGGAAATTCCAGTCATTCACAATTATTGGTGGTATATCTCTTGATTCATACATCACTCTTTCTCTCCTTTCAACCAATCACCATTCTATGAGGAGGTCACATGTTCAAAGGTTCAAGGTCTCCCTACCAAGAAGTATAGCATCATACCAGTTGGCAGGAAGGCGTTCAAGAAATAACAACGTATTTATCTAAGTGACTATATGTCACTGATGCAGGCGGTGACTTTCCCCAATTCAACCCTCCACAATACAAATGGCAGACAAGATTAATTCGAATGCAACCATCCGCTACCATCCTACTCATTGTGTTGTATTACAGTAATTATTGTTGTTTGTAAAATGATATTCCCCTCAAGTTAAGAAGATGTCTCGTGCACTACAACTTAAGCTCATCATCCTAGTTAGCTTATCATCTCCAGAGTTTGGTAACCTTTCAACAAAACCATTCCTGATATTCAACTTGATCAATAACCACTACAATTACATATCTCTCTTATATAACTCTGTGTTGTGAGGAAGAGTCTAATTTTTTAAGACTCACGTTCAATGTTGGAACTTATTCTGGACAATGGACACGATGGCGTTCTGTAATCATATTGATTACTGTGCTGTTATACATTTTCAATGTGAAAGTCTAATGTCCGGCTTCTCTTGAAATGAACACTTATATACACATTGTACGACTGAGCTATTATTGCTGTTATTTCAAAGCATTTTCCTTGCAACCATAAGCAATTATAATGATGGGTTGAACCTAAATAATTATTGAAAATAGAATTTCAATCTCTTGTGTGTTTTGTTGGTATGAGAACACAAGTCAAATGAAAATATGTTCTGACCAATCAATAATGTTCTGAGAAACTGTTAAATCAGGGGACATTTTGATTTTTTTGTAACTATTAATAATATAGTCCTAAAAAGAAGGGTATACAACAAATGTACCCCACCCATTGTCACCTATGGAGCTGAAACATGGAACCCAACCAAAAGATTGACCTTCAAACTCAGAACTGTAAAGTGCACATGAGAGAATCATGCTCAACCTCACATAGATCATAAGACAGCACAGTATGTTGATGAAGAGACAGGAGTCCAAGATACCACAAAAACTGTTAGAAAACAAATGGCAATGGGCTAGACATGTTGTAAGAATGTCAGATAGCAGCTGGATATCACAACTCACAATGTAGATCCCCAGAGCTTATATGCGAAATTGTGACCGACAGAAAGTAAGATGGCGTGATGAGCTAGATAAATTCAGAAAGCACTGAATCTGCGATGCCCATGATAGAGAGTTGTAGCGAATCCTGGTGAAGGTCAATGTCCAATGATGGATCCTAAAAGGCTGATGGTGATGATGAGTGTCTCTTGATAGTTAAATTTGTACATATGTATAGAGAGAATATCATCACACATATATATGATGATATTCTTTTCATATATATATATATATATATATATATATATATATATATGTATACAATATTATGAATAAAAAGATCATCATATATATATATATATAAATATATATATGTATATATATATATAAATAAATAAAAGAGCTGTGTCCGTCATACTTATAGTATCAGTAGAAGCTATCAGCCACCTCCCTTCCTATCCTCTTATTGAACTTCCTTATTTTCTTTCCTCTCCTCTCACTTAATACTCTCTGATTGAACTATCTAGCTTTCTTTTCTCTCCCATCCTTTTCTACCATTTCTATCACACTTATAGTACCAGTAGCAGCCATTAGCAGAGCCTATTGTACACTTTTAACAAATATTGGCTAGTATTGATCTAAAGGTTATGATTAGTTAATGACAATTAAAAATTACGCAGACAGGTAGACAGACAAGGTTTTACTAAAAAGAAAACTTCAAGTTGCTCTTTACAAGAGTAATCATGGAATATAACGAACCTAATAAATGGCCTCCATTCAGTCTCAACAAACAATGGAACGACAGAAGAGTCTCCTTTCCAGGGTACATATCGAGCCAAAGTGTATGGGGATCATGGGATGCCCAATTGTCAGAATCCCTATCTCGGCCTCGCTGATGTAGTGTGGAGGAAAACACAGTGATATGTCTGGCATCAGCTTGAAGCCCCTTAAAGGGGTTCCAATCCCTGGTTTGAAATCAGTGGCCTTTTCCTTTAATGGTTGTCTTCCTAAGATTAAAAAGCTATTTTAACCATAGCTGAACAGAGGGATTCATTCCTTTCCCAAGGGCATTACTGATAAATGAGCATAAACAGCCCTGACTGGTGTTTGCCACTAGGCCCGTTGGACCATCAATAAATGTGATAACATTAATGTAAAATACTTGGCCAGTCCAGTATGAACAAACATCAACTTTTTAAGAATTCAGAAGAAAATCGGCCTTGGTTAAATAATTCGAGAATGTGGGGAATGAAAGAAAAGAAAAAGAGAAAAAAAAATTCATATTTTACATTACAAGAATAAATGAGAGAAGAAGCGAATCAACTTTTTCAAGGGAGATAACCCTTGGAGTTGTTAAACTAAATAGACAAAAATTTTCAAAAGCTGGTATAACTGAAATGAAGAGGAAACATTAAGTGCCCAGCTCAAAGGATAAAGATATCGGATCTGAATGAAGTTAGCAGTGGCTGATCAAGTATTTTGAGCAAAATAGGATGCAAAGGGGGAAAAGGAAAAAAATTTTTCAAATGAATATGTGAAAAAGAAAAAATTCAAAAATGTAAATAAAACAATATGTAATACATTTTTCACTTACATTCACAGCTTTTTGAATTCTGAATAAAATTGACCAAAATGTTAAGAAAAAAAAAATTCAACCAAAGAAATTTTCCATGAAACGAACGAATTAAAAAATAATATTGAAAATATCTTACTCATATTAGAAGAAGTAAAAAACAAAATAGATTTTTTTTTTTAAGGTTAAGGTCACTCTGGATTACTCGGGCTTTTTTTACTTGAAAATTTCTTCAACCAAAGAATTGTATTCTACCAACCCAAGCAGGGAGTAGAGTGGAAGAGCGCCAGACCCCTGAATCTATGCCGGTACTAATCATTAGATTTCTAGTTTCTGCATATAAAATGAAATAAAAGTAATCTCCTACATCAAAAAAAAAAAAAAAAAAAAACACAAGTAAATACATAAATTTTGCTGTTATTGATTAGCATATACCAAATTGTTAAATTGTTTTTTGTGTACCATTTTCAAAATCAAGTTGGCAAGTGTGTGAAACATCAAGTATTTCTGTGCTCAACCTCATATGGAGAGATCACAAGACAGCACAGTATAGAAGAGAGAAAACTGGATTCTGAGACATCATAGAATCTACTGGAAAACTTAAATGGCAAGGGACCGGTCATGTTGCAAGAATGGCAGACAACTGATTGAAATCACAACTCACAACATAGATCCCCAGAGATCACATGTGCAACCAAAGCTGGCAGAATTTACGATGGAGAGACAAACTTGATAAATTCAGAAAGTACTGGCTCCATGACGCCCACGATAGAGAAGTGTGGCAAATCCTGGGGAAGATCTATGTCCAATGACGGATGATTAAAGACTGATCCTGATGATGATGGAAAAAAAATTTCTTTCTTTCTGTGGTTGGGAAAGTATGCATCACCAAATTAAATGGGGGTGATAGTTCTGTAAGCCTTAATTCATATTGAGGCTAACAGGAGTAATCCCCACCTTACTCATGTAAAACTAGGATTCTAATCAATTTGTGATCATATTCAAATTTGCTTGAAGAAAAGAAAATCGAAAGACTAACATTCTTTGAAGTTAGCTTTGGCTTCTTCAACTTTTTCCATTAGAATCATTGTTTGTTGTTGGAGTTGTCGATTCATCTCTTCTTGAGTCTCAAATCGAGTCTTCCATTCATTGCCTGAAAATATCAACAAATGGAAAATATGACATTGGATTCACATCAAAAGTGAAAATTTTCAGATTACACCATTGTAACCAAAATTGAATCTAATCAAAACATGGATAGAATATAGAATTCAGAATCTTTCAATTAATAAAAAGAATATTGTGGCAAAATAGATTGAAAAAATTTGAAAAATTCATTGATTGAACTGAATTTTTTAATCTGAAAATTTGTGCTTTTGAATTGAAACTATTTTTTGGTCTGGATTTGATCCAGAAGATTAAAAGAATAATATTCTCTGTGCAATTGTAGTTAAAAAAAAATTGATTTCTAGCTGTAGATTATGCATTTTTTAAAATCATTTCATGAACATAAAATCATTTGTTAACATGACCAAAACATACTGATCATTAAAAAAAGAATAAAACTTGATGCTTTCCATGAAAAATATTACATTGATATTTGTAGTTAAATATATGGAAGCTTAAAAAATTGATTCCTGCACTATTCAACCAACATTAACTTTCAATTTGTTGGAATAATCTTTTTATGACTAAGAGAAAGGATCAATTTCATCATGATCTTGCTCGATCAAGAAACTCTAAAACATTTCCTGAAACAAGATATTTTAAAGAAACAGCTGCAGAATAAGCTCTCATTGAATTTGACATCAGGAACAATGATTTCCATAAACAGAATTCAGGTTTCCACTGTTATATAAAAGTAAAGGGTTCATATGAAATCTTTTGTAAGACAAAATGGTGATTGCATCTTTGCTGTTGTATAGATGGAAGAGGAAAACCTGTACTAATGTTGGTCTTTCATAGATCTTGAACCCTAAAAAATTATTTATGGTTTGTTGCTCATTTAAAAATTAATTTTTAATCTCTTGATGAAAAAAAAAAATATCTGACCAGTAAACGAAGAAAATGGTTAGAAAATTTTAATTTCATGGTCAAAATTTAGAGCCATAATGCTAATCTGATTTATTTTGAAAAACAAATCAGTAATGGGATTAGCATACTGAATAGTTGAATTTATTCTTGTAGACAAAGATGAATCTATTTTTGTCCTGTAAATATTTGATTAATTTGACAAACCTTCATCTTTGATGACTTCTGAGCATTTCTCAAGTTCTTCAACAGTCACCACTAATTCTTGTATAGATTGCTCAAGCATGTCCCTAATCAGAAAAAGATTCAATATCATTAGTATTTAAAGAAAAAAAAAATATATATGCATAAATTTTGATCAAATTGTAGGAGTGTTTTAACTTCTACTTCTGGAATAAAAAAGCATCTAAGATTCAAAATTTAGCTGTGTATAAGTGGATATTAACAAAATGACTATTAAGACACAATCTAAGGTTATTACCCGGTATTGTTCCTGCCACCAGCGCAAGCAATCACTTACAATGATGGTGTTGTCAGAACAGAGTATACAGGTTGTGAATCTAGGCATGGCCAGGACCTTGCTGTTGGTAACCAGGCTTACCTTATAATACAGTTAGCCTACAAGAATGGTTTTCAGAATTATTCCTCTTTTTTTCAACTGTATGTATAAATACTGCAACACCCTTCTCCATTTAGTACCGATATACTGTAGTGCTCTTTTTCAAATATGTTTTCAGAATAAATTTAGTGAAGTTAAATTTCCCAAATAGATAATGATCAAAGAGTAAAACACTTACAGTCTATGAAGTAAGTATTTACATTGTGATTAATATACCATATGAGAATAAACACATACAAATATAAGATAATTTATCATACTGCAATATATAGTGACACATTGATATTTAACCAGTTCCAGAAATTACATAACAGATGAGATAAACAGCACAGACTCATTACTTCTTGTTGGGGGCTCAACATCATAGTACATCAATTAAATTGATGGCTGACGCAATCTTTCCTTATGCTATGCTTTAATAATCGCAGCATTTTTCAGGGATGTATCCAGGGCACTAAACAAGGTTTTACTGTGTTTGGTTGTTACATGAGACGTCATTTTTTTTTGTAAGCAGAGATTGTTGATTTTTTGTAAGTTGGATCTGAACAATATTATTCATTGTAACATGTTAGGCACACCTTTGAAAATTTATGTGCGTGGTTCTTTTTGATGTAAGTAAAATACCCCTGAGACATGGGAAGAGAATTATATTTATCAATTCAGGTAGAAGTTGTGACATTATTGTGATTTCATTGTCGATTTGAGGAGGCATTGTCAACCATCATGAAAAACTATTCAGGCATAGATTATTTCTTGGAAAGTCTTTCCCAGTTGACTTAAAACTTGTTTTTTTTATTAGTAGCTATTTGCAGTATTTTAATTATCAAATTGCAAACATCTTGAGGGTTCGATACACAATTTACTTTTAAAAAAAAGTTCATTGTTACAAGGAGCCACCTTTTTCTAGGAAAGACATTCGAAAAAGAAGCATTGCCTGTTTGATACAAATTGCAAAACTAGAAATCCCTCTGAGAGCAAATACCTTTGCCTACACCACACACCAACTAAAAACTGAGGGAAAGATCAGTTCATATATATATAGCTATGATGCAGGGGAGTTAACAACTGAAAATATCCTTGACCCCCTACCCCCAAATTAAAGCAATTCCCCCTCAGCCCATGACCCATCCTTAAACAAAATGCAATTCATTCTGAACTTTTGGAGATATTGTGTGAACAATTTCCAGTGAATATGTAGTTGTATTTAAAAAATGAAAATAAAATATTTGTCAATCAAAAAAACTTCCTAGATCCGCCCCCTAATTCAAGTACTTCTCCCTCACCCCATGACCTACACTTTTACAAAATTTCATTGAGAACTTGTGGAGATATAGTGAGGACATATGGCTATGATTTGGGGGAACAAACTGTAAAATTCATAGATTTGCCTTAAAATCTAATAATTCTTTCTAAACCATGGCCCACCTTCCCACAAAATATCATTCAAATTCATAGAGAACTTTTAGAGATATTGCATACAGACAGATAAGTCAACTTTTCCTTGGTTCAATTTAAACAAAAATTTCAAAATGTCTCTGTTTATTTTGTTATCTTAAATACAGCATGATAATTCAATACAAAGTATTGAAAGAACCTTACATTGGAACATGTTAAGGAGATCTTAGGGCCCCCAAAATATATCTTTAGATATATCAATGATTGTATTTTTTGCGTAAGTAAAATATCCTAATAAAACTTGTTAGAGGAGTCCTTATCTTACAAAGACATAGATTATTGATCCATAAAGGACTTTTCATTAAATCAAACATTATAATTTTATGAATATTTCATTTACATTTTGATTTATTTGAAAATAATTGTTGAATACAAAACTAGAAGAGCCCTCATAGAATGTTATGCAGTTGGTCCTGACAATTGTTAATTCTGCCCTGTCAGTAGCATGGCAGTATTGGAAGTAAAGGGGCCAATGAGATTATCAGCTGATTGCAGTGGTTCTCAACCTTTATTGTATGATGGCTCACAAAAAAATATTTTTGACTTATGTGGCACATGAAATGGAAAAATGGAACAAAGTATACAAAACCATTTCAGTAGTCAATGAATGAAACTTTTATGTCAGCATCATTAATTTACAAATTCATTTCCCCTTTTCTTTCTTTTACTCAAAAAGTTAGGATCTCACAAAATTGAGTGATAAAACCACTAAATTAGTTAATCTGTGGTGGAAGCAGGACAGACACAATACCTGTACAGGACATGTTCATGGATTGAAAAATACATTTGCTTATTTGGAAAAATTTACGTGGTGCACTTGACTTATTGTTGTGTCTTACTATTGTGGCTATTTTGTGGCCAAATTTGCCAAATTTGGCCTTTTTGGAAAATGTTTCAATATGAACTTTTTGGGGTTTGGACATATTTCATTTTTGGCCAATTTTTCATTTATTTCTAACATTTGAATGAAAAACATTTTTTTTCATAGGTACTTTTGATCTTTCCATTCAGAAAACCTTTGTTTCATCTGGAAACTTGTCAGTTTTTATTAGGGGGTAAGCATTCTATTTACAATGTGATTGTAATGCTAAACTAGATACTTACTCTCTGCCATTGGTAAGTAACAAAAATATAACTTTGTTGCACTAGTAATTTCAATGAATTCTTATATTCGGTTTGTACTCCAGGATTGCTATGTTTTATAAACAAGTTTTGTATTTAGCAATTTCTGGACGTATTCTTTGGCCAGAAACGTCTCCAATTATTTGGCAACCCTACCACAGGCCAACTTGCACTTTGTCTGACAACTCAATCAGGCCATATATATATATATATATATATATATATATATATATATATATATATATATATATATAAAAGATACTTTGCAACTAAGTGTAAGAATATTGATTAAAAATAGTATTAAGATGAAAAAAACCATTATATTTAATCTTAATTCTAATCTGAAATTTTCACTGTATAATGTTTGATCCATGTGAATTATATTGAAGCATTCAGTTAAATGTATTGACACGGGAGGGCATTATTGTGTAAAATGAATATTTTGCATTAAGTTGCATTAATCACAGCTGATTGATATTTCTACTTTGGAATTGAAAATATTGATTGGGAAACTGAAAATGATAAATGACACGTAAACAAAATAGGAGCTTCTTAGTGATTTTTTCAATAATACATGGTACTTGAATTTATTGTATCTATTATTGTTTTAAGATGAAATAAACTTCTTCCCTTTAAAAACAACCATCACATGGTACTGAGAAAATTGACATTGAAATTATTTTATTTTATTTTGAAAAACTCAAAAGGAGTTAAAAAATGCAAAAATTTCACTTAATACAAGAAAGAAAAAATCTTTTGGCAATTAATTGGAAATAAGACTGAAGTTTGAGGGAAAAAGTTATCTACTGCCTTTCAATAATAATCAAAAAGAGATTGTCTTTTGTTCTTTATAAAAAAATTAAATAAGAACATCAGTTTGGCACATCTGATGCACAATGTCTGTCATATGTTGACATATTCATGGAGTACAATCTGATTAGGAACAAAAGGCTGGTAGGCTTTTAATTTCATTACTGAATAACAATAACTCCACAAATGGCCCCCTCGACCAACCAGCCAAGTGGGCAACAGATTCTTCTTGATTTGCATTTCTGTGTACATGTGTGTTTATGTGTGTGAGCATGTATCTAGGTGCTCCTGATCACATTTCAGGGGATGCAACCTTGAAAATTTGCAGGATTACACTACTAGGAATGATTTAAAAATGTATTTTGTTTTTCAAAAAGTGACTTTTTTGGGCCCCTGTGGTCACAATGTCCAAATCTTGTGCTGGGATTTTTTTGATAGAAGATGCATTTTTTCACAAAAGATAATTCTTTAGATAATTAGTTCTGGTACACATGTGGGCTATGGTGATTAATTCATGTGAGGTACAGATATTGCATTAATTCCTAATGGACATTTTGCTTGATTATACTTTTTGATAAATTTTTTTTACTAACTTTTAGAGCCTTTGTGTGATAGTTAAACATCGCTACATGTTTATGTATATCAAATCCTACTAGAATATTAAATTTCATGGGTTTTTTCCAAATTGTTAAATTTAATTTTTTTTTCTTTAATGAATCAAATTAAATGCAACAAAAACTGATTATTGGAAAAGCAAATATTTTTTTCTAGGAATACCCCCCCCCCCCCCCAATAAAAACCCAAATAAAAACAGTCAAACTATAATAATTCGGAAATTATGGTAAGAAAGACACAAGAGAAACAAGAAAGATGTGGAATTATTAAAAAGTCTGAAAGTAAGTTAAACTTGTCATAAAATAAAGCAATACCAGAATTAGTTTCTGAATAGTAAGTCATTTTAAACCAAGTAATGTTTAATTTCGTTTGGGAGGGGGAGAATTAAATTACGTATTGAAAATTCAGATTTATTACATTTTTAGTTTAAAAAAAAATCAATTGTTACCCTTCTGGTTCTAAAATGGCAGATCGCTGAAGGACTTATTCCATTAGAAATACCAACCCTAGCCCTATAATTTGTAGCTGGAACGACGGACATTTTAAAACGGGATAGGTAACAATTGCTAAATCAATATACATAAAGATGCAAAGAAGCAGAGAGCAACGACAATGACTCACTTCATTTCTATTTCTTGTTGTATTTCGGCAGCAAGTCTCTCCAGTTCAAATTTGCCCACAATATCCACAGCCATTGTTTAATAGTTTGTTGTTGATAGCGTTGCTAAGCAACTACGTACCATCAATCATTTTCATTTAGTATCACTCATTGCTACAGGTAAAAGATTTCGTTTACTGCAAATGTAGAAGAGGTTGGTTTTTCAACGTGAAGAGGGCTAAGCAATAGGGAAATACTATAATATAATGCTAAGAAAAATTGAAATAAATCTCCCCGCATTCGTATAACAATAAACAGAAATTAGAACTATTTCAGCAGATGTTTTTTTTGTACTAAAGGGAGATAATTCTCCTGTATTCAAGGCAGATAATTTCAATCTAGAGTTACTTCCCCTAGAATTGAAGCAGTAATCTTAAATTATTTTTGAAGATAGTACAAATAAACAATACAGAACGTAACGAAAAAAAAGAAAGAAATATTAGAAAAAAAAACCCAAAGAGAAAAATGAGTGTGTGTGTGTGGGGGGGGATAGAAATACCTTTTATTGTGATAACAGTCCTTAACCAATTCATTAGCGGTTACCTGTGTAATCCGAAAGTAGATTGTTCCATTAAAGACCTTTCGTTAGCGTAAAGCGAAGAAGAAATTAGGATTAATTTGCAAGGGATTTTTTCTTAATGTTTCTAGATCCTAAATTTATGATAATGGTATGTTAGGCTGAGTCGTAGTCGTCGTCGGTTGTTGTGGGTGGTATAGGAGACGTTAAATAGAAAGCAAGAAGGTGTGTGTTGTTTATCTCAACGCAGATGGCTGATTTTCGAAGCGGCGTAACAGTTTCAAGCCTTGGAAATGGAATCGTTTAAACTGAACACGAATTTCGACCGAGGCTGCTTCCCTGATGTCTTTAGGAAAGGCATGGACTCACTTCTCCCTGTGTTTTGTCCCTTCAATAGATGTCTCGACAAAAATGTTATGTCAGACTGTGGTTTTTAGAGTGGATGAGTGTGAGCACTTTGGCAAACCACTCTCCCTTACTTAACCAGGCAGAAGCAGTAAATAACCTGCCAAACCTGAAGGACAAATGAATGAAAAGAAAAAAAAAAATAGAAAAAAAAAAAAAACGCACCATACCTGGTGTCTAATGAGCAGGCTCGCCTATTTGCTTTCAAATAATATCTTTGAATAATATCTCAGAATACATGATTCGAAAATGTCAACAGTCTTCAAGTGATTCTGTTTGGCTATGTATGCATGTATCATGCTTACAGGCTGCAGTAATTGAACTAAAAGGTTGTATGCGTGTGTGTGTGTGTGTGTGTGTGTGTGTGTTTGGAGGGGGTCAATTGATAATATAAGTTTATGCTGAAATGGTTCCTTAGTTTGTGTTCGTTCGCATTCACGCTTGTCTTTGGGATATTTCAATGATCACTACCCAACAAAAAGGCGAGAGCAGTAACTTATTCAATGACTCCTCCCTTTTCCCATATTTTAATTGGTCACCCCTAACACAGCATGCTGCCAAATTAAATTGTTTTTGCGATGGTTCTTATTGAGTGACTTATCAGACCTGTTCATCTTAAGACTTCTCTGCAAGTCGACCGCATTCAGAAGCGACTCGAAGGGACTCTTTCTGTTTCACAACCCTTTTGAATTGAGGAGGATGCGATTCTATTTCAAATTTTTTCTACCTTAGTCAATCAGCTTAGGGTGTGCTCAGTTTGCTGCTGAGTATACAGGAGAGTTTGTCCTAATGAAGTATTTGTAACACTCTTTGCTCATACCAGGGACCAAATCAGGATCTTTCGATATGTGAGGCTGAGGCACTAACCATTACACTGCCTGGAAGTGGAAAATACATTCTTTAGCTGAAATCTGTCACGTTCAAGAGTTTTCTTCGATTGGAATCCGATTAAATGTGAAAAAATTGATGATTGGAAAAGTAAATATTTTTTCTTAAAAACAAAAAAACAAAACAGAAAACAAAAAAGCAAAAAAAAAACAAAAAAAAAACCCAAAAGCAACCTCCCCAACCCCCCACATAAAACACACACACACACACACACCATAAGAAACAAATAACAAGCTTGTCTATTCTAGGATGAGAAGCTTTTGATTCATTGAAATCTAAAAAGTAAACAAAACAAAATTAATTTCTCCGTACAATATTATTCCAAAACTATGTGTCCCATTTCAAGTCCTTTATTAGTTTCTGTCATAAAACAAGTTGACCTAAGTTAAGAGTGAATTTGTCATCGATTCTAACGTACGGAACTCTTATTCGAGCCGTAATGACGTCACTGGTTTTTGTTTCCAAATGAAAAAGTCAAAACTGAATAGTAGGAGTTAAATTACAACTCTGACTTCCTGGCAAGAAAAATATTAGACCCCCCCCCCAAAAAAAAACAAAAACAAAAACCGAAAGATGCAGAATTATTGAAATTTGACCGCTCGAAAGAAGCCCGACTTTATGTCATGTAGAACTACCTGCCATTATTGTCACGTTAATTAATTTTTCGTCCGTCATACGAATCTGCGACTTCGAAGTACTTCGCTTACTACTCTTCAGTGTTGCCAACTTGGATATCTTATATCTGAATTTAGCTAAATACTGTTAGAATCACTGTTCTAAAAACTTCAAAACTCGACACTGCACTACCTTGTGTGCTGACTAATATAATTGGCGATTGTCAACTTCGTGCAATATTCAATTATCGAGTAATCGCCGTGCGCACATATACGCACAGATTTCTCCAATCGTAGCTCCAAGTCTGGAAGCAAGATAAACTAATTGCAAAAGAATTGATAAAATTGATTGATCTATTTGAATATCAATACATTTTAAACTGAGTTTAGTTACTGGTGGTGAAAAAATCTATGAAAAATGTTTTTTTTTTTTTTTTGAAAATGCAAATATTGCTAATTTCAATTTCATTTATTCAATATAACGATAATCTGGGATTTGAAGTCCAAGGGAGGCAACTAGGAGACATTCTAAGACCGATTACTTCCCTTACATCCAGCAACCACGACCGTGAGTTATTTTTTAGGGTACAATATCTAAATAAAAGTTAAAATAAACAGTTCTCATATTTTACCATCGAATACGAACATCAAAAACATATCCAATAGAAGTATTGGTGCTTGAAAAAGTATTGAAAGGTACAATTACTGTCTTTTCTCTCGAACATATATTGAAAAATTGATTTGTCTTCATTGATTTGAAAATAATGCGTTAGCATTTTATAAGAACCTTTCGTAAGTCGAAATACAATGCATATATCACAGTGAAATCGCCTAATTGGTGGAATTTAATTATCTTATTGTTGAATAAAGTTCGACTACACTTTGTTTGCTTAGATTTTACATTGAAAATTAGTTATTTTATGTTCTTGTCTTGATTAAATGAACATTAGATGAAACTAAAACTAACTATTCATTTACTTATATAAAAAAAAGATAAAATTTCGCCTATTAGGCTATTCCACCGATTGACATACATGACTGGGCTCTTCCATGGAGTTACTCAGTCGATTGTGAGATCATCAAGTGTGCTCGTGTACTGCATGAGCGTTTCATTCACAGCGATATTCTTTGCGTCCCGTGCAGGCATTTTTTGGTCAAAGCAGCACATCACCCACGTCTATTAGCCCTCCCTTAGATAGGATCTGACCCCTGGGCACTTCTGGCCTTTTTCCAAAGAGATGTCAGACGAGATCAAGGTAAATGTGGTGATCCCGAGGACATTGTATAATTTTGTATGAGGTCCTTTGCTCTAAGTAGGCTATTTTTTTGTTGATATTAAACGACCGGATACTTTCCGTTTAGACTGTTTATGTATAAGTATGAATCGTCGATAAAAACTCAAATTGAATCCAATGCTTTGAAGAGGTTTCAATATTAAGACTGGTTGGCGAAATAATGGAGTTCACTATTCTATGCTTAGAGAATTGAAGGAAATAAGACATTTTTAGCAACATTAACAATCGTATTCAACATACATGGATGTTGAGATTGAAAAAATATTAAAAACGTTGAGGTGAGAGAGAGAGATGGTGGCAATCAGTTGTTTATTAGGACCGTCTGAGATAACCATATAATTTATTCAAACTGAAAAAAATCTTTAAAATGTTATACATCTTCAGTAATTAGATTCCCTAAGAGCCTGTAAAACAATTTTCATTCAAATCAATTCAACAATTCCAAAGTTCAATTTGTTTACGTGTTGACATACGGTTATAAACATATAAAATGTAAATAAACAATCTGATCAACCGTAACTCATCATTTTTCAATTCCTGGGTTCAGTCAACATTATAACCAAATTTCAGCAAAATCAATCAAGATTTCAGGAATTTTCCCAATTGCAAACAACAACAACAACAACAACAACAACAACATCTTTTGCTTATAGAATGTAAACAAACAACCAGATCAGCATTAACTCACTATGCCAGGGGTAGAATCTTCCCATAAGCTAACATACAAAGTTTCATTGAAATATATCCAGATATAACGAAGATATCTATTGAGAAAATTGAGACAACAATCCTTGTTTTTTCTCGCCAGAGTCAAATATCAATAGTTCTGTTGTAATATGTTTCTAGGCGTGAAAGACACAAATGAATTATGCACAAAAAGGTTAATACATCGAATGTATAATCAAGGTTCATAACGAGAGTAGAAGAAGCAATTCACTCATTTCAGGTATGAATGGTGTGTGTATGCTATGTATGCGTGCATAAAATCAGCGTTGTAGTAAGAAAAACAACCCTGTAGGAAATAGAACTCTGATTGGAAAATGTCTTTTCAACTTGATTCGCTTAAGAAAATTGAGTTGAAAAGTGAGAAATGACGAGCACAGAAATTCAAATTTTTCTTGTGTTGTGGCCCATTCTTTGCAAAGATCTTATGCTAAACAAGAAACAGCGTAAAGAATTTTCAGATCATGGACGAGAGTAAGGAGAACGCGATGAAGCAGCTGAGGGCAGCCCTGAAAGAGGCATTTGAATACTTGTTTGAAAAAGCCTTGAAGACTGTTTGAAAAAGTAGTTGGGAAGCTTGGATAAGTGTGTGAGTATCCAAGTGGAAGGGGTACTTTGAAGAGGACTAATGCATGATTGCCCTAGGAAGACTAATGATACTTTCCGGACAGATCTCATATATTGGAGTCCGCTTCAGTTCTCTCCCTTTAGAAATCTCTTTTCTCTTGATCCACTGAATAGAGTCACACAGATGAAACACGCAATACTGATGACACTTAATCTAATCCAGTCCCTTTAATAATTTCATTCAATTGGCGTGGAGAGTATCCCCTGTTGTGTGCTGCTACAACTGGGATAATTGTTTGGATGAGGTTCGCAGAAAACGGGAGGTAACTAGTATAGACGCTGTCCAGGATAAAAACGTAAAGCGTAAATTATGCAGACAATTAGGAACAAAGAAGAGCCTGTTTACTTCTCATTCAATGTGTTAATGTGGAGAAATACTGTTAGGGATGATAAATAAAATTTATCTAATCCTTTTATGATGATTATGTCGAAAATACATTCATTTTAGCACAACAAGTATGAAAAAAAAATATTTAACCTTTTTTGATAATTACACCCCAGCCCTTATACTAACCCTAAACTTTCTTTTGCAATTAAATTTGATGAAAAACAGTTTTAAATGGTGAAATGTTTTGCTTTCATTTGTTCTGTAAGTAGTTAGCAGCAACAGCTTGGATAGTTGTCTTTACAATTAGCATCCCTTTTTGCGAACCTTATCCGAACAATGCCAGAAACTATTCCTTTTCAGATACCGCTATAAAAAAAAAAGCAATTTTGTGTTATACAGATTTTGTGTTACATTACTCAAAACACAAATTTGAATTCCAACCTCGATAATACGATATATATATATATATATATATATATATATATATATATAGCTTAATTTGTCTGACACAAGGCCAAAAATGTGAGACACTCAGTGGATATTGAATTCACTACACAGAGTACATGATCTGTGTGACAATATTGCTTGCAGCGACACGTTTTGGGGTAATGATATAGCACACTCTCGTTCTAGCGGTACTCGTTCAAACGATTGTTTTTAATGACACATGCGTTTTAACGGCACGTTTGTCTTTATATTCTAGTCAGGGTAATGAATCTTTGGTTCATTCATTTTATTTGAAGACTTTCAATCCGTACATGGAGCATTAGACCGTGAAAGGGTAATTAAGTCTTTTTTGTCAGTACATTTTGGTTTATTAATACTCTTCGTATAAAATCCACCAGTTATAACGGCAATCGCAATAACGGCACTCTAAAATCCCCGGGGATGCTATAATTACGACTACGTACAGTATAAAAGATAGTTCCTTGGATGACAAACGCTGCAATGAGTGCTTTCGGCCAAATCTTAGTGTCGTTGCTGGAAGAGAAAAGTAAACATTCCGCTGGAAAGTCAATGATTGGATTGTTGAAGGAAACTAATACGTTTAGGCGTCTTCCAAAGTGATGATGCAATATAAAGTCTTGAAAACCTGGCTTGTAATCATTACCCAGCATTCACTTCACTGGAAGAAAGCAAAGCCAATTTCGTTCAGGAAGTAAAACGCGTTATAATGGCATCAGACTGCCACTCGGAGCTTTGAATAAAGAATACTGAACGGGTGAATAATTCAGAAGAAGACGACGCTTAAGAGGAGAAACAAAAGTATCGTTCAAAGCCTTGGTCGTATTTTTACAAGGCTATATTCATTGAGTGGGGAACTAATTAGTCATCAATGGTTTTCAAACGGAGCACTTAAATTTCGCTTAATGGCGATTGAATAAACAATATAGTATACACTTATCAAATCAATTGGTTTGACCTTTTGATAAGTATACTTTTATGTACCGTCTAAAAGTATTTAAAATTATATATATGTATTTATTATCATTTCTGTCGGATTAGGTATCCTTTCCTTGATAACATAATTGTCTGCATTGAGAAACAAAGCAGATATGGACAGTGAATGAACAAGATAAGAATTTGGACATAAAGCAGTTATTTGGATTATCGATTTCTGTTGCAACACAATTTTTTAAATTGCTAATTCTATTTTTACGCTGACTTGGCCAAATGACACATTCACCGTGTAATAACGGAGGTCATTTCAAAGTTTCAAATGATATAAAATATATGAATATATATATATATATATATATATATATATATATATATATATATATATATATATATATATGTGCATGCAGAAAATAATATCCAGAGGATTAACCAGATATATGTAATCCACAATTGGGAATTCTCAATGCAAGAAATACTTATAACGCGCATGATAGCTCTTCCGAATTCGTGACACAAGTATGAATAGGAAATTTGTTGGTTTATCCACAAATACAACATTCTTCATCAATATGCTGATTGAGAAATCCTAAGGGGACGTCGTTTCATCATTTATATCGATTTCATATCTGGATCCATTCATTCAAAGCGAAAGACCAAACATACGTCTATTGCTCCGAACGGAGAGGACGCCAGAATTTACGGCTTACTTTTACTGTGAAAATAGTTTTTGATCGTGAATTCTTGACATAATCCAACATACATTAGGAAAATCCTGGCGAGAATAATCAGTATAATACGTCAAGGGGTTAAACTTTGGCAAACAAGAGAACAGGTCTTGTAAAAGACGAACTATTTACGCAAAACGACTCGGTTTGTCCGACTGTGTAAGTATCCGTGCGTGTGTGTGTATGTGTGTGTGCTTATCGCGTCAGGTTGAAGTCGAAATCGGTGGAGCGAGATGAAAACAGAACAATTCTATTCAGCCAGCAAATTTACATTCTGGCAGACCAAGCGTAGAGAGTCTGGGAAAGAGATTCCTGTAGGCCAACGGACAGATCTGCTGGCGTTTCACAGTAAACATTTCGTTTCATCCCCAGCAAAGCGTATCTTACGCTGCACTGCCTTTTCGGACTGGGTAAAAGAGACTGGGAGTGAACAGAAATACTTCCAAGATGCTCCAGGAAGTCTGAAAAAATGGATGCTCTCTCTGCGTCTTCGTAATGAGTGGAGAACAGGAACATTTAATGCGGCTCAAGTCTGTCATTCGTCGCGAAAGTAGTTACAATCTGGAATTCACTATTCCCTGTCACCCCTTTATGCTGCAGGGGAGAAGAACTTCGTGTGAAAGTTTGTTCTCATTCACTTTGATAATTACTTCGTACTTGCTGCTTATGAAAGATCTGATATCACTGGTAGGATTTACATAAAAAGATACAATAGACTGTCTTTAATCCGTCTCCATCGGTAATTTTTCGCTTATTTCAAATTTCCATCACCAATGTAATTTCAATTTTACCGGGCTTCTGCGCCAATTTGCAACTCGTTGTTTTTTGTTTTACTGGATCTCTTCACCTGTTGACACACTCTGGTAAACACGAGGAATCCTGCTTGTTTCCCAGCATTCAATAAAATCCTTTGCTCCGTTTTCAAGCCTAATAATGGCTCCAGTGAATAAAGACACCCCGTGCTGTGGAGCAAAAACACCGCACATCATCGATTAAAGATAAGGTTTGAGTGTGGGTGTGTGTGCAGTGGCAGACCAATGGGCTGGAGGTGGGGGGGGGGGAGGGCAACCTGCCTCGGGTGACACTCAGAGGAATGCTCAAAGAATATTCATAGTTTCTTGGTAATTCTTTTTTCTAATGAAACATCTGTCCATAAGATATCATCCGGATTTCACGATGAATTTCAATGAAATTTCAAGGAATGGTGAACAATGGCAGGAAATTTGGTGGAATTAGGGGCGGCTCAGGTATTCCCTTCTTTAATTGAAAGATATCATCGATTATTTTTCAAACATTTTTGTATATACTCCTGACTGCCCACATTATATCATCAAAAGTTCTCAACGAGTTACTAGGAAAATACGATACAAAAGAAGTGATTAAATTTTAAATTGAAATATTTCCATCCTATCCATAGTTATTTTGTTCAAATAAAGTCAGAAGTGAAAAAAAAAAGATGAAAACTGAAGATGAATACAGTTTTCAGTAAATATAGTCTCATGCTATCACATTGAATGAAATGGGAGAATCATAATGTAAAATGCACTGTAGGAAGATCACCAAAATTCTAGTTACCCGGATGATAGTAAGTTCAAGAAGTGGGGCAGTGGCGACACTATGAGTCACCGTCCCGGGTGACACCTGCCATAGGCATGTCACTGACTGGGTGTACAGTACATTATCTCATTAAAATACCGTTTCCTAATTATCTAACTTGTACTGATTTACATGCTACTTTTAAAAAGTAGCATACAGTTAGGATTAAGTATCATATTCATAAAACGAAAGAACACACATTTGCGACTAATAAAATTCATCAAACAGGAGAGAAAAAAATGAAAATAATTATTATATTTCAATACCGACTGCATCGAAACCCTGCATTGATATACTTATGCATAGTTTAGGATTGTCTAATCACATCCACCTTACTTTACTATAACTATCACTCGCTTAGATTGAGCTGTTTTCTGTACTAAAAAGCAAAATATTTCTGGTGGGGGAAATTTTGACATCTTGGTTAAATATATTTCGGCTCTGAATCTGTATGCGTTGCACATCAGGAAATAATGCAAACGTTACCAGTAGGGGTCTTTAAATTCACTGGCGATGTATAATTCACTGACTTCACTGTGGTTCCTCTACTTTCATAAACAGTTTTAGTCATTTTCTACCCAAACTAAAGATTTCTGGGGGTAGAGTGAAAGTATGAGGTTTAAAAACTAAACTTTGCAATTTTTGATCCGAAATAATTTCCTTCGAAAATAAACTTGAAAAGAGGATTGTCAGTGGTCAGGAAATAAGACGAGCGTTATTGTCAGACTACGGATCTTATACGTATAATGGAATCAACTGCAAAATCTGGACCCCGAGTTAAAAGTGCAAATTTTTAGGTTACGTTATCAGAATTGAATCACCGTAGCCTCACAAATGGCCCAACGAACCAGCCCATAGGGCTACAGATTCTTTTCTCTTTGAATGTTTGTGTCTATCAGTGTATATGTGTGTGTGTGTATGTATCTCTGGGCACCCCTGGTCACATTTTTGCGGCTACAGCCTGAAAAATTTGCTTGAGTACATGGTATTCCCCGAAACACCATCGGGAAAAACATTTTTAAAAAGTGCTTTTCGGGTCTCTGTGGTAATTTTGGACCAACGAAGCCCAAATCTTGCGCTTGTATTTTTTCTTTAGGTATTTCAGATGAGAGATGATCCATCATTTTTGGATAATTTTAGATGACTGAGGATCCATCTTTTTTAGATAACTTTACATGATTGATGATCCATCTTTTTTAGATAACTTTAGATGGTCTATTTTTTAGATAATTTTAGATAGATGATCAATTTTTTAGACAATATGAGATAAAAGATTTTTTTCTAGATAGTTTTAGATAAAAGATCCATTTCTTGAAGATGATTTTAGATTTTTTGGATCCGAGTTCTACATTTGATCCTTATAACAAAATGCATTGCAAAGGATTTCACTATAGGAAAGCATTAAAGTCAGGAAGGAGTTGTCAGAAGTGAGCAATCAATGACAAAACACGATTAGAGGTATAATGGGAATGCTAATGGCTTAAAAGAAAACTCACCATCTCAGTCAATAATTGAACAACCGTAGCATGGTCAGAATAAATTCTATTTGTAACTTCACAGGTTAAATATCTAAAATATATTAAGAAATACCCATCTATTCTGGAGAATCTGGTTGTTATTGGTAAATCCGTCAGAATAAGGCAACAAGACAGTAAAAAAAGTTTTTAAAAAAGCGAAAACAAAACAAAAATTCTCGAAAGGGTCTAATGGAGTACTGATGCCAATTTTCAAGTCTCTAGACAGACGGTATGCCCAGGAGCGCACAAACACACGCACATAAAAAAAAAGACATAAAAATATCTTTGATGGCTACGGGTGTTCAGTATTGATAGTGACTCTTTCTGTGCAAACGACTTTTAAATTCGTTGAAATCGTTTTTTTTTTGTTTTTGAGACTGGTTATCCTTTGTACGTTTTGCAAGGGAAGAACCGTTCATATAATTGGGAAAATAACGCTGGCTATTGTAACCTTTCTGTTTCAAAATGGCTACCTCCAGCTGCAGGGTCAGTGCTTTTAGGATTAGGGTTGAGGTTATTGTCATCTGCTTCATTGACTTTCAATTCGTCATTTGCGCCTGCCATTCTATAGCAGGAGCCGCAGCCATTACGGAACGGGAAAGGTCACAATTGCTTAAAATACACTAAAACATTTTTTTTTACCTAAAAAAGAACATAAAAGCGTCCAGAAGAACAAAATACAGACTCAAGGTTGGTTTGATTTCTCTTCCCAAATGGTAGCAATGGTAGCTAACTTTTCCGATTATTCCGTGAATCTGCACTTGTTCTATTACAATAGTACTATACTGCCTTCAACTTTTATGAACAACTCAGTGCTTATGGTTAGCGATTTCAGCTAATTATCACATTTAATTGGAGATATCATTTTAACACAGTAATTAATGGGCGTGTGGTATTCTATGATGCCTATATGACACATTAATGCGAAGGTATTTGGAACTGAAGTCATAGCCACTGCACAATGAGCCAAACGAAAACAAAACAATACTATTATTCAACTGTCAGATATTTGTCGTATTATCTGGCTATATAGTAAATGAAAAGAATTAAAGACATTGCAAGTGAAAAAGGTATACGTTTTAACATTTGAACATTTTCTTAATTCAGGGTCTAGCATATGCTATTGGCCCCGTACAGGCTTAATCGGGACATGGGGACGTCTACCGGTGAAGCATCAAGTTAAAATTCAAACCGATTTGTTTTGCCAGAAAAGACAAGAAAAAGAAGTGACTCTTCAAATCTGTAAATAAAATTTTTGACAGCATTTGGCAACATTTGTTGATGAGATGAAACTATTTGATTAAATGGCTTTTACACTTTGTTTTTGCGACATGAATAAAAAAAAAGATGTTTCCCCAGTATGGTTATATATTAGTTATAAACATTCCCCTGTCTGCTTTCTTTCTTGTATTTTCTGGGTTTTTTTTTTTAATCTCAGGCATATAGATAAGAATAATGTAACGTGGAAAAAAATTTCTCTCCCTCCGACCAATCCCTATAGCTTTTCTTTCTCAAGAACCGATTAAAAAAAATCTGAACGGAAACACTTTGGCTTTTCATCGCGTGAAAAGGAGTCCAAACAGAAACGCGTGAATGTAGACAACAATTCGAAGTCAATCCTCATGTCACAGCATAAACCATAAATAGCGTCTTTTTCTATAGAAAGAAAAAAAAAGAAACGAACCATTTTAACTTGTCCTTGTCAAGTGCCCAGACGTAAGCGCCACACTGTATACAAGGGCGAGAACTCATGCCAAAATAAACACCTATCTTCTGGCCAAAGTTGCCATTGTGGCCATTTTAATACCAAAACTAGCCTTTTTGAAAAACATTTGTCTTTGGCCGTATTGACTTTTTACAATAGTATTTTTAATAAATATTTCGGTGTGTACCGCCATGGGGACTAAATTCGGCCTACTAATACCGACCAACTCTTCAAAGATGGGAAATTTTACTGTGTGGCATTAGTGCATCAGTGACAGTAAGCAAGCTATCACAGTAAATCGTTGCGAACATAAACATTCTAATACCCCTGTTAAAGACCTCTCGACTGGTAGCTTGAATAAATTTATCCCATTAAATGTTCCAAGTCCACGAACTCCGAAACTTTTGGTCGACGATATTATGAAACTGACTGATCGGAATAACAGCCCATCAGTTAAAGAATTGTAATATCGACCGTTTTTTTTTTTTAAATGAGGGATCTACAGAACCGTAATCCGTACAATCACCCCAAAAGTGTTCACACTTAATGTCGATTCTATAATCTATAAAATTATGGGTTTGGTGGGACTTTTAAAATCCATCTATTGTCACTAACAGAGTTTACGCTAACGCTCCCGATACAGTGCTTTAATTTTGCAATGTTTTATAAACAATCATAAATATTTTTCTCAGACTACAATTCACTTCCCTCTTGCGACAAGTTGCGATAAAAAAGCAACTGAAAAATTAAGATTGATGTAAATAGAAGTAATATTCAAAAAAAAATTAATACCAATAATTCATATTAAATTAATCTGGTAAATATTAATGAATTATTAGCTTGTATAAACGAATTTTGCATTTAGCTATTTTTCACGTGTTTTATGACCAGAAACTTTTCCAACTAATTTGCAAGTCTGTTTCGGTCAAAGACAGCCAAGTTGTTGAGTGCAAAAAGACATTGTCGTCTTTACTTTCACCTTGATCGTCACGGGAAATCGATGAATGGGTTTGACCCACAAAAGACAGAGTTTGTCTTGAGCTAAGCATTATTGGCACCTCAATCAAAATTGGGAAGGAGCTGACTTTCGTTGTCGTTTGATAACCCGGATGTACGTTCACAAAGAAAACAGTGTCCATGTCCTTTCGTTGGAGAAAGTGAAGGAAATACAATGACGAGAAAAAGTTAAGCAATATTGATTCCGATCTCACTCGGATGAATCAGTATTTGAAGATATATAGAACAGGTCTTAGTCACACAATAGAAACTCTCACTTGACTAACATCTTTCTGCTGTGTTGGGTATGATCAATTAAAAACTTAGGAAAGGGATGATCAATGCATTAATTACTTATCTTGTCTTTTGTTGGGCGGTGATCACGAAAAAAAATCCGAATAAAAAAACAAACAAAACAAGTGTGAATAATGCATCAAATTAACAAATTTACAATGCAAATTGAGCCTGAGGGGGTTTAAAGAACAAAACGTTTTTTTCTAGATATAAAAGGAATATTTTCGGTACAGGTCACACCAATGGAACTAGAGAGCTGTATTGGTGGGACCTATACGCGTGACGCATACAAGACCAACTTAAAAAACTGAAGAAATCTATGTTGACAGTATTTAGTATGCTATAATTCAACAGTAACGTATATTCGAGTAATTGAATGTTGTTAATTTACAAGAAGCGTATGAGAGCTGAACATCGACTTATCTTATTCAGATGCTTTTTTTTCACCAGAGGATCCGAACCCAGCATGCTAACAAGGGGGGGGGGGATTTTGCTTCAATAAGGAGTGCGTGGGGCAGAGAAATTTGTAGAAGTATCCCTCACCTTTTAAAGTAATCTTTAAAAAAAAATCATCAGTACGTGTGACAGGAAAATGTGAGACAGTGTTTTTCTATTTTTCTTGAAAAGCTTTCTATATCGTCAACAATTTTGACGGAAAATTCTGAAAATTAAATGGCATGAAACTACTAGAAGCGTTAAAATTAGAGTTAGTCTCCAAATCAAAAAATAAAGAAACAATTATTGGTAATCGTTTGGAATAAGTAAAATCAAATATTACGCCAATCCATCAGGTACCACCATTTTGAATGGCTAAAAGTTGTTAGGCTTTTTAAAGAAATTTCACGAAAAAATTAAAGCAGAAAACTATAAACATTTGAAACTGCATTTTATTGAATTCAACTAAAAAAGATATGACAAGGTCAGTGTTACGGTTGCAATTAATAAAAAGTTAATTTCTAAACCTAATGCTTACAACTTGTCGCATTTGCTCTAATGTAAACGGTATTTTCAGATAAAAAATAAAGTTAGTTTATCATCGGTAAAAATCTACATCCACTTTCAGAATGGGAAATATTGACAGTGTTTTATCTCACCTATTCCAAACAATTACCAAATTACTTACCTTTCGTAATATCTGAAGTAATCCTTATTCATGTGATTCATCCCGCCAAGCCAGATCATGGTTATTTAGCTAGAGAGTATGCAAGTAGTTCTCCAGCTTTGAAGATAGATTCCGTAGGCTCTTTTATATGGAGTCGAAATTACGTTTATTTTTGCTTATACGGATTAAAAGATTTGCTATACAATGGCTACTCCCATCTAACTTTAGCAATAAAAAAAAAGAAAAGAAAATACCAACATTTTTTGGTGGGGTTGAGAGATTTACGACCACGGTCATGACGTATTGTATATAAGTGCTAATGTCGAGTAAGGTTATGGCTTTCTTCGTTTTTTTTTTATATTACCAAAGATTTTATTATACAAAGCGAGGCTAAACAATAAAACAGACTATTGCTGCATAAACTAAAAAAACAAAACAATCTTATTTTAGTCGTATAATCTATTTTAGAGAATTAAATTTTTTTTATCATAGCATGAAAGGAAAAATAAGTAAATATGTAGATGCGCCTCAAAAGTTAATTAAAATGACAGTGAACCGAAAAAAATGATTTTACTTCAAGTCTAAGAAGAAACAATGCAAATTTGAACGGAAGTATCCATATTTCTAAAGTTGAACAGAAATAACCATTTTATAGCTCAACCGTACCATCAAAAATAACCGATTTAGGATAGAATGAAGATGTAATCTCTGTCTGACTGATCAGTGGTAATTAACTCTTTCACTCGACAATAAGTACGTCGTAAAAACAACTGTCAAAGAGGACAGGCATGCAGGGAGAATCCATTATGGTTTTGGTAAGGGTGGATCCAGGATCTTGTGCAAGAATGCGGGGATGGGGATTTAATTGGAAAATAAAGAAATCAAAATTCAAACACAAAAAATAAGGAAGTGATATGAGATCCAGCATTTTTCACTGACATTCTAGTCGTAGCCCTCAGCACTGGAATTGAGAGAAGAATGAAGGTAGAAAATTAATTGAAGGAATTCACTACAGAACTAATAAATGAAAAAAGATATGAAGAATAATACGGAGACATTGAACCACCGTAGCCTTCAGAGGTAACGGAGAGAGTCCTACTCCTTTCTTATGTGCGTGAGTTTGCGTTCCAGTACTCATGGATATACCGTTTTGTCAACAGACTTGAAAATTGATATCAGTATCTCAACAGACATATTCTAAAATATTCTTTTTTGATTTTTGGAAAAAAACCCCAACATTTTGACCCAGTGTTGGCCTTAATTTGACAGGTTTATTGATAGCATCTAAATTCTCCCAAATGTAGATATTTCTAAATGTTATTTTCTATTTTTTCGCCAGTTATGTCATACATAAAATTTATTCCGATCAAATCTATTTCGATAGAATTTTTTTTACATGACTTGAAAATGTAATACCACGGTTGTTCAGTCATTGATTGTGATTGGCGAGTCTTATTCATATATTTGATGAACAATGATAAGGCTTCCATTCTTCAGGTCTTGTGCAGGGTTTTTCGTCAAAATGTTGCATCATTCAAGCCAGTCAGTCGTCCTCACTTAATTCTAGATTTGACTCCCTGCGACTTCTGGCTTTTTCCAAATAGATTTCAGACCGTAGAACGAGAAGTAAGGACTTCATAGACTGTTTTGGAAAATGGAAGAAACATTACGAGAAGTGTGTGAAGTCTCAAGAGGAGTACTCCAAAGGGAACAGAGGTGCAATTGACCAAGGTAGGCTATTTCTTTTGTTAATACCAAATGGTTTGTTACTTCCAGGAAAGACCTCGTACGCTTTAATTTCAAGAGTCGAAGATTACACTGGACCAATCTATTTTAAATTGAGTTTCTGGTTATTTTAAAATCCTGTATTCGGAACCTTCGATTTGCAGATGACATCGTCCCTTTTGCAGGGAACCTTCATGACCTCTAAATGATGCTAGATGAACTGAATGAAAAAAGAAAGAAAGTTTGCCTTTACATGAAATTCAGCAGAACAAAGGCCATGTACAACTAACCTTTCGGAAATAAACACATAACAATCAAAATTGAAAATGCAAAGTTGACCACTACATCTACTCAAGACTAGGAGTCTCCATAAAATCCTCAAAGAAGAAGTATTCAAGCCGGAGATCACTCGATGATGGCAAACCTTCGGCAGAGCAAGTTCAACCTTCAAGAACAAGAAAATCCCATTAAAAAGATGACTATACGACCAATGTATCCTTCGGAAAGTCCCCTATGGAGCTGAAACAAGGAACCTAACTAAGAGGGTGACTCTCACACTGAGAACTATGCAGCGTGCACATGAAAGAATCATGCTCAACATCACATGGGGAGATCACAAGACAGTGCAATATATTGGGGTAAAACATTCTGAGACATCATAGTATCCATTAGAAAACTCAAATGACAATGGGCTGGTCATGTTGCAATAATGACAGACAACTGATTGATATCATGACTCACAACATGGATCCCAAGAGATCACATGCGAAATCAAGGCTGGCAGAATACAAGATGGAGAGACGAACTAGACAAGTGCAGAAAGTATTTACTCAGCAGCGCCCATGATATAGAGAGATCTGGCGAATCCCGGGGAAGATCTAAGACGATAAAAGAATGATGATGATGATGATGATGATGATGATGATGATTATTCAGAGACTTATCCTTTGGATACTTTTGAACATTGTATTGTTAGCCTCATAGATATATGTTTAAACCATGAAGCTATTTCAGATTTTACCTGTATGTTTTAAGAGGACTAAGGCTCTACTGCCCTAAGTAGGCTGTTTTTTTCCCGTTAATATCAAATGGTTGGATACTTTCCGGACATACCTTAGTAAGTATGATTGAAAACGCCGAGCAAACAAAGAGAAAGCGGTTTCCTTCTTTACTCTTAGCCAGAAAATGCCTCAGCAACTAAGAGGATTCATTCAGTTGATCGGTTCCCGAAATAAACGCATCTACAAACAATGATTGGGTCAGCGCTCATCCTTTCCTCTCTCTTTCTTTCACTCTCTCTCTTTCGTTCTTTCTTTCCTTTTCTCTGTTTTATGTCTTCGGTATTTGAACAAGAAATGAGGAATAGATTTTCCGTAATTTTTTTTTTTTGGCTGACAAAGTAAAATAAGTTAGCTTTCTATTAACATGACATCTTCGCTTTCTTTTGAAGTCCAACCGAGTTTGTTGAGATTATGACATCGGTGAACAGAGGTTGTTATTAACATTATTTTCGTTATTTTTACTCAAGCGTTCGTTTGGCCTCGTAGATCTAAATATGTCTTTTGTAACGAAGTAGGTTTGTAAGAATCTAACTACAATTGAAGGAAGATATTCCTTTGTGTGTATGTGTGTGCGTATACCGCGATTACTCGACTATTGGCCTTTGTAAGAAGTTAATATTTACCAGATATAATAGCCAGTGCACAAGCCGGTGCATTGTCAAGTTTAAAGTTGTTTGGATCAACGGTCCTCCTGAAATCTGATAAACAGAAAATAAGAAATAAAAAAATGAAAAAATTACAAATGTTTTTTCCGTGTGTTCTGCATATCAGAATAATCTAAACCTTGATAGAAAATCTCTCAATCGGCAACACTGAAGCCGTAGAATCGTACGACGGGCAGAAAATTATTTTACAATCATAAAAGGCCATCCCCTTCCAAGCACGCACGTTTGGAACGGGCGCTGCCTCAGTTTTCTCCAAATTGTATTCACCACAACAAATCCATTTGTTTTTTTGCAGTACAGCTTTTGCTATCAAGAAGCGGAAACGTGTCAATAGATCATTATAATCAGCTCATTTTGTAATGCATTGTGTACGTGTGTATATATACAGCCATTTTAGAATGGGTTATCCACGTATGACTCAAGATCAACCAAAACTTATCGGAGACATCGGGGCTAACTCCTGCCCCTGCCTCTCTTAGTGCAATG
Source organism: Thysanoteuthis rhombus (assembly GCA_963457665.1). NCBI lineage: Eukaryota > Metazoa > Mollusca > Cephalopoda > Oegopsida > Thysanoteuthidae > Thysanoteuthis > Thysanoteuthis major. The sequence goes on along the minus strand of OY735200.1, from coordinate 85,312,688 downwards.
GTGTGGTGCTGCCAGGGGTTGGTTCTCAACTTAACACAAGAATAACAGGAAATTGGTAAACGCATGATATAGCCCGTATAGATGTTCCAACGAATCTAAAATTATGAGCCTCCTGTTACTTTAAGCGTCATAAATTGGACGTAATGGTAATCTTTGGTCTTACAGATGTAAAATATGGTGGACGAACTCAGCACACAAAGACTAAAAAAGGTAATACGAAAGCCCCTCCATGTATAATTATTCGACGTATTGATCAGATATTAACGCAATAATGAAGTTGAAATTCATTAATTTGTTCTGAATATTGCAAACCAAGAATACGTTTAGGTATGACGTAAACAGTGTGCCTGACCTACTGAAATGTCGTCGTAATTTCTTTTTGAAGCCCACCCAGAGATTTTCGACAGTCTTACAAAGAACGAAGTAATTGCCTTTAACTTTATTGTTGTATTAACACTTGATCAAGACGTTGTATAGTTTACCTTTTTGTAGACTGAGCACGACTTTTTGGAGCATTAGTATGCTATGATAAACACCCGTAAGGTCTAGGATAAGCATTACCTCCAATTTGCGACGCTTGAAGTAATATGAACTGCATTATGGTATTAATAATCAACTGTTATATAACTAATCACTGAGGGAACCTTCAATTAGGGGAACTAATTATATGACCTTTTCTGATGGTTATTGAATAAAGCAAGTAAGAGGGCGCTTTTCCATGGCAGATAATTATCAATGAGGTGAGTTCGATCCTCATTGGGTCTCCAACGTTTGTGGCTTTGCGTCAAACTAAACCAACCTTAGTAAATAGCAGTGGATGCTCAACTAATTTTGCAGGCCATTACTATATTAGTGAATTCGATCCCCACTGGGTGCTCTGCATTTGTGACCCTGCGCCTTGGTAAATAATGGTAACCTAGTCTCGAGGGCCATTACTACAGCAGTAATTTCGATCATCACTTGATGCTTCATATTCATGGCCCTATGCCAGACTATGGCAAGCTTGGTAAATACTAACATAGGTGTAGTAAAGTAATTCATCAAGGGAGGAGAGAGAATGAAGAGAGAGGGAGAGAGAGAGAGAGAGAGAGAGAGAGAGAAAGAGAGAGAGAGAGAGAGAGAGAGAGAGAAGGGGGAGAGAAGGGCGTGTGGGATGAAATGCGAGTTAGTAGTTTTATCCATAGAGAAGACATTTATTCCCGAACGGATACCTGCTGACCGGCCAAAGGCGAAGAAGATGTTGAATAAAAATAAAATCAATACGTTACAAATCGGTCACATTTATTCCCCGCCCCCCACGCCCTCAGACTTCCAAAATAAGCACCGAAAGGGAATTCATTCTAAGACTTTGCCATTTCGCGGGCCTTTCTGATGCCAACAACATGACCGCTTGGGTAGAATGCAGATGAATGAAGAGAGGATAACACAACTTTCTTTCCTTACCACTGAGCACAGAATGCAATCCCTATATGCACTGGTAACAGAGTAGGAAAATGCATCTGAGTAGAAGTTTTCAGTTGAAAAAAAAAAAGATCCGGATGAAGCTCAAATAAAAAATATATTCTTCAATGATGTACGTTTATTTTAAAAGAAAGCCCATGTGTTGCGAATATTGCAAAGATTGGGATTTCGGAAACGAAGATAAATAGTCATTGCAGTCAATAATTGAACAACCGTAGCGTCAAATCAAATGTAAAAAAACAAAAAAACAAATTCAATTGTAGAATAAATATGGTGAGAATATATTCTATCAATTATATTACTGGCGTTTTCCACAGGAGAACATGGAAAATTGGTTAAAAAAACAACTAGAAACAAACAGATTTTGGAGAATCTAGATGTTCATTTCCCCTGGAAAACATCTAGAATAGTGTAAAAAAAAATATCTATAAACATCTAGATTCTTCAGAATCGAACAATCAATCAATCAGAATTAGGTCCCCAAAAGTGAAGTACCTGTACTGATTCACAAGTTTAGACAAAACGGTAAGGCCAGCAGTGCTGCAACCCACAAACACATGCACACAATAGATACAAGAACTCTGCGTGTCTACCAGAAATAATTATCTGAAAAATTATCTAAAAAAATAACCTAAAGTAACATAATGGAAATGGAATTTTATGTAACGTTAAACTTGATGAAATGTATCTTAACTTAACAACCCAAAGTGATTCTTTGCTTGATTTCTTTTTCAGAAGATTTCATGGATATTTGTTGTCCTTGGTAGACGTAGTGGTCCACTTTCTTGAGCTCAGCGTTTTTTTATTTTAATCTTGTCATGCGTTGCTTTGACATTCCATCATCAACCCGGGGTACTTGGCTATTTTCCTCTCGTTGACTCCCTCCCCATGATCCTCCAGGGAATTGCGAACCCCAAGAGAATGATCAGTTTGGAGGTTTCCGAGATCATCACTATGTCTGGCCTTAGTGATGTTATGGCAGCAGTTTCTGAGAACTTCAGGAGCCCTTTTCAGGTCAAACTCCGTCACCCAACTGTCAATCTTTGCCAACAGTCCATAGGATAAGATCCTGGCAGTTTATGTTAGTTTCTCCCTAGCCCTGAAGAAAGTGATGGTCTTTTTCGCTGGGTGGGGATGGTTGCAATACTTAATCTCCCTTGCAGACGGTGTCTGATGGTTATGAAATAATGAAGTGAAAATACTTCATTTAAAACTAATCCTATCTGTACCTGGTAGTAAAAAACCTGAAAAAAACAAAAACAATCCCAAACCAAAACAAAGCAAAACAAAAAGAACTCTACTATTACTCGGTATTGAAACAGAAATGGTGTAGAGAAAGTTCTTAAAAATTATTCTTTCGTAAAAAATGTATTAAACGCGTCTTTTTTAAAAAAAGATCTTTTACCTTTTTGATGTCATTGTTTCAGTGATTTTTCTATCTTTTGATAAGATTATTCTTTCAGGCAAGATTCTTTCTCGTCATTCAATGAATTTTTCTTTCTTTTTTACATTTGCTGCATTCTCTTATCGTCTGCTTCTGTTGTGAAAGTTTTTTCTCTTCCCGAGCATATTTTTTATTTTATTTTCATATCTAGATATGTGTTCGTGCCTTTCTACATTGCTATGGCCGTACATTTGAAATATAAATTGTGTTTTTAAAAAGTGAAAAAAAAAAAAGTCAGTAGACTAAATCAATAGAATTTTCTTTTCTTTTCATATATCTGACCAGTGCATACATGTTGTACTTTCTTTCTCTTTAATTATAAAAAAAAAAACATTTCTTTTTTTCCCCAAAGACATGAAAATGTGAAGAATTACAAATCTGGTTGGTCAATCAATAGAAACTGTTACGAGATCAAAGACTTTAGGAAACATGTCAATTAAACTGAAAAAAGGTGATCAATGAATAAGTTACTTCTGTCGTCTTTTGTTAGGCAGTGATTACTAAAAAGTCAGAATTTCCGCCCAAACAAGTGTGAATGTATCTGGACACAAATTAAAGGACCAATTTAGAATAAGTTCACTTTGCACACAGATCCCTTCACCGATATAAACCTATTTAGGAGTATTATAAAAAAAGTAAGCGTTTTTTGTAGACATAATGAAAGTAGATGCTTAAATTTTCATCCCTCTGGCTCAATTGGTGTGGTCTGTACGTGTGATACACACATACATCCTCACGTAGCCAGCCGGACCAACTTGAAAACTGAAGACACCTATGAATACAGTTTTGATGACAGTTTTGGTTGAAGGTTTTTAATAATTCTTTGGATTTCATGCGCTTGTCAAAATTTTTTCTTAAAATTCCATCAGTTTGAGCTAAAAGTTTTTAATGTAATTTGTTTATGTCTGAAAGATTTCTAATAACCTTTTTGGTCAATAACTTCACAAAAAACAAGCAAATATGAACTCATAGACATCATAGAAAGACAAAGATAGACACGACACATAACAGAATATATAAAATGGAGAAAACCTAAAATCATAAAAAAACAGTATTTCAACCCTGGTTGGTAATCAGTTTAGGAGACAGACAACTCCGTTCCCTACTGGGAAAGTCTAACCCTTCGTCCAGCGTCGTCAGCGTCGAGTAGGGAAGCTGTTCCTGAAATATACGGCCCTGGTAAAGCTTCGATGAGCCTAGCCAGCCGGAAGAGGGTTGTGATGAATTGCTCTTGAAATCTTCTTAGTTGGATTCAAGATCATTCGGATTTTTGATGCTCTGCACGGAGAAGAGGCTCACACAGTTAAAAGTTCGAAATAAGAGAAAAATTGCCATATACTGCAAAAAATTTAAGAGCTTTTTCGTTTCTCCCAACTAAAGCAACTTTTTTCTTAAATAACCAATGTCAAGTTAAGGGCTACGGGTTAGTTGGAGGATACACATACATACACACTCACACAAATTTATTTCTTCGTGAGTGTGTCTCATCATCATCAATCTTTTAACGTCCATCGTTGGACATAGATCTTCTCCAGGATCCACCACATTTCTCTATCATGGACGTTGCAGAGCCAATATTCTGAATTTGTCTAGTTGATCTCTGCATCTTGTATTCTGTCGGCCATGTTTTCGCATGTGATCTCTGGGGATTCTAGTGAGTCGTGATATCCATCAGTTGTTTGCAATTCTTACAACGTGGCCTGCCCATTGCCATTCAAGTTTTTTAATACATTCTATGATGTCTCGGACTCCCATTTTCTTCTTTATATACTGTGCTGTCTTGTGATCTCTCCATGTGAGGTTGATCATGATTCATTCATTTGCGCGTTGCATGTTTCTCAGTTTGCAGGTCTGATTGAATAGAGAAATCTCATTTGTAGATATTTGGTCTCCCGAATTGTTCTTTCACTCTATACTGTCGGATGAATTATTATTTACTTACATCGATACACTGTTCACACACATACACACACACATACACACACATATATATGTAATAAGCATGCTCCTACATATATAAAGAGAACGAGCGTAAGCCTATACTGTGTGTTTTTGTGTGTAAAGGTGTTCATATTTGTATATGTATGCTTATTGATGATCACAATAGTTTCATCAAAGACACTTTTTAAAATAGAATTTGGAATTTAAACAGTAAAAGTTTGATTTTATGTAAAATAAATAAGAATCCAAATTATTCCTGCCTTCCACAATAGGATTCTTTCATGAAAGTGAAGAACCACACCCGACGATTTGTATTTGTATTAAAGGAATCATTATGAGCCACACCTCAGCCACAACACCCTCCGTCTCAACACGAACAATACATTTTTAGATGCGCTAGCGTCTCTAGCAGCGATCGCCGCCACCAACTAATATACCAAAATGTGAGTTACGTCCCTGGCTCAGTGTTGCCAATTCAGATTTTTTTTCATCTAAATCTTGATGTTTCTGGTTGCATCAAGATGTCGGGAATCGCCAGTCGATGATTTGTGATAAAATAATACAGTCAGAAAATGAACAATATTTTGAATAAATTACCATTACTCCACTCTTATCTCTAACAAGGACAGAGGGCACCTCTCCCAGGAACAAGGACTAACCCAGGTTTTTTCTCTTTTTGTATTCATAGTGGATCTGCTTTTGTTGGGCCTCTGTATTTAGGTGGTCTCTGCTTACCAAAGGTTGTATGGATACTTCTGTACCAAGAAATGGATACAGGTTAGTCGACAGAATGATTATAAATCGCGTTACATCATAAAGGAACTTATTTTGAAAAATGATCTTCACTACCAGGGATAGATTTAATTCCTTCCATAGACCCCTTTTCTTTAATTGTTTATTCTATTTACGTTGTCATGGTTGAGCGATACATTGACCGTGTAATGGTGGGAGATCATTTTTCAAATAAGTTTCTATTTAATATAACGCAACTTATAATCATGTTTATTTCTGTATATCACTCCAATCTTTGAATTGTCTTGCTTTAAACGTTGCAATGTTGCTTGCCTTGACGCTGGACCCAAATAAAGCGTCCAGTCTTTTACTACTTCGGTAGAGAATAAGTTTTCCAGTGACCAACAGCCAAGCTCAGTTTTAGAGAGTGACCACAAGTATGCATGTGGGATGAGTTCTTTTTAAATAATTTGTTTATTGAGACAAGTGATATTTTGATAAAATAAATGTTGGAAGTTAAAATCGTATTCAATTTATCAATAATATGCAATGTATTTCCTAGGTTTTAGGTATCGGAAGAATCTAGATGTTTCTAGATGTTTTTAGATGTTAAATGATATATAATATATTCCAAAGATTCTAGATATGTATCTGGAGATTCTAAATGTTTCTAGTTTTCTTTTTAGATCTTCCTGGACTCAATAATACTAAGTAATATAAATCAATGATATATATATATAAGTATACACCTCTGAGACCAGTGTGAAATTCACAATTATCTAAGCCTCAAAGCAGAGCACACGTTCATAGCGTATATTACGAATAAGACACACCTTTTTCTTTTCCGAAATGTCTAAAAAGTCACTTTGCATCTTATATTCGAAGGAGTGTTCTTTTTACCAACGACGGACGTCGCTGGGTTTATGGGAGCAAAACTGGAAATGGTTAAATGTTTCCAGAGAGAGAGAGAGAGAGAGAGAGAGAGAGAGAGAGAGAGAGAGAGAGAGAGAGAGAGAGAGAGAGAGAGAGAGAGAGAGAAATACACTTTCTTCCTGACCAAACTGAAAGAGGTTGAAAAGTACTAGAGAAAGTAAAGAGAAATAAAGGTCACAGATTTTGAACAGGGTCTGTTTTTGTTTATATATTTTATAGGCGCCCTCGTCTCTCTATAAGGGTTCCGTCCGTCCATCGATCGGTAAGTCTGTTCCCATACTGTTTATCAGTCATCTCAAATCAGATTTACTTAAAACTTGGTAGAAAAGTGTCCCTTTATGGGATGCTTCTCACCTAGAGAAATCTCCCACTCAGGGTCCCTTGATCTGGTTATAATGGTAATTAAACAATAGTGGATACCTCATTGAACTTTCAGATCTTGTTAAAAAAAGCTTATGTTTAGCGAGAACTATTGTAATGGTATATCCCGAATATTCCCAGTTCATCTAAAGCGTGTCTTATATACCCATGCGTCCAGTGTTCCATGAAATACGATGTAGTCACGCAAAGTTATTTACTCGGGCATAAAATCATATGATAATCACATTCTATCGAACATTAATTGTACATTCTACTGAAATGCATTTATGTAAAAACGATCCTGAAAGTCTGCTAATAGATGCGCAAGTTCCTTTTTGTACTTTGAGACATATGTACGAGGGATGGTGGGAATATTTTCGTATGTCAGCCTGTCAATCAGTGCCGACAGTCAGCACTAGTGATGCTCGCACGGCTAAAAAAAAAACAAAAAAAAAAAACGCGTAAAAGCGATTTTTCAATGCGACATTTTACTAACAAAACGAAACGAAACAAATTTTGCACAAGAACAGGCGAGCAACCATTAAATGTTTTAATCCCCTCTCACATTGCGCAGAATGTCAGAGATAAATTCTCAAGTCAATAATTAATGGCTTTACCCCTGGAGAAACAACAATACCGCTGGTTAAGGATATCGCCTGGGAAAAATTAGCTCGGTAGACATTTTTCTTTTTCTTCTATTTTTTCAGCCAATCGTAATCAGTCATTTTGCTGTAGTTACGTTCCACACTTCTTCTCCTCAGTCTCAAAAGATTGCACTATCGTCCTGACGATACATTGCCTTTCCGTTATTTTTCTTTATATATTCAGTTTATTCTTTAGGCTGAGAGAATAGATGTAATTGAGATTAGAACATAAAATAAAAGAATTACCAAATCTGATTGTTATTCCTGTTTCCCCAGGAAACCCCCTCCCAAAAAAACGCCCCCAAACCTTTTCCCGACCAAATTTAAAAGTAAAGCGAACAACTACGACAACCAAGTTTAAAATTCCAACCAGCAAATTAAAATAAGGCGAAGCAAATTAAAATTGCGACAAGCAAGTTAAGATTACCCAAAGCAAATTAATTTTAAGCCGAGCAAATAAAAAATACGCCAAGCAAATAAAAAGAAAAGCTAACTCAGTGTTTTTGAAACCGTGGTCCACAAACGAATGGGAGTCCGCCAAATAATGCTTAGGGGCTCGCATCAGTGTTTCCTTGGAATCTAACATTGTGAATCTTGTGACAGAGAAACAATATTATACATCGCACTGCAATCAGAAAACGTAATTATTGAACACAGACCTGCACCATATATTTGGATATGAATAAATGGAATCCGTTTTAAAGGAAAAATTGATTTTCATGGAAGTCCTTTGA